>CAMXCT020003513.1:335930-460930 GCA_947184155.2 Cladocopium goreaui
ACATAAATAGATAAATGCAATATAGATATATGTATGAATTTAATAATATAAATGTATATGTCGACAATATATTAAACACATACACTTACATACACATGTAGCGTGGCCGCACATCTATGTATATTTCTGCTTATGTACCTATCTTCCTATCAACCCATCTATCTCTCTATCAAAAAAACTCCCTAGCTATAAAACTAGTTTTGTTACTTACTAACTCACTGACTCACTGACTGTATGTCAATTTATCTAGATTACCCCTGCACTTCTGTCCGTTTCTTGGCATGTGCCTCAGAGCTTGCAGATGGCAGGGCTAGTATCTATTTGTTGTTGCGCGGGTGGCAAGCTGATGTGTTTAGGCAGGCCTTCGCCCTCTCTTCTGCTCATTGTTCTGTTCTGGAGGGTCTGAATGTGGTATGGCTCGTATCTATCTGTCGTTGCCATGATGGTAAGTTTATGTCTGTTAGGAAGGCCTTCGGCCTAGCACTCTATCCAATGGTTTTCTTATCAAGATATTTATCTGGAGGCACATGGTAGCGCTTGTATCTATTTCTCGTCGCAAGGGTGGCAGGCGCACGTCTTTTAGAAGAACCTTCGGCCTAGTAACGTGTCTACTTCACCTTGCCTTCCTCTTTTCACTCCTCATTGTGAAATTTCTGAAGGCTCTGAATGTGGTAGGGCTAGTACCTATCTGTCGTTGCAAGGGTGGTAGGTTTATGTCTTTTAGGGGGGCATTTGGCCTAGTACACTTCTCTTCTTCACTTCATCTTCTTCTGAAGGCTGTACATGTGATAGGACTTGTACCTATTTCTCATTGCAAGGGAGGCGCGTGTCTTTAAGGAAGGCCTTCGGCCCGGTACCGTTTCCACGTCTCTTCTTCACACAGTCTTTTTCACAAGGCTCTGAATGTGGTAGGGCTAGTACCTATCTGTCGTTGCAAGGGTGGTAAGTTTATTTCTTTTAGGGGGGCCTTTGGCCTAGTACACTTCTCTTCTTCACTTCATCTTCTCCTGAAGGCTGTACATGTGATGGGGCTAGTACCTTTTTGTCTTTGCAAGGGTGGTAGTTGCATGTCTTTAAGGAAGGCCTTCGGCCCGGTACTGTTTCCACGTCTCTTCTTCACATGGTCTTCTTCACAAGGCTCTGACTGTGGTAGGGCTACTACTTGTCGTTGCAAGGCTGGTAGGTGTATATCTTTTAGGGGGGCCTTCGGCTTAGGAACAATGGCCAAAAGTCTTGGGCGGTCGTACCGTCAGAAAAGATAGATACGACATGTTGCTTTGCTAGACTGCGACATTGTGCCGTCAGAAAAGTCAGAAAAGACAGACACGACCACGTGCACAGAACAACAGATGTTGCTGTGCCATCGTGCCGTCAGAAAAGACAAACACGAAAGACGTCAGTTCCGCCGACCGGAATACGCTTTTTGTGCCGTCAGAAAAGACAAACACGAAAAAGCATGAAGGAAGGCCCGATACCAAATGCCCGACAAAACTGCAGCTGGCCATTTGGAACACCCATGCTTCTTGCATCGTGCAGGTTCAATGCTTTCGGTTGGGATTCCCTTATATGTCAAATCCTTCCTCTTAATTCATTCTCTGTGGCTATGCGGTCACTGTGGCTATACTGTCACTCAGTTGGTGCAGGAAACGGATCTAGATGACATCATGAGTCATGAGACACAGGTATCCTATCGTATCCTATCCTATCCTATCCATCTATCTATCTATCTATCTATCTATCTGTCTATCTATCTATCTATCTATTCATTTATTCTACCTATCTATTCATTCTATCAATCTATCTTTCTTTCTTTTTTTCTTTTCTTTCTTTTTTTTATGTCTTTCTTTCTTACTTACTTTCTTATCTATCTATTTTTCTTATCTATCTATCTTTCTTATCTATCTATCTAATCTAATCTAATCTAACCTAATCTAATCTAATCTAACCCAACCTAATCTAATCTAATCTAATTTATCTATCTATCTATCTATCTATCTATGTATCTATCTATCTATCTGTCTGTCTGTCTGTCTATCTATCTATCTGTCTGTCTGTCTGTCTGTCTGTCTGTCTGTCTGTCTGTCTGTCTGTCTGTCTGTCTGTCTATCTCTCCATCTCTCTAGCTATCTATCTATCTATCTAACTATCTATCTGTGTATCTATCTATCTAATCTAATCTAACCTAACCTAACCTATCTAATCTATCTATCTAACTATCTATCTGTCTATCTATCAAATCAAATCAAATCTAATCAAATCTATCTATCTATCTATCTATCTGTGTGTCTGCCTGTCTGTCTGTCTCTCTAACTGTAAGCTTCAAAACGCAGCACTTCTGCGAGACTTTTTGAACTTGACAACATCAAAAACGAAACAATTCTGCGAGACCTCCTCATTTTTCCAAGTTGACGACATCAAAAACGAAGCAATTCTGCGAGACTTCCTTCAAAAATGGAAAGTTGAAGAGCTGACAGCCTCGTACCAATGCATCTTGCGATTTTTCAACTTCACCTGTCTAAAGTATTGCGCCTGCCATGAAAAAGTGAGGCCAGGTCATACGAAGTGCTGCACCTGTCACGCAAAATCGCCTCAGCAAACCTGAAGATCATGCAACCCCTCTCAGGAAATCAGCGCCCGGACCTCCTAACAGCTCCGATGAACATGCCTCTTGTACTGCGCCTGCCACGGAAAATGTGCAGATCCTCTTCAAATGTCCCAAGCCTGCCATCGTTTTTGGAAATGCTACAAAACCCTCACGTCTTGTTCACTTTTGACACGGTGCACAATCCCTTGCCCCTGCCACGCGAAACGACATCTGAACCTCCAAAAGTGGTCCGAACATGTGGTGTTTTTAACATGTTGACTTCGAAATGTGCTTCGCGCCACAACGGCTTGCACTTTTTCGGCATATCAACTTCCAAAAGTGCTCTGAACCCGTCAGTTTTTTTTACACTTTTGACTTCGCGCCACAACGGCTTGCACTTTTTCGGCATCTCAACTTCCAAAAGTGCTCTGACCCCGTCAGTTTTTTCTACACTTTTGACTTCGAAATGTGCTTCGCACCACAACGGCGTGCACTTTTTCGACATCTCAACGTCCAAAAGTGGTCCGAACCTGGGGTGTTTTTAGCATTTTTTTCACTTACAAATGTGCTTCGCGCCACAACGGCGTTCAATTTTTCATCTCTCATCTGCCCACCGGGCTCCGCACCCGCCGCTCTAGCGAGCCTACTTTTCAACCCTCCGGAGCCACAAATCATTCGAAAAACACAATGTTTCGCGACTTTCCTACCTTTTCGCGCACCTGGATCTTCTTTCTTCTGAGACTGAGACTTTCTCTTTTTTGATCTTCTTTCTACTTCTCTCCTCTTCACTGACTCTTCCCATCTCTGCTTTTCATCTGTCCATATTGTCGGAAGTTTGACTTCTAAACTTCCTTCGGCTATACACCTAATATCTGTTGACTACCAATTTACATCTACCACCCCCCACCACCACAGCTATTACCACAGAGGAGGGGGGGGAGGGGTGGCAGGACCTGGAGCATATATATATATATATACATATATATATTACGAATATAAAGAAGGTACTGCCATAATACCAGAATACCGGGTGGACAACTTTCGAACCAATCAGCAAGGGTGATTGTTCATATCATTTCACATCACCACTGGTGAAAACTCAAGGAAACCCCAGGTTTGTTGGTCATGGGATTTAGCAAGCCCGTGGGCAGCTGGGAAGAGTGGGGGTGGCATATTGGCTCACCGTGGTCATGTCTAGTAGAGATATTCCCCTTTGCCCGGGTGATTTGCCCAAAAGTGGTCACATCATGTCAAATCCCTACGATGAAACTGTTGGTTTTACTCATTGGAAAGTGGAAAGTCTGCACTTATAATATTCAAAGACAATGGTTTCCTACAGCAACTCCTTGACCCACTTGTGGGATTTGTACTTCGCCGGTCCTCATTGAGGAATCTGCTGCCGAGGCGCCATTTGCAGTCGTTAAGTTTTTCCGCAAGGATCTGGGGATACCGCCCAACAAGCAAAGGCTGTCGTCATCCTGGGCGCAATGGGCCAGAAAGCAAACAGTTTTGAAACCCTCTGGCAGATTGGTTCTAGAGGTTGTTTGCGCAGGATTCCCATACCACGCTCAATTTTTTTCGGCAAGTTTCAGAAGCCATGGTGACCGTCAGTAGAAAGGCAAGCAAAACTGCTCTTGCGAGTCTGCCCTTCATTGCTGTGTGTTGCAGCCAGTTGTCTTCAGCTGTTAGTCTACACCACGAGCCATAAACTTGGCGCGAAGGGGCAATCGTCTCAGAAATCTCAAAATCTGAACAATAGATTTGCAATCAGGGTTGAACCTGTGTCTTTCCATTGTCGGCCGCAGGTAGAAACTAGAACAATGAAGGGTTATGTGCCGCAATCTGAAGTGATTCAAGCAGTTAACCAGAGGAAACTGCATGACTCTGCACAGAGGCCAAAAAAATATCCAAATAAATATAAATATAAACATATATGTAAATATAAATATATATATATAACCCATGCCCATATCAGGCCCATATCTGATATACTCACAATTTACCTTCAACAAATAGATTATGATAATGAATATTGATCAGAGATGGCGGTTATGAAACCAATGTTGACACCAAGTGTTTCGGCACGCCCCCCATCGCAACATCCCACCGGCGGCACACTGTGTAATGAAGTTACAACTGCCTGCCCAGCAAAGCACTGGGGTAAATGGGATTGGGGCACACATTCCCGAGTTGCATTCAAGCTCGGCTAAAAACCACCGATGGTATCCCAAGAACATTCCAAAATGCTTGGTAATGTCGACACGCATCATTGGCCAATCTTTCCAGGAACACTTTGGCGGAGCCAATGGATGCAGCTTTGGGAATCAGATGCCCAGCTTGGGAGGCTCGCATTCTAAATACTCTTGGTGCCTCGAGGCACTCATCGTTTTTGTCGCTTCGCACCCAAATCATCCAAATCCAGCACGGGATTATGCGATTTTTGGTTATCGTTTCGTTATCGTTCGGGTTATCGTTTGGGACACCTGGTTGGATCAAAAAAATCTGCAAAACAATGATTCTGGGAAACCAACCCTTCTTTTGACAAGTCTTAATGCTGTCTTGAACAAAGCTTGAGGCTGCCGCGGAAAACGAAAAGCACAAACTCCAAAAGGAATAGGGGAAAGACCGGAATCTAGAGCACCCACACTGTTCCTGCCGCAAGGCAAGACCTTGTTCTTTCCTTTCTCCAGCATGGCGCGTTGTCACTAGCAAAAGTTGAGGCAAAAGACTGATATGTGGCCGTACAGTGCTTGAAATTAAGTCAGCATGCAGCGCAAACAGCAGCATAAACAGACCATCACCACACAGCAATGCACATCACCAGGTTGTACCACCTGTTCAAAACAGGATTTTGCCAATTGCCTATCTCTCAAACAGATGGTGAATGCTATTAACGCCCACATAAAGGCATCGAATAACCTGCACCGTAAGACAAAGGATGACTGATGACCAAGATCAAACATATAAGCAAATGTTATTGTTTTTTGAAGAGTGTATTATTGTGTTCTGTGCCCCAGCTCAATTTCCCAGCAATAGAGATGCCTCGAATACTACTTTCCATTACGGTAAATTTAGCTGTAGCTCATATATCTTCTGACATTCTGTTATGGCAGCATTCTATCTGACATTCCAGTCTGACATTCTATTCTGGCATTCTATCGCGCATCTATTCTGACATCCGATCTGGCATCTATTCTGACATTTTCTCTGGCATACTATCTGGCATTCTATCTATGCTGCAGCATTCTTTCTGGCATCAATTCTGGCATCCTATCAGACGTTCTATTCTGGCATTCAGTTGGCGCCTATTCTGACATGGGCGCTGCCGGACCTCAACAACGCGAGCGCCACATCCAATGCCCACTGAGATCTGGGGCTCGTGGTTGAGGTCCGACAATGTCCACTGAG
This sequence comes from Cladocopium goreaui, assembly GCA_947184155.2. Lineage (NCBI taxonomy): Eukaryota > Dinophyceae > Suessiales > Symbiodiniaceae > Cladocopium > Cladocopium goreaui. Next base: position 341,923 of record CAMXCT020003513.1, read on the forward strand.
ATCGTGGTTGAGGTACGGCAGTGCCCACTGAGATCCGGCGCTCGCGGTTGAGATCCGGCAGCGCCCACTGAGATCTGGAGCTCGCGGTTAAGGTCTGGCGGTGCCCACTGAGATCTGGAGCTCACGGTTGAGCTCCAGCTGTGCCCACTGAGATCTGGTACTCGCAGTTGAGGTTCGGACGGACGGACGTACAGAAGGAAGGATGAGGAGGCGGAGGAAGTAACTCTGATAAAAATCTAGAGATCACCTGGCAGGTGGGGAAAAATGTGGTGATCTGTGTGTTGTGGGATGTTGTGGGAGCTGGATGCATTTACCTTTGTTTCTGAAACTAAAACCCAGGCCCCAACTTGAAGACTTGAAACTTTCCATCTCTTGTGGAAGCTTTTGGATCGATCATCCCAAGGAAAAACAAATGTTTCTATTATGTAGGGAGAACAGATTGAGTTCCCGTTTCTACTAATGAGATCTGCAGGTCATGACATGTATCAAGCAGAGACAATCACGGTGCCACCATTTCATTCCAGAATAGCCTTTCCCACTGAAGCAATGGCCTATAATCAATAATTGTATGATGTGGGAAACCCTGGCTGCCATAAACAACTCCCGTTTGGGGATGGTTGAAATCCCGCCAAAAAAATGGTGATGACTTGGGGATATTTCCAAATGATTTGCTGTATTTCTTCCCTCCCGCTTTCAGTCACTGGCCGACCCTGGCCTAGAATGGCCTTAAGGACATGCCCGGCCACCTGAGCACGATATTTTTACCACTGACCGGGCGGCCACATGTTTTTTTGGGGGGGAGCTCCCCACAAGTTTTGGGTAAAGTAACTCCGCCAAACATGGGACGATCATGCGAAGGCATACTTCAAGTATTTCAAAATACATGAGCCAGAAGTCTGGAGTGGGATCAAACAGGGAGTGGTCAAGGGTATTGAAAAATCCACTTGAATAACGAGGATTAAACCCATGTCTTGCAATTGCTGGTTTTCTGCAAGAAGCCACCACAACCAAAACATACAGTTTTGCAACATCTTCGGAGTGTGAGCCAAGGGAATCTTAAGAAATTGTAAATCAACCTGCACAGGCTTTGTGACAAGCAAAGAGATATAAAATGATACACATTATGTATATAATTCTAACAGGATATCTCAGCAGATTCAGACGTTCCAATGGGCGCTGCCGTTATTGGATCGTCTTGAGATGGATCCGATTGGGTGGTATCGATCAAACTCAAACTCCCATTCACTCACAGATTACAAAAACAAAAACATTTGTTGTGTTTTTTTGGTGACGCATGTTGATTTAATTTGATTGATCGAAAGCATTCGGTTGTGGGGTGAACCAATGGATCGGCTCCCACGTTTCTGATCCGCTGTCAATCTGCAAGGGGAAACCCCACAAAAACAGGGAGAAAAAACGATAGAATGCATTGCCATTGACATGTTTATCTTCGCTTTTATATGTGTATAGATTGATATAATACGATTTGTAATATATATCTACGGTATACGCATTAAATTATTTATATAATATAATATATTATAATATATGCGTATATCACATTGTATATAATTGTATATATATATATAAGACATTGCCATCAACGTGTGTAAAACCCAGCCCAATCTCAGAACGCGTTGGCCCAGGTCAAGCTCACAAACATTTTTGGATACCACAACCACAGGATACTACAAGCATAGCATAGCCAAAAGGGGGAATCAATGTGAAGAAAATGTCACCTTCCATCTATCAGTATCCCGGCTTTGATGGTTAAATATGATAAATGCTGCTATTTGTTGGCTGATCACCTGATTTCTTTGCCTATCAACCTACAAGTCACCAGCTGGTTTACCCAGGCAGCCAGGTATGCCGCGCCACTTGGCATCACAAACGGCATAGCCTGATGGTGACGAGGATCTTTAATCCTCTTTAATCAGTTTCTGGGAATCACCGGTTTGTAATCTGTCGTGGCAGCTGGAGTTGTTTCCGAAAATGAAACCCAGCAGCTTTTTGACTTGATTATCTTGGATTCTTATTCCCGCTTTGAAACCTGCTAGTGGCAGCGTGATCATACCGTATTGCAGTCCACTTCTCAAATCTTCCCTTGAAGGTGAGATCCCTAAATGAACCAAATGGCTAAGTCGGGTTTATAAGTGGGGTGTCTGCTACTGATGGGGGACATCAAATAATGGATCCAAAGAGAGTTTGTAGGAAATAAAATGGCAAATCAATTAAATCGGTTTTCGTTGTTTCATTGGGGAGAGGATGGACGGTCGGAGCCGTACTTGACGTCGCAACCAAGATCACGAGTCGGACGCGAGCCAATGTGGATCCGGGGAGTTCCCCCAGTCGTCACCTTTTCGGTTTCAATACTAACTCATGGTCTTATGACAAACGGAACGATGATCATCAGATCCAGATCTTCATTCTATAGATCTAAGATGATTTTATATAATGCTGTAAGGACCCCAGTAGTTCCTTGTGATAGTGGCGATTTACACTTCCAACGCGCTTGAACCCCAGAGTGGATTTTTCTGAATCAACCGGCACAGGTTCATCCGTAAATGGGTCCGTCTGAAAAAGGAGAAGACCCTGCATGTGTTTGACCATTTTCATGGGGGAATATGATGATGAACAACTTGCTTTGGGATATCCCCCGGTTCTGGAGAAACTTATAAAATACTCCTGGGGCCTCTTTCTTGGACAAATTTTCCCAGAAAAATTGCCAACCTGCAACTATACAAACCATGCCACATGGATGTAAAGGAAGGAGAACAAGATTCGCACAGGCTGCCAACTGCTCCAAAGCCGCTCAGTACTCACAACGATCAACTGCTATATTAATGAATCTATATATGATACATAGACCCGATAAAATCATATAAAATCACCATGCCACCAAAACTTTTCCATTTGGGTTTAAAGTTGTTAAAACATGTTTTTCACCAACTTTGTGTCACCGGAGTAGTCCTCTCACTGCCTCAAAATCTGGTGACCAGGATTCGCTACACCAAAACCCGCCTGGAGCTCTGGAGCCAAAAGTTCGGACCCCGGAGCGCTGGTCGTCTGAGTTCACAACCCCCAAAAATAATGAATGACAATGGTAACATTGATAGATTTGAACACAACAAGCTGTCCGAAAATCTATGAAAATATCTATGAAAATCATGAATTGCAGCCTAATTATATATCTGATATTATCTGCAGTCCGTACATGCTGGACATCATGATGACATTGTGTCATACCTGATGAACAACACGACAAGGTTATGCCAATATGCAGAAGCACCAAACAATGAGTTGATGAGAGCACACATACTTCTGCCGGAAACCCAAGCCAATACACTTTCCACATGTTTGCCAAAACAGGAGGTATAAATCATCCCCACAACAATCAAAGACCCACAAAAATTGAAATAACAATGGACTCATGCAAGTACATTCACAATCAAAGGGTGAATAAGTCTATAGAAGGTACTGCGAACTACTGAAAGAACAACGTCTTCAGTAATTCATTGCACCTGATCATACCGCAACAATGCAAATTCTTCATGTCTTTACTGCAATTCATTGTGATCCAGTGATCGAGTGCTCGAGGTTGATTGTACAGATAGCATCAAATAATATCAACAGTTGGAGCTGTGATCTGTATTAACCTTCACGGTTCAAATCAGAGCACAGGAGGCGTGCCTTCACCCATGGCCCTTTTGAATCCTTTTGATGGATGAAAAGGCGTCGCGTGTCCACAACTAATACAAAGCGGAGAGTCAAGCAGGAAACCTTTTCTGAAGTTATATTTTTTCTATACAACCCTCCCAAATACATGGGTTGTTGATTATTTGAGCCATACCCATGTACATATGTATATATATATATAAATATAATATGTATGTATGTATACTCACTATGATCAATGCTCACTATGATCAAACGCAACCGATGTCAGCAAAGCCTTGACACAGATCCCGATGCCTAGATGCCTCGGGAAAATCTGAAGTGAAACTGGCCGCTGATCTGCCCTCCAAAGTTTTCCTTGTCTCTTCAAAGAATAAAGGAAACATATGGAAACATGTTGTGATCTGGCTGAAATGCACTAAATGGCACCAGGCTAAGACAAGACTTGACAAGACTGTTTCGGGCTGGTTCCCCCTTATTATGACAACACGGTTTCGCCACATATGTTCTTTTTGCCTGTAAGAAAGGGACCTGGTCCCAAAAAGTCGGTTGTTTACTTTTCACCATTTTCTCCACGGCTCAGAATTCTTCCCTTGCGGTCAGAACGCAACACCCTCATGCTCCGTTTTTCAGCATAAATATGTACAGGAGCGGCAGAGAACTATATAGTTACGGGTATGTAGAAGCTCTTGGATGTAAGTAATATACATACAATATATACATATTATATATTCATATACATCATACATACGAATACACATATACTTTATACACGCACATGCGTAGATGCTGACAATCGCACGTCTATACTTTCGTTCGCCTGCAGACATGTACATTAACGAGTAGTACATACATATTTTTCGGGTCATTTTTCAGTATACACACACATAGAGAAAGACATCCATCTATTTACTCCCCTCCAAAACTTGGCCCTCTACTTGTTATGACCGGGCCATCCCTTGGAATACATTGAATCTAAAACGCCAAGCCAGGTGGATTTTTTGCAAAGATGTGAAATCAAATGTTCACACAGGAAAACCCATATAATATGGTACACCCAACAGTTAGCCATCCAAACTTAGCAGAAATTGTTGGTAAACATATGCAAAAATCATTCCCAACTGGCAGGATTATGATTGGGTTTACAACATTAATTTCAGTATAAAAGACATTGGACGAAATTTCGGAGGACCGAATCAGGACAAAAAAACGCAGCAGACTTCCTTTGGAAGCTGCCATGAGACCGACATGGTGCTGCCACAGAAGCAAACACACGAGTTGGAAACCTGTCTTGGTATAGGTAGATAGGTTTGCCATGGTTTGTCTCAAAGAACCGGATACCTCAGTTGATACTTATTTTCATAGGGACGGTCATGATAAACCATTTTAATGACTTGAACCATTTTGAACCAAACCTTCATAGATGGTACAGTAGGTTCCGTTGTTTTGGACATTCCGCAAGTTTCAAAATACTCCGTCCAAGCTAAATAGCAAAGGCACACTGGCATGAGAATTCAGGTCTGCAACTGAATTTAGAAGCTCCCATGCATCTGTATCCCGGAAATACATGGATATTTTTTGGGAATCTCAACATTGAACCCACTTCACAAACATTTTTCCTGAGCATTGCGCTTAAAACGATGGTAGAAATCAGCCACTGATCGATGCAACGCCTCAGCGGTCTCGGCCGTCAGACTGCCAAATACCTTGGCCTTTCGAAGTATTCTCTCAGATTCGCTTGGAAGTAATGATTGTCCTCCAGTGTGTCGAGTGCCCGGTGACCCCGGTGGTCGAGCCACCCCGAAAAATCCTCCAGAAGTGATTAGACAAATGATGACAAATGGATTAATGTTGATTAATGGTAATTTATATGTGATTAATGATTAATGGTGATTAATGGTGATTGATTGGCAAAACCGCCAGTTTCTGCTACACTTTTTGTACTCCCACAAGATCTTGTCAAATGGCAAGTGTTTACCATGCATGAATCGGCACGACGATGTAGAGTTGCGGGACATTCCAAAGCAAGAGTCCTGCGGAACATGATCGTTGGAGTTTGGAGATGTTTGGAGAACACATGTTTTTACGCAAAACATAATCTAAATCCATGTGCATGCAAAAGATAACGCATTTGTCGTGATCTATTTGGTATTTCGCATGTATACATACACATATTTTAATTTGAATACCTGTTTCATACTTGCATGTACGATATATATATATATAATTTATATTATATTATATTATATCATATTATATTATATTATACGGGCTCGGTGTGTTTTCCAGGCCTGGAGAAACGTTGTTTTTACCGATTATCTTGGGATTGAGCTCATCTCTTGACGCATCAAGCCCATACATGCTCATGCATGTCATGTTTTGGTATTGCGATATGTACATATATATATACATAGATATTATATATATATATATATGTACACCCTCCGGTGTCATCAATCGTGGTTTGCTGGAAAAGGATTTTCCTAGGTATGAACCTCCATTTTTAATGCAATTTCCCAATATTTTCCAGCTAGCCACTGGTGACACCGATGTGTATTCAAAGTTATTCCCCACCTGCCAGGTGAGGGTTGTTAGATTTTATGTCAGTTGCCTCCTCCTCCTGCCGCCTCCTGCCTCGTCCTGCCTCCTGCCTCCTCCTCGTCCTCCTTGTCGTCCGTCCTCGTCGTCCTCGTCGTCCTCGTCCAACTGCGACCCGCGATCCACAGTGTTCGCTGCCGGACCTCAACCACGACCATCCACGACCAGTGTTCCCTGCCGGACCTCAACCACGACCAGCCACGCCCAGTGTTCCCTGCCGGACCTCAACCACGACCAGCCACGCCCAGTGTTCCCTGCCGGACCTCAACCGCGAGTATCCACGCCAAGTGTTCCCTGCCGGACCTCATGTAGGAAGATATGGGACAAAGAATGTGCAGAAGAAAGTTAGAAAGAATGTCAGAAAGAATGTCAGAAGATATGCCAGAAGATATGCCAGATAGAATGCCAAATAGAATGCCAGATAGAATGCCAGAAGATATGTCAGAATATATGCCAGAAGATATGCCAGATAGAATGCCAGATAATATGCCAGAAGATATGCCAGATAGAATGCCAGATAGAATGCCAGAAGATTTGCCAGATAGAATGCCAGAAAATATGCCAGAAGATATGCCAGAAAGATATGTCAGAAGATATGCCAGAAGATATGCCAGAAGATATGCCAGAAGATATGTCAGAATATATGCCAGAAGATATGTCAGATAGAATGCCAGAAGATATGTCAGAATATATGCCAGAAGATATGCCAGATAGAATGCCAGATTGAATGCCAGAAGATATGTCAGATAGAGTGCCAGAAGATATGCCAGATAGAATGCCAGAAGATTTGCCAGATAGAATGCCAGAAGATATGCCAGAAGATATGCCAGATCATATGCCAGAAGATATGCCAGATAGAATGCCAAATAGAATGTCAGAAGATATGTCAGATAGAATGCCAGAAGATTTGCCAGTAAGAAAATGTATAAATGTCATGGTGGGGATCACACGAAGTAAAGTAATTTAACCATTACAAGCAAACCCCCACAGCATAGTGAAACAATAGAACCATTATGAACCAATTAACCACTGTATCCATTGTTATTCTTTGTAAAGCCAAACATAAACCATAAACCATCCCCTTAAAATCACTAATGTGGTTGAAACAATCATAAACCATCCCCAAAATCACCATAATTGGTTGGATTTAACAATCAAAACTGTGGTTTATAAAGTTTATGGCATTGTTTGAGCCACATTACCACTAATCACCATTAATCACCATTAATCACCATTAATCACCATTAATCACCATTAATCACATATAAATCACATATAAATCACCATTAATCACTATTAATCACCATTAATTGTTAACTGTTTCTTTCCCCAGACATCCCCTGGCCACGGAAACTGGTAGGTCCCCCTCCTTTGCAAACAAGATGTGATGCCTGGAGTCCCACCTGGGCTTTGGAAAGCAAAATTAGCGGCCGGTGATTCATGGTGACTTCACTAATATATATATATATATTCATAATATTAATATGAAAGAATGTGTATGTGTGTATATGTCTGTATACATATATATATATATTCACTAAAGATCTTTTTGGTGTTCATCATTAAAAAAAGTATTTTTCGACTTTTCGATATATTCCACCAGAGAAGGAAAATAGGTGTTTAAAAGTAACTTAGCAACTTAAGAATGGTGGAATCATTGGATAAGATTGGACTGGAGAAACTCATGGGGATTTTATGGGTAGACGCGGTATAATGGTAATAACTAACCCACTATGGTGGATCAACCAGCTATCAGTACTGGTGATCTATTGGGATACTGTATATTTGGGATATTTGTTGGGTGGTATAGTTAATAACATATTAAATGGGATATAATGGGATATGATGAGGATATAATGGGGTGTAATGGGAGATAACTAACCAACTTGATATGACATTTGGGCATGTCTGAAAAAAATGCATATACCCAAAATATCCCAAAATTGCTTTTTGAAGTTGGAAAATGAAGTTTTAAGCCATCCAATCCAACTAGCGGGTACGCTTTTATCAGAAACCCAAAAAAAACAAAATGGTGATTCCAACAGAGGATCGACATCTGATCTGATGGAGCTGGCTACGCATGAAAAATGGGGACCAAAAAAGGACCCACCAAGAAACGCAGTGAAACATTGTGATTTAGTCAACAAACATGAATTAAAACATGCTGATTCAACTAACACAAATGATCGGTACTGGTGGTACAAGGTTTTTGTCCATGGCTGTGAGGTTACCAGAGGGTTTATTTGTTCACGAACATTCTCATTAAAATCATTACTCTCCCTATGAAATTCCTATAATTAATCCCTATAAAGCCCTATAAAATGGGCAAATTTATATAGCAACGGCGTCGAAATGGCTTGGAGCTTCCAAGCATTGCAGAAATCTCCCGAACGAAATGGCGAACGAAACCACCAGTGATATTGGTTATATCCCCATGGTGTTTATATCCATAATTTGCTGTCTAAACATAGTGATCAGGATAATAAATGATAATGATATTATTATCAAACATATCATTAATCACGGTTTCAAAGGTGTCATCAATGTCATGTTCTGATCAATTTTGAGTGATTAAAACTGGGAAGCCGAAGTTGGCACCTGGCTTCCCTCAGCTGCCCTCCAGTCAGCTTAGGAGCTGAATAACTCCTGGATCGCCACAAGAACAGAACCAACCCACCAAATAAAAAGATAGCTATGATAAAAACATGTAAGTGAGCAATATTATTATAATATATATATATATATTTGGATATATATATATATATATATTTGGATATATATATATAAAGAAATGTAAGTGGATTATATTGCATATATGGATATATATGGGGATATGATCCAGCAACATTGAAGATACTAACCATCAACAAGCTAATTGTAGGTGGCTAGCCGCCGTCCTGAACATCTCTGGTCTCTGAAAATACGTTCAAACTACCATCCATGCCAATGCTGGGCTGAACCCCATGATTCTCGGTTACAGTACTTGGCCATTCTTGATGGTTGCATCCTCATTATCTCAATCGTTGAATGCCGAATTTTGGTACATACAGATGGGCCACAATTCAAAATATCAAGGCCCCGTGTTGGTTCATAGTATATTGACAATCCATTTCTTTGTCTTACCAGTTGTACCACAATTTTGACCGCCCATGGGCTCCTGGAGAATTTCTCCATCCTCTCAGCATTCGCGACTGAGGAGGGCGACAACGGCATCTGCGAACCCAAGGCGTGCAAGGGCGGACGGGAAAACCACTGGAGTCACTGGAGGATGATTTTCCTGCTGGAAAATCACCTATTCAGGGGATTTTCTGCATGGGTTCAATGTGAATTCTAGGGTGCGTTTTGCGACATCGATTTGAGTTGATTGAGGTTTTTGTGACTTACCGGGCTTCAAATTCTGGTTTGTGGTTGCAGCCAGTCAAAAAAAAACATTAGCCACTTATTCCAATTATGTGTATATAATTGTGTATATATATATATACATATAATTATACACATATCAATAAAGGAAAAAACGAAATTAGCTTGGTGTTTGATCATCATTAGCCCTGTCCAAATCCAAAACATCTCTATACAAAAGTATATGCACTTGCAGTACCCCGAAATCACAAACTGCAGTAACTGCAGGCAAATATCCCGTTTAGACACATTTCCAAAGGAATTGAAATGCGTCCGAACAGGCATCAAAGGGATGAGAAACAATGATAGAACATGATAGATTCAGCAGATTTGGAACATATGACATCACATAACCAACCAAGATTCGGAATTGATGATTTTGCAATCATCGTTTTTCACCGGGTGGGCTCTCATGATGTTTTCCCAGTTACCGCAGATGGCCGTTGAACGCCCGGAATATTTTCAGACGCTCCCATGTTACCATTTTCATAAACCCAACCATTTCAAGAAACTGACATTTCAATTTCAAGGTTGGTTTCAAAAAATAGTTCTCGAATGGTTTAGATTGAGATCAAGCTTGTTAAGATCTCCACCTCAACCAATTTTGATAGGTTCATTTCAGTATTGCAATGTTTAGCCAATGGTGTTTAAATGGTTGGGTGGATATATGAAGTATCATAGAAAAATGTTCAGACAATTCTGGCATATTCACCTCAATATTGTATGAAGAAACAACGTCTGCTGATCCAAACAATTTTCAATGATAGGGTTCCGGGGTTCCGATAGGTTCATGAACATATGTTCACTCAACCAATTTCGATGGATTCATTTCATTAGTACAATATATTGAACGAACGAAGTTTGACACTTAATCATAATAGATCATAATAGAGTATTTGTCCAACCCTCGTGAACCAACCAAATCTCAATGGTCCAGTTGAAACAACAAAAGGTATCATGGTTTTAACACCATCAGCTATCATGAAACCATATTCATGTCAATTCTGGCATGTTTACTTCAATAGTGCACCTACAAAAATGGAAATCTGTAGATTTATGACTAACCAATTTGTTCAAGCACACAATGTTCATAAGTTTGATACCTGAACTATCATTTTGAAAAATGCGGACTTTTTCTTTTCAAAAAATGACATATTTTTCAAACAATGAGCATTATATGGTATTATCTAAATACTAGATTTATCACATAAACAGTCGGTAGAATAGTGTTATAGGTGAATATTTCAAAAAAAAACAGTAAATTATGCACTACACATTTTGTGTACCCTCTGGTAAACTAACATAACTATGGAAAATCACCATTTTTCATGGGAAAATCCAATATTTCTATGGCCATGTTCAATAGCAAACTGTTGACATAACCAGAGGGTATATCCCATTAATGTCAAGTGAGGATTAATAATCCCCCCCGGATTAATCAACCACCATTGCCCAAAAAAAAAATGTAATTTAAAAACAGGTGGTCCCCCCAGATTAATAAACCGGTGGGCCTACCCCCGATTAATCAACCACCACTTCGGAAATCCAATTTTTTTTATCTAAAATCTTTCCCCATAGGAATCTGTTGGTTTACCCAAACAGGAGTGCTGAAAAAGAGCCAAAATGGCTGCGGGTTCGGAAATCCATTTTTTTTATCTAAAATCTTTCCCCCTAGGAATCTGTTGGTTTACCCAACCAGGGGTGCTGAAAAAGAGCCAAAATGGCTGCGGTTTAGGAAATCCATTTTTTTTATCTAAAATCTTTCCCCATAGGAATCTGTTGGTTTACCCAACCAGGGGGGCTGCTTGGTGGGGGTTATTAATCCATAGGTATTAATTATCTCAGGGGGTTGATTAATTAATCCTCACTTGACATTAAGTATATATTTATTAATGGCATTCATGAGGTTTTAAGTATCAAATCTTATGAAATCCAATGGGATCTGATGAGATTTATGAGATTTTAAGTATCAAATCTTATGAAATCCAATGGGCTCTGATGAAATCCAATGGAATTCTATGATGATCTTATTGACTCAAGCCATATCCAAATGTTTATGGTTCAGAGTTGCTTATTATTAAGGGGTGGTCAAGAAAACCAGTCAGAAGGTACCCCCCTACCTTCTGGGGGCGGGGGTTATTAATCCGGTGTTGGCATTAATCATCATTCATCACCAATAAATCACAATTAACTATGATTAACCACTATTTACCAGAGGGTATATCCCATTAATCATCATTAATCACCAATAAATCACAATTAACCATGATTAACCACTATTAAATCACTATTAAATCACTATTAAATCACATCTTTATCCACTTTCTTTGTCCACTCATAGGGCAACTGTTCATCATCTTGGCCCCGCACTGAGGTGCCCGGGGGCGGCGCCGCGATGGGCGTGTCTAGCTGCCAGATGGTCCTACACAGCGAAATCTGAGGAGATTATATCTATATATATACATAAACAATATATTTATATTTAGATACATATACAGTGTATATATATATATACACATTTCTAAATCTTTATATATATATGTATATCCTAGTGGCAATGTATGTTATGTATATATATATCCTATATCCTAGAGTATCTGTCTAACCATGGCTATATCTTTCTCCTAATGCCTAGGTTATAAATGTGTGTGTGTTATCTCTATATCAGCTAGGCGCATATGATCTATCAACATTTATCATCGATTCATATTTCTTACCGTATGTATATGGCAGTATATTATGTGTTATATTTATATTATATACATATATAAATAATTTCTAATAAGTCAAATTATATATATATATAATTATATATATATGTTTGCAGAACAAATGCGTATATATATTATATATTATATTATATTATATTGTATTGTATTACATTAAATTATATTATATTATATTAGGTTTTATTATATTATTATATTATATTACATTAAATTATATTATATTATATTATATTGTATTATATTGTACTATATTGTATTATATTGTATTATATTGTATTATATTATATTATATTATCGTGTATTATATTATATCATATTATATTGTATTATATTATATTGTATTATATTACATCATATCATATGTATACTATCATAATCATATAATATATCATATCATATCATATCATATTATATTACATTATATTATATTATATATATACATATTATGTAGTACTGGAACTCAAAGCTGCGAGATTTCTTGTGATGCTTTGAGGACAGCATTTCTTGCATGGCAGGTCATCGATAGGTCAACCCCCCAGTAGCCGTGGATTTGCCGAAGGAATCCCCCAACAAAAACATATTCCCTTTTAGATTCCCCAAGTGGATTTCCCACTGGAAGAAAATCTATGGGAAGAACCATGATATTTTTTTAATATGTTTTTTATGGATCTATCATGGATTTCCTATCATCATTAAAAAAATCTTCAGCAAATCCAGGATAGCTCGCGACAACGGGTTGTCAGCTTTTTGAAACCAGCCATGACCAGCCATTGAAGCCCAGCCCAGCCGATGCGTTCCTCAGGGGGTCGTCATAGCGCGTGCCATACGCATCGATTTCACGCGGACGATCGAAATATGCCCTGGGCTCGGCTCTGGGGGTCCCGGTCGTCTGGGACCGTTGGAGGTTGGACTGGGGCTAATGGCAAATTCATCTATTTGAGCAACAAACACCTGGATTTAAAGTAACAAAAATAGTGGGGAGGTTCACGAAAATCAGGGTTTGACCAGCAAGAAAAGTGGATTCAACCAACGAAAGCTGGAATTGAACCAATAAAATTATGGTTTAACATGGTTTTAACATGTTTTAACAGCAATATTGGGACTGCATAGAGCTGGGTATCCATTACATATATACAGAAATATGAAGAAATATAGGTATTGGGTTGGTCTTGGTCAAAATTTAAGGGACCACAAATGGACCGGTCGTGTTCATTTTGGGCAGCATTGGGCAGCCCATTTTGACTCGACGACCCATACCCACCGCGTAGGTATACCACTATATGGGCCACAATTATTGTTTGGTACCTAAAGCTTTTTTGGGCCAATGGCTTTTCAGGCATCAAAATCAAATAATTAATAGCATTAACACTTCCAAATCGCTTCTATTGGTATGTTGATATGGAATGGGTGATGACATTCAAGTACAATATAATTACAATATCAAACTCCCAAGACAACCTGTGAGCTAACTTTTGGCACCCCAGTCTGTTTGAAAAAAAGTTTTCATTGTTTTGTGTTTCATTTTGTTAGCTAAAGAAACTGTTCCCTTGTTTCAAACTACACAGTTCCGCCGATCCTCAGAAGTTGGTGGTGTTTCAAGACATCGGGCCCCCCACCGGACGTTTTTTTGCATCTTGTCATTGACAGTGGAGTACAACAGGTGATGCCTGGAGCATTTCAGAAACGCGGATGAAAGGCAAATTTCATCGCAACTATGGGCAAAAAGTACGTTGGCGTGTTTTAGAATAATGGCCTATTTGATGGCCATCGAAAAAAATGTTACGCTGATGATAAACCATCAGATTTTGAGCTACCCTATTTTCAGGCAAGCCCACTGACAAATTATAAAACTACAAGAAACTACATCTATGTATATAATACATATATATATTATACATATTATACATATACATATATACATATATACATATATACATATATACATATATACATATACATATACATACATATACATATACATATACATATACATATACATATACATATACATATACATATACATATATAGAAACATAATAACAATTGGCACAGCCTCTCTGTGCCCCTGAAAAAATGGAATCGATCCCGAGCTCCATCCTGGATGATTAAGGTGTCCACTCCGAGGTTTTCCCTGGTTTATGGGAGGGTACACTTCAAACTGTATTTTCAGGTTTCAGCTGGGGTTAACCTAGTTATACCCAAGTAGACTGATAAACCTAGAAGACTACACAAAACACCGTTAAGCTAGCAGCTAAACCCTTTTTGGACTGAGCCGCGTTGCTGTCGTACGCATATCTATGATACATGGGTTTTATAGTGGAGTGAAAATACACCCCCCTCAGGTGAGCCGGTCACGGCAAGACTGCCCATTTACCAGGGCGAGGTCTTTAAGACCTGCCTTACCGCTCCTGGCTCTTTTGCACGACCTGAGGAAACCCAAACAGCGGCTATGATACAAAAACCGATCGTCAATGCAAGCAGTTTCACAACTTATCCCTCTTCCCACTCAACTCGGCCATGCCTGATAACTTTCTCATACCAGCGCCCGTGCCACTTCTGCCATTCTCCAGTGTAACGGCGATCATCGTGGGACTGACTTTGCTGAGGGCGGTTGATCCACTGACTTGCAGACGTTGATGATGAAGCTACCTCTACGGTGGATGGTCGGGCAACCGGTTTGGCGGTGCCTTTCTTGGAGGGACCCTGGCCGTACGCACCAGTCTGCTCAGCTTTGCGCTTGGCCTCGTTCTGTTCGCGGGCCCTGTCAGACTGTTTCTTCTTCTCTGCTGCGTTCTGCTTGTACAGCTCCTCATTTTGTCCCTTAATCCACCTCAAATGACGTTCTGCATCATGAACGGCAATGTTGTCAACACCAGTACAAGACAACAAAAGATTGTGTCCAGGATTCCGGTTGAGGTAGTCAATGTACTCTTCTTCTGAGTAGATTTCCGTACGGTACATGTAGAACCATGGTTGGTCAATGTACCTGAATGATTTCGGGACATCAAGACGGCTTGCCAAATCCAAGTAAACCAGCCTCATCGCATTGTGCTCCAGCTGAGATTGCTCAGAAACACCCATCTTGACCTGAGCTTTGGTACGACCCGGCTTTGGCAAATGTGCTGACTTGAGGAGGTCGTACCTTTCACAATCGTACTCATTCTCCCCCTCGTTCAACACGCTCTCTGCGAATGTGGCGTCCTGGGCAAACCTGTCAGCCACAGACACATAGCCTAAGCTCAAGGCACGGTCGAAACGACTCTTCGCCCTTGCCAACAAACCGGCTTCCGGACTTGAGCTTCCCCTTGCCTGGTCGTCCAACAAACCCAAAGATTCAAGCTGACCATGTGTGATGCTCTGCAGGTACTCACCACGAAAATCATAGTACAAGCCCAGCTTGTGAAGGGCGGCCTTCCTTCGTTCTGCAATCTTGGTTCGGTCGGCCTTGTTCACCCCTTCGAGCATCAATCCACACACATCGCATTCAATCTGTCCCTTGAAAGTCTGTGCAAAACATCTTGAACATTGCGTGACTTCAATCTTGACCGGCACCGGCTTCTTGTCCTCCTTCTTCACCTCTTTCTTCGAAGGTTGGTCATCGCCTTTAGGGCGAGACTTCTGCTTTGGCACCAGTGACTTTGATGTTGATGCTGGCGTCTTTTTGGGTGACTCTGCAACTGGAGCTTTTGGATCTTTCTGCACTGCCTTTGGCGGTGCAACTTTTGGAACAGGCTCCAAGAAGGCCGCAGCTGATGATGCCGCAGGCACAGCTGCGGGCACGCTTGTCAGGGCTGCCTTCTTCTTTGCAGGTTCATCCTTTGCTGCTGCATCAACTTCTGAGGTCACAGCTTTTGGAACTTCTGGTGCATGAGGTGCAGAAGTCCCTTCCTTCGGTGATGGTTTTGGAGGCGCCTTTGGCGGTGTCTTTGGGCCTTCAACCTTTGCTGCAGGAGGCTTTGGAGCTTCACCCTTCGGAGGAGGGGGCAACAATCTGCTGCTTGCATATCCAGGCATACCGGCAAGTTGGGCCACATTTGGTGGCGGAGGCTTCACCTTCCCTGGGAAAAATGCTGTTGCAGTGGGCGCGCCAGTTGAGGCGGCCGGAGATGTGGAACCAGTCCGTTTTGATGCCTTTGCCTCAAAGGTCTCGACGAGCTGCTGGACTCCAACTTCTCCCCCACTGCTCGCTGCAGACTGTGCGACCTCCTGCTGGCGACGATACAAATTCACCTTCTTGGCAGTGTCATCGACAGAGATAATGTATTGAGGCGGTACGACATCACTTGTCAAAATGCCGTCAGAGGCCGTCCTGAAAAACACAATGCCAGCTTTGACAGCTTCAGCCATTGCTACCCTGATTTCAATGGGTCTTTCAGCACGCAACCCGCTCACATACTCGTTCTCATCGACTCGAACATCGCTAAAATAGGAGTGAGCTCTGCCTGATGAATTTCGTTCTCCTCCTCCAGCCACGAAGCCATTCTCAATGATGCCCTTCCAATTGCCTTTTGTAGTCCTGTGATAAACTACGCCAGGGCACATCTGAGGAGTGGTAATCTTTTTACCTTTGGCGTTCATTTTCTGGATCGCTGCTGCTCCAGACAGAGCATAGATTTCCACTGCATTGAACGTGTCCTCAGCTGAAGCGGCACTCATGGCACGTTTCGTATGCCCCTGCACTGCACGGATCCTGATGGGCCAGTAGGCTAACCCTTTACGGGTTGCCTTCTGGTACCCGGCAATGCACTGGAACTCAAAACGGCACTTGCTGTCCCAGTAGAGCAATGAGATGAGCTCTTCAACTGTCATTCGGGGCAACTTGGCTGGCAGCATTTGGTTGAACATTCGAAAGAAATCATCAAGGTCAAGCCACATGTTTTCATCAAATCCAGAGGTGTCCTGACCCGGCTGTCCACGTGTCACTGCATTGACCTTAGTCTTGTGTCGGTCCATGCGATCTGGGAACCTCAGCTCTTTTGCCCCATCCATCTCCCAACAGGTTTTGACGATCAATTCGTAGGGATGGGAATCAACGACGCAATGTTCAACTACTTCTGCATTTATGTTTTCGTCCAAAGTGATACGATATTTGTCAAGGTGTCCAAGTGCGTGTTTCGGAATGATGGTACCCTTGATCTCGTTTTCTTGCAGGGGCTCACCAGCTGAGGTGGCCTGAGTTGAATCCTCCTGCGTCGTCTGAGGTTTCGCCTTGGGGTCAGGCGGAGCTGCGTGGCTTGCCTTGGCTTTGCCAACAGATGGGCCCTCGTGCTCATCGGGATCCAGAGCATCCCATGGGTCGCCTTCTTCATCATCATCTTCGGCGACACCAGCATCAGTCGGGCGAGCTCTCAACTCCTCTGCTGTGAAGCTTTCTGGGGTCGAGACGCTCGGTGCAGGCTTGTTCACCTTCTCCCGGAGAGAATTCAGAACCTGCACAAACCTGACTGGGAGGTGCTCCATCTTCGGTGTGACATCACGCATCGTAGCTTCACCTGCAGGGCGCCTGCGCTTGTACAAAGACAGGTTGTACTGAGGGATCAAAATGTCCGTCATGTGCAACATGTGGAGAGTTGCCATGACATATCCGATCATTTCACTCTGGTTGAGCTCGGTCTCGAATGCGTGAAAGTAGTCCCTGAGCTCAAGCCTCGGTGGGAGCATGTCATTCTTGATCCACCGAATCCGATCGTTGTCACTGGCAATCTCCTTGTGGAACCATTCCTTCAGACGATCAATAAACGTCGTGAAGATGAGACTCAATCCATAAGTGAGCGGGTCGGGTTCGCCGATTAGGGCGGCCTGATCCACTCCCAACTCCTTGAGCTGATTGTTCCACCAAACGATGTTGCCTTTGACCCTGTCCATGATGGCATTCCAGTCACCCTGTGGTTCCCTCTGCCCCCAAATGGGAAGGGGTTCAACACCATATTCCCCACAAATTTCATTCCCAGACCAAAAGATTACCGAAATAACCCTGATGGCTGAACCATGAGAAGAATATTTCGCCATCAGCTCCTTGACCATGGAAATATTTGCTTTGCAGAGCTGTTGCAAATCCTTACCCCAGAGCATGTCATGACCGATTTCGAGAACCATGTCTGACTTTCGCAATCCCAGATCCTCCTTCAAGGTGTACTTCTTCAAAGTCTTACCCTTTCCAGTGATCAGAGCCAAAGTTGAATCAGAAGTCACCACATAGATGGTGGGCACGACGTCTACCGCCGGCCTTGATGTCCCAGGGACGTACTCAGTAGGCAAGCTCAGATCCCACAGTGAGTCATGTTCCAACTCAGACAGATGGCGGATCTCCTTTGCCCACGGCACGTTCGTCAGGGCGTCAGTTGACATTGACTGCGCAGTAAAACACTGCATGAATCCTGCGGCCAACTCAAGGTCTTCTGTTCTGTTGCCCTGCGCCAGGATGGTTGACGAAGCGAGGACCGTGGAAAAGATGTCCTCCCACCCTGCGTGCCTATCCCCCTGAACATCAAGGCACTTCCGAAAAGCAAGCCACTCCGACATGTTGCTCTGTTGGGGCACGGTCTTTAAACCGGCCGACTTGAGAGCCCGCACGTTCATCTTGTCAGCAATCGACAAATTTGAATCATCAGAACGGCGGCTCATGGCGGGCAAAGCTAACCTTTTCCTGTTCTTGGCGGTTTGTGCCTGGTTAGCTCTGGAACGAAAACAATCATGGATGAAGTCAGTCAACTTGAATGTGTAGTTCTCTGCAAGCTTCAATGCAGTACCCCGGCTTTGACCATGAGTGTGGGAACCATCACAAACGTACTCCGAAAGACTTGACAACTCTTCCATGTTTGTTGCAATCATCCAACCCTTCTTCATGGGATTCCCGTCCGAGTCAATAACCCCAAACTGGCAACCGTGGAATGGATACAATTTCAACTCTTGTCTCTTCAAAAACGATTGGACCATTGGCCATTTCCAATATTTGCAGTTCTTTGAGAGTTCAAATGCAATTGAAAAATGTGGCCCATCGATTTCAATGATAATCTTTTGAAGTGATTTGAAAAGTTTTGTAAATTCCTTTTGTTGCTGTTCGATTCGTTCAGCCCCTTTGTCCGTCAAACTGTTGATGTAACCCCATGGACTGCCGCCCACACATGGCAAGGAAGCATAAAGCAAAATCTCACCCGCTGGATTACTCTCCCTGAAAGACTGGACTTCTTGGGCTAGCCATTTACGGCAGCCTTGGGTGGTGCCGTCCTCGTTTTCAGTTACTCGGATCAGTCTACACCCTTTACTGGCTTGCCGTGGAGTGCATAGCTTCGAATCAGATGAACAGCAAAACTCAATCAACATCCTTTGGAAAGAATTTGAACCATCACGTCCCCCCTGTTCATTGGCATTAGCTGGACACGCAGGCTTGGAGTCTACTTGGCGCACCTTGGGCTTGTCGGCGTCGATCCAAGTCTTTCCAATGGCCATCAACCTCAAAGCATGTTCCCATTTAGTTGGGGAAGTAAAAGGTTTTGTAAGGATGTCAGCTGTTTGCCAATTGGTGCCAACATTAATGAGGTCAAATTGTTCCTCCTCAAACTGCTGTTTCATCCATTTAAAACAGATGTTCTGAGTTTTGTTGGCGTACCGCATGGTGGAGGAATTACCGGTGCCCATCACAGTTATAGAAGCCTGATTATCTTCCATGAACTTCACTTGATAGAACTCCGGAAAATGGGCCTTCAATCCATTGATATTTGCCGCAGAAAGGCCCCCCTCAACGTTACCATACCTGATTTCATCGATCTCTTTGTCGATACGAGTAAAAACAGGATCACATGGTTCGGGGGTGTTTGGCTTGGGGTTTGACCCAGCCTTCTGCGACAATTTCTTGAAAATGCCCAATTGCTCCAACAACGCTAACATTGGAATCCCTTCTGCTCTGAGTGCGTGATTGGCTGACACGACTACGGCTTCAGTGGACGAGTTTGCTACAACTGTCTGCTTCTTGCTGAATGCGTTTAATGGGAAATAGGTGTTTGGCCCCACAAGAAACATGGCGCAACCTGAAGTTGATTTTGAATCATGTTCCCCCGCATGATCAGCGTCAGCAAATAGCCACAGTTGACAATCCTCAAACGAGTCTCCCACAAAACCCTCCATAAAAACATCTGTAGTTGACTTGATGTATGATACCAATCTGTGCAATGCAATGTCGCACTCAATGGACCATTTCGTCACCCTAGATGCCAAGCTTTGAGTAGCTCTTAAGAGATCTGGGCGTGCCATACGGGCCGCAAAGAGAATCTTCATCAGAACCTTTGATGCAATCGGCTGCAACCTCCCTGGCTTCTCCTTCTCATCGAGAGTTGGCCGGGCTATTCCCGCTTCTGTGAACGGCGTTGCAACCACTGGCAAATCATCTTTCTGAACCTTTGCCAGTTCACAGTATGCATCTACGCATGATTCCATAAAAGAAGACATGTCGTACCTCACCAGGTTTACAGGTTTGTTCATGCAACCGGACTTGTTTGTAACGACACTCTCAATGCTTTTGAACCGTTGAGATTTCTTCTCATTCTTGGCTTCCCTTTTGTCTCTGTGCGGACCGGGTCTGTTCTTTGATGGGAGGGCAAACTGATTAGTGTTGCCATGCTCGTCACCATATCTGAAGATTGTTCTTCCTGTCCAGAAGTCTTTTGTCTGAATCTTTTGATCCACTGTCATGTCATCTTCAACAATAGCTGAACTTTCGTCTGACATATGCATGTTGAGAACTGGGAGACCTTTAAATTCAACATTTTTGTCGAACATTGTAACCCGTTCTGAATGCAAAGACGTGACAAACTCCCCCCCCTCATCGCCAGGCTCGAACAACTTCTTCCGTGGCTGGAGATGATACCTTGTCCAAGTTTTGTTGAAGGGGTCATGTTGCCAAAAATCATTTGTTCGATGTTGTGTACGTGCCGCAGCAGCCGCCTGAGAATCAAAAACATGTGCAAAAGGATGAGCTTTTCGTGGTAGTGTAACATTGTTAAACTCCACATGTTGACAACCGAAATATCGATCATAGGGTTCGGGGTCACCAATATTGACTGCTCGTTTGATACTTGCCCATGCTTTGTCCATGTTCTCGGTGGGACCTGCGAGTTTGAAATCATCCACGTAAACAACCAACATGCAATTGTACTCAGCATGATAGAAAATACTTTGCCATATATCAGGGAGAATTTGTTTCCAACCTTCTTTTCCGATTCTGCTGTTGAGGTGGTTTTCCCAAATACCGCCACTGTCTGGATGCCCGTACAAAGCTAAAACCAAAGGAACCATGGGTTGCCAGAATTGCTTTTCCCAGTGTTCTGGCCATCTGTTCCGTGGCAATGATAGCCATGTGGGCACCCCAGTGAAGAGGGCCTGGATATAAGCTTGAATGGCGTCTGCCTGAGCTTTTGAAAATCCGGGCTGAGAACCAAACGCGTCAAGAAGCTTTGCAGCTTCCATCGAAGCAGGACTGCTACCTAACTCGGCAAACAACGCGTGGTCAGAATCCTGGTCGCGGACATTGTTACCCTGGAAGACTGTACGGCCCTTGAATTTCCTACGAGGATCATCAGCTGGAAGTTCCGACCCCTTTTCGTAGCAGGCTTCAAAAATACGACCAAGATGTACAGTTTCCCCTTTCTTGCGGGCTTCCTCAACAATGCTTTTACATTCCTTGACTCTGGATTCGTCCCATACTCCTTTTGTCCTGAGGTTCTCCCACTCCTTATCTAAGGCAGCCTTTGCTTTGGGGTTTTTCCTAACCTCATCTTTGGGAACCAAACGTGCAACAGCAGAAAACAATTCAAGAGCCACTTTGAATTCCAACTCTGCGATCTTATTCTTGATCATCTCTCTCAATTCCGGGCGATGCAGTTCAGCTTTTGCTGGAACCGCTTTCGGCATTGCAGGGACACAAAATTTCGGTCTATCCTTTGGAATGACCTCCCATGTTGACACACTAGGCTCACCTGAGGGGCTAGGGTTTACCCGAAGCTTTCTTGCAGTTGCAACCGCACCTTTCTTCTTCTTCGGACCCTTTGATGCTGAGCTTGATGCAGCACCGCCGCTGCCAACAGCCATCTTTTCAGCCTCCTCCTCAACGAGCTTTTGCCTATCCTTCGGACTAAGCATCTTCCAAAAATCCGATGGGATCGACTCAGGGCGTTTTGACCCTTTGTACGTTTTCACAAGGCGTGTGCCGTCCCAATGATAACCATCCGGGATTGGTGTTCCAGTTGGAGTGTACTTGATATCAGGAAAAACTGGTTCCTCAGCCGGCCTTTCATCACTGGCGAGTGCGTCAAGCACTGCCTCCGTTGACTTGTCAATTGCTTCTTCACTTGCTTCTGCATGTTCCTCTGTTTGCAGTTCGGATTGAAACGGAATTGGACGAGGATCAGCAATGACATTGTCAGCAAGACGGTCCGGCTTAGGCTCTTTGGCCTCTTTCAATGCACGGAGTGGGAAGACAAAACCTCCCGCGATGAGCTCAACACGTCGTGCTCGCTGCACTGTGATGCTGCCCGTTTCTGCATGGTAATCCAATGCTTCTAACTTGGCAACAAGATACTCACCTTTCCATGCAAAGCCAGGTTGAATGTGGTATCCCAAAAAGATTCCATCATTTGCTGTTGGTGATGTCTTTCCAGATGTGTTGTCAACCCTTTTTGGATTGTTCCGAAACAGTATCTTTGCACCGAAAGGAATCAACTGACCTGGAAAATCTTCTTCGAATCTGAGTTTCCATGGGGCATCATCACCGTTGAGCTGTGGCGTGGCATTCACTGCCATGGAGAAATGCTGCATAGCCATCGGCCAATACTGCAATGGAAGACCTGACTGCACGAGGTTTGTGCGTGTGCCTTCAAGCATGTGCCTGATCTCCCTCTCCACAAACGACTTTGAACTGTCCACATACTCTGTTGATGTTTGATGTCTGTACCCCAACTCTGAAATTGTAGCAATAAGTTCTCGTGAATTGTCAGTGTAGACTGCCCCAACTTCATCCTTGTGAGATAAGAAGTGGTTAAAAGCATTGACGCATGACTCACTCGATTTTGTCTGACTTGGATAGACGTGTCTGAACTGAGTGTGAATGTCTTTCATCACCAATGCCACTGTTTCACCTTTGACGCCTTCTTCCACATTGGATTTGATTACAGTATGGTCAGCGACAATGTGATCCCCAAAACTTTTGGTTTCCAACCTCTTCTGTCCCCCTTTCTTCTTTGCGGGTGGCGCCATCATGCGCGCCTTCTGACAGATTTTGCAAAATGGATTCTTGGGGTAATGGCAAAACTGGTGAGACTTGCTGCATGCCTCTTGCTCAAGGTCAGATGCCTTTCTAGACCTGACGTACTCGGTTTCGCTATCATGAGCTACTCCCTCATCCACGCCTTCTTCATCGGCACCTTCTGCTTTTGCAGCAACCATTGCAAAGAGACGTAACAGATCACAATCTTTCTTGAACTGTCCACTGTTCAAAACACGACAAGAGCTATCGATGACCGGCACACGGCCGTCTACGTTAAGCTCAATGACTCCCCATGTCCGGACGAATGAAGTAAGGCCTACCATCAGCTGGCCACACAAAACTGTAACCCTGTTCCATACACCTGACACCAACCGAAAGAACAGCAGGAGTTTCTTCGAGGATGTATGGTGAGAATGGCTGATGTAGGGCATCGACTTTTACGTCGGCCACCTCATCCGCTCGTGTCGAACCGTTCGCTGTAGCAAGGCTGATTGGGGTATCGCTGACACGGCGGTTTGTCGCCTTTGCAGTCTTCAGCATACCCTCACTAATCAAATCCTGTTCACTGCCCGTGTCAACCAACCAAACACATCCATCTTTTGATGCCGGTGTAGCAACAGTGGGCAAATGAGTGTTACTGACCTTGTTCTTGGGACCAATCATTGCTCTACAGTGGTTGCATGATACTCCTCCTTCTGGGTCATTGCATCGGAATCGGCATTTGGGCTGCGTCTCACTGCCGAAGAGCTTCACAAGTTCCTGCAACTGCCGGGCCGAAACCTGAGCACGGTGAGCCACGAGTTTGTCGGGTTTTGGCACTGACTCTGAATCAGGGAACGTCTTCTCGTAGATTCGGGGTTTGTGCACTACCTTCCTCTGTTCACCTGTTGCTGGGACTTTGATGTATTCCACTTTTGATGAAAACACAATAGCTCTATGGCATTGTTCTTTCATGGCCTTTGTAGCTTTCGGCAACCCTTTTCCCTTTGCTATGCATGCATACCTTTGAGTAATGCATGGCGCAGCTTTTGCACTGGCCTTCTTCTTTGGTGCAGGGCTATTGGTGCGTTTTGGATCCTTTGTGGGTGCAGCTGCAACTTCATGTTTGTAAAAACACTTGTCACCACGACGACATTTGCCCTGTTGAAAGTAAGTGCATGGGATCTTGGCCATCTCTTCCTTCGACTTTCTGTTGGGGGAACCACTTCTGCTACCACCTTTGCCCTTACCCTTCCTTTTGGGGGTACCAGATCTTGAGGAATCTTTGACATGCTTGTAGGGACAGTCTTTACCCTTTTCGCACTTGCCATCCCTGAACTTGTAGCATATTTTATCCCCTTTTCCACTCTGGCTTCGACCACGGGTTCGACCTCTGTCGCCCTTTCCTTTGCCGCGGTCTTTGCCCCCCTGAGCGGGTGCAGCGGGCTGAGGCTTTTCGGTCTGCTTGTTCTTTTCAACGATTCTGTTTCTGTTTGAACGGAGTCTTTCTCTATCCAAAAGATCACGAATGTTTCTCAACAAGAATGCATAAGACTTTTGTTCTGACTTTTCAGGAGCTCTGTCAAATGCTTCAATGTCATACTTCATCAATTGACATTTTCGAATTTGTCTGAGTAAGATGTCTCTGAGAACCAAATCATCTGGCGGGGTTTCCATGCCGGCAATTGTGGCGTCCCATCGGTTCAAAAACCTTCTAAGGTCCTCCACAGATTCTCCAGTGCGAACGACTCCAAGTAGGTCCTCGACGCGGTAGAGACTGCCAGCTTCCTCAGACGTCCTGGAGTAATCTTCAAACATCAAAAGGACTCTCCTACCTCTGACTTGGATCCCTTTCTTTGACTTCTCATCTTTGAAGTTATGGATCTTTGTTGCTAAATCACCTTTGGCCGAGCGAGTTAACGCTGCCGACAATTTGGTGTCAAGTGTGATAAACTTCCCAGGTTCCTGCAGCTTTTCCTCCAACTTTTCCCTAGGGGTTTTATTGTCAAAGACTTCATTGAGCCAAAGCCAAGCCTCATCGGGTTTGTCGGAGCACGACTTGACTTCGTCCCTGACATGATTACGCCAGTGACGATACGCTTCTGGGGCAGGCATGTCGTTCAGTTTGATAGTCTCTGCCTCTTTTGTTCGGGGCTTTTCACCATCTGAATCCTTTGAAGTCAGTCTGGTGATGAGATCTAGCAATTGTTGACCTGAAAGACCTAAGCCTGCTTCAGCTGCTTTCTTGCCAGGGTCGCTTGCTATTACTGTAGGACTGGGCACACTATGTTCTTGATTTGCATCATCATCATTTTGTCTTTGAACTGGCAATGGTGGAAGTTTTGGAGGGGCTGCTGATCCGGCAGGGGTAGTTGAGAACAAATTGCTCAACCTTTCCTTAGCGTCCATGGCTAAGCTACTCATACCAGTGTTTGGCATGGGTTCTGCTCCAGCCTTGGTACCGACCGCGGATTTTGGGGTCATGTACAAATCGACGTTGTTCCCGCCTTGTGTATCATCAACTTCGACGGCTCTGTCGACATTGATTTCCGGAGCGCTGTACTTGTTGAGCTTCTCCATCAAATCCTCCACTTGTCCCTGCAATTGGAAGTTTAGTTCAGCAGCTTGGTTTTCCTGCCTACTGCATTGCTCTCTAATCTCCTGGATTACAGCTTGTTCCTCCTTCTTGAAACCTTCCATGCCATTCTTTGCATACTCTACTGTTTCATCCACGATTCGTTTACAGTCTGCCTCGAGGCTACCTCTGAGTTCAGAAAACCTTTGTTCATACTGGGCTGTAACATGGGCTACCTTTTGGTTTGCTCTTTGCTCAGCTTCCAGTGCAACTGCATTTGCAGCGTTCTTCAGCTTTGCGTTTGCATCGCTAAGTTCCTGTCTCAGTTTTGCGACCTCATGCTCAGTTGCCGTTTGGGACATTGAATACTCTGACACTAGGTGTTCATGTCTACGATCAGCTTCTGCACGTTGATGGGCAATTTCACTAAGGCAAATTCCCTCAAACTCTTGGTACAGTTGCTGGACCTTTTGTTCCATGAGATGTGTGTGTCTCTCTTCTGCCTCTTGTCTGAAAGCGTCAATGTTACCTTCGTTGATGTAGGTAAGATTGTTTTGCACGAACTGAAAATATGCCTGGACGGGCTGTGTGAAGAAACCTTCATCTACCGACATGGGCGTGGGAGTTGCCCCAGCCGTCACAGGCTGAGATCCAGTTGATGCAGTCGCCATTGTTCCTGAAGCAGGTACGAGAGCGCCACCACCTGTAGCATCATGCGACTTGTCCATGGCTTTAGAGACTACGGCTGATAACCTGTATTTTCAGGTTTCAGCTGGGGTTAACCTAGTTATACCCAAGTAGACTGATAAACCTAGAAGACTACACAAAACACCGTTAAGCTAGCAGCTAAACCCTTTTTGGACTGAGCCGCGTTGCTGTCGTACGCATATCTATGATACATGGGTTTTATAGTGGAGTGAAAATACACAAACATCTACATCTATAGTATTCTATGGTAAACACTAAGTAATCTATAGTAAATCTACATCTATAGTAAATCACTATAGTAAATCACTAATATACTAATAAATCATACCAGGCGTTTATCAATCCTGAGTAATTGATGAGTATTGAACTAGGTGCAATAAAGTCGCCACTTTTTAAGGTCCCCCCTGATTGGTCAATCAGAGTTTATCAATCCGCCTTCTGCAGTGCCCATGCGTGTGCATGCGTGTTTGGTTGGCTGATTGATTGGTAGCGAGCCAGGCCGTTTGTTAATATATAATACCTGGGGGTTACAATGGTTATATAAATTTGATTCAATTATCATGTTCCTATGGTTTTCCTATGGTCTTCCTATCAATTCCTATGGGTTTCCCATGGATTTCCTATGGTTTTCCCCATGGCTTTCCCATGTTTTTTGGCATTCCGGCCTGTCATTCCAGGCCGGTCGCCCTCGGCGGACCGGCGAGGAACGGGTCAAGTCGCCTGTGGACCTCAGCTGTCTGAGGTCAAGATCTCGGTCATATACATGATGACATGATACATACATTACTATGTATATATAATATGTATATATATATATACTGTGTATAATATATATATGTACTGTATATATATATATATATCTACTGTGTATATATAACATATAATATACATACATTACTGTGTATATAATATATATACTGTGTATATATAATATATATATGTACTGTGTATATATATATATATATATTATATATACTGTGTATATATATATATACTGTGTATATATATATACTGTATATAATATACACTCTCCGGTAATCAAACACGGCTAGCTGGAAAAAATGGGAAATCACAGGACTAAATATGGAGGTTTTTATGGGAAAAACATCTATACATGGCTAACATGGCTATCAAAAATGACCCACGCATTTAGTTCCCTATTAATCATGATGATTTTATATAGCTATGTTAAATTACCAGAAGGTACATATAATACTGCCTCGGGGTTAGGCCTGCGAGGATGGATGAAACCATTATCTGTTTATGTATCAATGCATCTGTATGTTCAAATTATATTTTGAAATTAGTCATAATCACTATATGTGCATGTACGTTTGTGTATACATATTGTATACATAATTTTGTGACCATCTAATCGTCATTCTATCGTATGACCAATCTAGTAGTACTAGGCGAAAACGCACACTTCTGTGACATACATATCGGGTATATGATGGGAAACCGAACTTGTATAATTAATAATAACCCGTGCATATTGCTCCACATATCCCACATGCATATGTGAGTCCATATATATTATATTCATAATTACTAGTGTTTCCATAGCTTATAGAATTATAACTGTCATAAGTCCATGTTAACTTGGAGGCACCTTCTTGCATCCCAGAAATAATCCTATACATATTCCATACATGATCCCATAAATATTCTAGACATCATCCCATAAATATTCCATATGTATATATATATCCTAATATATTCTCCCATAGATCATCGCATTAAAAAGAGAAAATAAACAGAATCTGACTGGTGCTAAACGCAGGGAATGGGGGAATGGGATGGTTATCAAAATAGCTAGTAGAGATCATTCGCCCGTGCCCTTCTGAGGAAAATCATATTATACCAAAAATAGTTATTACCAATGATAACATTGTATGTTAGTTCCTTAAAATAGTTATTATAGTTGGTTTATTTAAATCTAAGCACCAGAAAGGAATTCTGCCCAAAAATTGCCAAGTTACTGTCCTTTGGACATGAGTTCCTGCGCTGCTTTCAGTTGACCCCTCGACCGAGCTCTGCCTCGTTGCCGGGGAAACATGCCATTTTTACTGGGATTACCTGGGAATTTCACTGATCAAAAATTAGGGCTTAACCATGCTTAACCCATGAACATGTGGATTGAAGCAATGCAACTTGGGATTTCACCAATGAAAAATACAATTTAACCAGTGACATTTTGGAGTTAGCCAGCGTAAAGGTGGATTGAATCAACAAACAAAATGGATTTCCGCCATGAACCTTAGGATTGAACCCATGAACATTTTGACTTAACCACCAAACATGTGGATTGAACCAACAGGAATGGTTGCCTTTTTTGGAAATATGTATTTTTTGGAAATATAGCGAAGTCATCTATATACAGTTTTTGTCGGAAAGCCAAAACCGCCAAAACCATCCCAATTTGAGCAGTTAAATG
Source organism: Cladocopium goreaui (assembly GCA_947184155.2). Lineage (NCBI taxonomy): Eukaryota > Dinophyceae > Suessiales > Symbiodiniaceae > Cladocopium > Cladocopium goreaui. The sequence goes on from CAMXCT020003513.1 coordinate 371,280, forward strand.
GGCTGGATTTCAACTATGCAAAATTGGAGGTTCATTAAATCCCTTGCTTATTGTTAGAGTCGTTAGAGCAATGTACCCAACCTCCATCATCCGGGTGATCACCTCACCCTCGTTGGTTGTGATAGGTTCCCAATTCTCTTTTTGTATCTTTTGTTACATAATTCCCAATTCGCTAGTATAAGTCCCTAAGTATGAAACAATCAACCAGGGTATATCTTATATGGCTCAACTAACCTTTCTACTTCAAGACTTGTGTTCCATCAGCAAGAACCCAGTGACACAGCCAGCAGTTGCTGTGGTATCCACCCAATGCCATCTGCACCATCCCCAAGTCATCACCATAAATGGGTGGGTTTCCACCCATCCCCAAATCGTAGACTTATTGTTGGCTTTACCACATTAGTTTGTGTTTATGAGTGTTCGATGGTCGAATATATCATGGGTATTGACCTCCTATGATCCGCAAACCCCTCTGCAATATGGCAAATACTGGTTGGTTTAGAGGTTCCCATATTGCATTATGATTATGCCTGTGAAAATTAGTTCATCATCTCATCAAACATCACCCAAACAAACATATGCATAATGTGATATATTATGTATATATATATATGTACATATTACAGTCGATACTAGCTCCTAATCCTAGTCCTAATCATAATTGTCCCCCAAAAAATATGACTCCGAACATCTCTATATGGTAAAAGTATGTAAAAGTCCAAGAATTCCCATATTAAATCCATATGAAAATGTAGTATAAACCCAAGCAAAATCATCGCCTGCATTGCTCGTGGGAGAAGCCTCAACTGACTCACCACCTGACCAGGTGGCACATTGGATCATAGGCTGACAAAAAACCGGCAGGTCTCTACAAATTAGTGCTTCTATGAATGTATTTAGGGGCTAGGGAAGAAAAAATATGATCAAGTTACAAGATTAGGCTGTACTGTACTGTATGATCTGCTTGAGTGAGAAAAACAGGTCGGGACTGTGGCTGGGCACCACTCTAATTTGGTCGAATAACCTCCTCTCATCTCCCTTTAAGGTGCAAGATATTGCAAACTTTCTTGCGTTTGTTTCATCATTCAAACACGTTTTCCGTTCGCAAAACAACCGAAACATGCTTGTCCTGTTTCTTATCTTCAGTCCAGTGACATCTTGCAAGCAGCAAACTACGCTGCTAATCACGCAATTCACCAGATATATCCAGATACAATCCATCGTTTGCCACATAGATACAGGTCAGTAAATGGCTTGTCATCAAGTTTCACTTCCCCTAGGATCATCACCTCAGGACATGCTGTTGACATACTAATGTGGGAAAGCCAAAAGCCATAAACCTAATTACCATAAACTGGGGATGGTTTCTACCAGCCATAGCTAAATGGCTATAATATGATATAAACATCTATATAATCCATCTACTAGCCATGTATAATCCATGATGTTAAAATGATCCACCCATTTAACCATGACGAACACTCACCGTTGGCAAAGGCAAGCAGCCTGTTAATCACCGTTGGTTTCCCTGCCTGAGGTGGTGGCCACGTTGTTGATGACCAGCAGCAGTTCATCCCATTTGCGACGCACCTGACACGCTGCGATATCGATCAAAGGCAAGCTTCAAAAAGCTGAGGAAAATCAGCATGTTTAATGGGTAAATCAATTATATAATATATATATATATATCAAAAAATAATATATGTATTATGTAATATTTATGGCTATGTTCAATAGCAAACTGTTAAATTACCAGAGGGTACATCAAAAGTGAAGACGACACGCTTGGGAAATTGCCCGAAACGAATACGATATGTCCGTGTTTGGATGTGGCAAATATGCTCAGGGGCAGAGGATCAGATGTTCGTGGTGTTCTGTAATAAAGCTTCCACTTTTGGGTACCCAACTTTGACCTCATAAATCTCCATAAACCATCATGAATCCATGATCTTTGCTGCTTTTTGTTGCTGCTTGTGGTACTGCGGCCACTCTCCCAATCGATGTTTTAATTGCTACGCTTCATCTGTCTTCCAGCTTCCTCCCACATTGGAATGTGCAGGGGTACCCTTGAGAAGGTACTTGGGAATCTTGGGGATCTTGGGGGTGCATTCCACTTTAGCAAGTGGGTCATAACATGTCATAACATGTTATACATAACATGTTCGAACCAACGTAGAACTGAAGTATACCTAGGTATACCATTGCCGTGGTATACGGGCATACCCCTGATAATTGGATACACTTGGATCATATTGGGTCTCAATATTGCTATTGGACGTCATTCGCATTTCTTAGCCACGAAAAACATCCACTGGGCTGCACATCCAGGGACCCCATTCCGATTTTTTCCCCGTGAGTGGACACACCCAAATGCATTCAATAACTCAATAACATTCAATAACCCTATGTATGCTGGTGAAACCTACATTTTGGGGGTGTAAGTGCTTGCAATCCAGACCAATTGTCATGTTTGCGATCTGGTTGATTTTTCACTGGTATCCATATCATCATATCCAATGAAAATACCCAGCTATTCCCATTCAATGGGTGTGTCTGGAAATGTCCCAGGTAGTGGCATAATGAAAGTGAACAAGATGTTCTAAACAATGGTCTTCCTAACATTGTCTGGTACCAAACCCAAATATCATACCAAAAGTTAGGGACAAAAATTGCAAAACAGTGCCTAAAGAGATAGCCCAAAAACATGGTAGAGAGACAATGTAACATATCTCCCATTGCATCCCATGAACTATCCCCACGAATCCCATAAACCGTTCAATGATATCCCTGAAAAATGGCAGTTCTCTCCATAATAGGGCCGGGCGATCCATAGCCTTCCCACGTTGAGACAAAAACTGAAGATGAGTCAGCTGTTTCTTGTCGGCCTCAGTGATACTTTTCATGGGCTGATTCGCCGCCAGTGAATATGAGGAAAAACCAACAATTCTCATAAGCCAACATAAGCCAACATAAGCCAAAACCAACAATTCTATGGTGATATCATCGGAGAATACGCATTTCTCTTAAGCCAACATAGGCCAACAATGTCCAATGATTTGTTACCTGAAAATGTTGGGAAAACATGCAACATTTGGGCGGTCAGTTCACCCTGGTAGCTACCAAACAGATGTTCAAAAGACCTTTCCGGGGTCCTAAACTCACCCAATCAATATCATATGTTACATGTTTGTTAATCTTGTTGATTTATCAAATCCCATTGTTTGACTGTTAACTCATATAAGTTTTCTACTAACCCCCAACTTTTTTAGAATCCTTGTTGTCGTTGGAGTCATTGACACTGAGCACAGGGCCATTGTGTCGTCGAAGCCGCGCCGCTACGACGGTTCTGTCTTGCTCTGCACGGCAACCAGTCGTGCAAATCCAGTCTCTATTCCAGGCCGCCCAGAAAGGAAGTTGTGAGTTGCCCCATGGTTGTAACATTATGTTCTAACCCAAAGAGCCCTAGTTACTCAGTTGGGGATAGAGATGATAGAGTAGGGTTGCCTACTCAAATGATCACCAAAGTAAGGATTATCTTCTAAAATAACCCTCGCAGCAATTGTTTTTTCTTTTCAAACCACCACGCAGATTGATGACGCGGTGGTTGATTCCCCATGCACAAACCCATCCGCATTAAAAATCATCTGACCTCAAAAACTCATCACTCATTACAGTACCGTGTAAAACCATGTAAAACCCATGTAAAACCTACAATGGAAACCCTCCGGTCATCAAACATGGTCAAAAATTCCCTAATGTCTAAATGTGTTCCCCACTAGAACCATCTAGAACCTCCATTCCTCCATTTAGTGCGGGGAGTTCCCAGCCGTGTCTGATAACCAGGATGTTCCCTACTCTTCTCGCCCCTGCGGCGACTCAGGATGAAATTACACGCTTCATTTCGACCTGGATCAAACACAAAAAACAACAATCAAACATCAAACAAACATCCAGGGGTGGTTGAAAAAACAGATTCAACATAGCAATACCCTTGTTGAAACCGGCAAGCAGCTTTGTAGAAGGTCTGAGTTGCCGCTGCCGCCCCTGGCGCTGCCCTTTTTCCATGCACATGCGTCAATCCGGGAGGTGTCTCATAATTGAGGACCTCAACACAGCATATCACAGCATCATGAATGGGATTCAGCTATTCATGGGATTTCGTCTTATGAAAATGAGGGGATGACTATAGACCATGACACATGTAAGTTAAAATGATTTGGACATACTTCGGTTGGTGGTTGAGCCACCTCCCTGTACGAACGCCAATGGCGATCATCATCCCAGGTAGGATGAAAGATAGACATATATTTCAAACATGTTCAAAATGTTCAAACATGTTCAAACATGTTCAAACCACGAACCAGTATTTGAAGCAACTTAAATATATAGGATAATTAAATAGGATTAATAGGATACGAAACCAACATGACACGCATGGGTTTCAGGAAACAACAACATTTTCTAGGATCCTTGAAGTGCCAATTGATGGGATACTGCTGAGATGTTGACCTTTCCAGGTCCCTCAATTTGAGACATACTGTGCATTGCCCCATGGGCGAAATCCTACCAGAATGAACAACAAACATCTGTGCAGTGCTCAAATTTCTCTGCAGGATTTTGTCCACCCAATCTTTGTGGGCTCTCATGCAGTGAGTCTATCTACTTCTGGGCTAAACAGAACGCATCAGCTGCGGTTCTGACTCCAATGAAGCACCCTGTGGTCAATCAATTCGTCATGCATCATGAATTTCAGACTGGTGTGTTCCTCGATGAAATTGACTCTGTTGTTGCTGCTAAAGAACTGGATTGATCATCAATCACCCATCGTTGTTGCTTCATTTTTTGTTTGTCTGGCTTTCACTGGTTCAAATTCCATCTAACCCATCTATATTTGCTGGTTAAACCCCCAGATTTTGGGGGCTGAAGCCTCCATTTTTGTTGGTAGAACCTCCATTTTATTGGTCATTGGTCAGCCTCGCCTTGCTGACGCCCTCGGGTGAAACGCGGCGCTGCAACGCGCCGTGCCTGTCATGGTTGCATGGGTTGGTTTACGGAAAACTGCACAAGACACAATGTTTCTCCCAAATGTAGGGATTTTGCTGGACATGCGCACTTCATCCAAATGCTAGGAGTTGGACTATATAGTAGATGGTACAATTGTCACTATAAATATTATAAATAGTTATTGATACATATTGAGTGATATTGATACCATCATAATATCCCCATCTGCAAATGCAATTGGCACCTTAACGGCGACACTCCAGAGGCGGAACCTCGTCGTCATCCGCCTCAGAATTTCACCAACTTATTCAACAAACATTGGGGATTTCAATGGATTTCAACCAACCAAAAAGATCCAAAAAGGGTATTTTGGTTCGACATTACCAGACCCCTGGAGTCCAAACCTCCTGGGAAATCGTGGAGGACTGGAGTTTGTAGATCCCAGCCCGATTTCCATTACATGCCCCTGATTCCATTTCCAATACAGTAAGCAAGGTCAAACTTGGGTTATGTCATCGACTTGGAAGAAGGGATTAGGTGGCCATGATTGGTATGTGACTGGTTAATAGTCAACCATAGTCAATAGTGATGGTTGTTAACCATTGGTATATGATTGGTAGAGTACCAACTCCTGAGCAGAAGGTGGCTAAATATTGCGTGGCCAACACAAGTTTTCTCCCGTGGATTTGTCGAAAAGCTGAAAATGGAACCTCTAGACTCTAAAGACTCTAAACTAAACCCTCCATATTCCACGATTTTCTGGGGTCATGTTCAAGGTAAACTATGTAAAAGCAACCTTCTATAATCTTCTATATAGGATCTTTGAAGGAAATGCATGTCCAATGGAAACCCGGAACAAAGCTAGACCTCAGGAATTGCATTTCTGTTTTGGATCAGATCCTTTCTTTGTGGAATGTTCCGCCCATTTTCGATAGTCAACATTCCTATCCTTCTAGGATTATCACAATTCTAAGTAATGATCCCGCATCAGTAGATGATTTTTTCCCATTGTCTCCATATTTATCACAGCCAGCTTTCATGTTTATATAACTTAAGCCAGCTTTCTTTTTACCATCTGGTTATTTAACATAGCCATGGAAAATCACCATTTTTAATAGGTAAACCATCTATAAATGGACCATTGTCCATGGCTATGTTAAATAACCAGAGGGTAATGATAAAACCCTATGTATTTGTTTTGAGTGGTAAAAAAAAACATCCAAACCATCAGCTGTCAGCTATCCTCCCGGGATCCCCTGCATCTAACGCTGTCGGCGCTCCATGAGGAACTCGAGTGGTTTTCACTTCCCGCAGCAGCGTGTCCTGCGAGGCCCCCAAGATCATCCCAGTGAGTAGATCTCCCCGATTCGTGGGGTGATCATAAATGGCTTATGACTATCGTTGCTATATAACCTGGCTGATAAAGGCCAAGAAGTCTAGATATATCTAGATATGATATCTTCCATAACCCATAGTTCACCTAGTTATAAACCAACTTGGCTATCTTGGAGGACCCCCCCACCATGCATGAATAGGAATACTGTAAATGAAGAATTAATATATACAATACCATATAATATGCAATGTATACACACAATATCAATTGATTCTATTACAATATGTGAGTTACCTACATTTAATCTGTCCTAATGATACGATATATAAACCAAACATATACAGTATATATATAAGTAGTGAGCATGTAAAGTACAATGATCATGATACAACTCGAAAACATATTGATTATCCTAACAATTATCATGCTTATACATAATTATTTATTATCATGATTTATCATGGCAACAATTAATATGGCACATATGGGCTATGTTGAAACCCGCAGAAACCTTGTAAAGTTAAGTCTTGAATAATCTTGAATACACGCTAGGGTGATCCCTGAAGAGTAAAATTGCCGGTAACTTGATACAGTCCTGAGATATGCCAGTGGTGTTTCAACATGTCTACCTTGCAAACATCATCTGCGCATCAGTTGACAATTCATTCGCGGAAACCAAACACAACCAAGAAGTGGTCCGTCTTGAACAGATCTCAATTGGTTTGAAGGATGTATGTATGCACAAATGCACATGCTTCAAGCTAGTGGTGGGATTGCTATGCACTTTCCGTCACGTACCGTTGATCTGCAACCATTGCGGATCACATGCATGAGAACGCATAGAATATCTCACCAAACCCAATTTCGGAAGCATCTTTTTTCGGAATGGCTATGACACATATATATGACCGGTCACCAGCCAGTTAGTTTTGCCACTGGCCGGGTCCTGCTTCTTTGACACCCGCTTGGGATCCTTGTAAATGCCTCAGCTGATCAGCCCATCCCATGACTTGGATGTGGCTGGGTTCAGCCTCTGCGCGGGGACTGTGGGTACAATTCCGCTGCTTCGAATTGGAGAGTTTGCATTCCAAGTTCCAAGGTACACATCAAAACAAATGCAGGTTCACTCGCCAAAAACGAAAGTACAACTTTGGGGGAAACAAACTCTCCAGTCCTGTGGATGGCCTTTTATGATCTTTCCGTTTTGAAGAAAAGCACCATGTGAAGTCGACACTTCCAGGTGGTTCACAACCGCGGATGTGCCTTGTATAGACACTGTCTTGGACCGATCGCCATCCCCTCCTCGGACATGTGCCGCTGGACATTCGTCGCATACCATGGGAATCCTTCAATGGGAATATCAATCCGTATTCATGAATTGATGGCCATCCCCGAATATACAAATACAGTGTATGGTATTGAATCCATCTTCTCACTATGATACATATATGAGTCACTAATATGGGTGTTTGGAGGACTTTGGCAACTATTTTTGAGAAATGGTGTCAGCGATTCTAATGGAGCAACCTGACTTAGACTTGCTGGTCCACTTTTGTGTACTTTTCCCTCAGTTGCAGGGGAGGACTATATTTTTTGGGTCTGTCTGAAAGATTGAAAGTAAGGTACCCCCGAATCCAATTTAGTTTTAGAACATCATTTTCCAAACTGAATGGCCATTATGGGTATCCCCCATCTTCAGGTCCACACCCATGTATGTCTTCAAAGTCAACGGGACTTGGACATCTTGTACCAGTACCACTAAAATTCATGTTCATATACTTACACCGCGAAAAACATATCAATTAATATGGTTGAATGGTTGGAATTTCACAAACAGCTACCACACTAAAACAAGGTATCCAAATATATTTTGGTCGCTCAAATAACTACGCCGCACTGGAACTGTCCTTCTTTTCACCTTGAATGGTTGGTTCAATTTGCCATTTGGCTTGGTTAGTTGTGCCTCAGCAGGCCATTCGATCCCATTCGTTCGTACATCCCCAGGTTTGTGGGTGAAATCCTCGTTTGTTGTTGATTTAGAATTTAGACCCAAGTTTGTTAGGATCAGATTCCTTGCTTTGTTCACAACATTTCACAACCCATATTCATCAAGATCTATGGTTGGAAATTCCCCTGGCACCAGCCCTTGATGGCTGCGATATCAACCGGGTGGCCATTGTAGCCAAGCCTAGGCGCAGGCTCCTGCGGATTGGCTCGCTTCATAGCTTGGATATTTGGAACCCTCGAGTAGTTTCCAGGTTTATACCCTGATGCTACATCTTGATGTTTGGCTCAGATGCCTGTTTTAGTTGTTGGAAAAACCATTAACAAACAATAAAAACGGTGCTTAAATCCAAATTCCAAGCAGGTGAAGATCCCCCGCGATTTCCCGTCTCCGTGCTGGGTTTCAAAGGCTGGAGCTCGGGCTCTGGAGCCTTGCGCTCTTTGACCTGAACCCAAAAAGGGTGGGAAAATCCCCAGGAAAATGGGAGAAATGATGAGTTAAACATGCACCCCATCGGATTTTAGCTAACGGGCCGCCCAACAGCCCATGTTGTTTTTTGAGGTTGTTTGTGTTCGGTGATGATGCCACCTTGATGATTTTACGTTGAGGGTGCTGCACTGCCGGTTGGGGCGGGATATTCTCTGTATTCCTTCATCTACACTTGCACATGGCGATGAGGCTACGTTGATGATGCTGCGCTGAAGATGGAGTGGGGTGGTGGGATGGGGTGGGGTGCGGTGGTATATTGTCGTATATGTACGCTTGCACGTGATGATGAAGGTACGTTGATGATGCTACGCTGAAGACAGCGTTGGGGTGCGGTGGGATGTTGATGTACATGTACTGACACTAGCACGCGGTGATGATGGTACAATGATGATGCTACGTTGAATATGATGATGCTACAGTGATGATGTACGCTGGGGATGCTACGCTGCAGACGGGATTGAAAGAAGAAAGAAGAAGAAAACAACTCAGCCAATTTGTGGAAAGACGGAAGGAAGTTGTGCAAAACCAGCAGATGAAAAACATGAAGACAACCAGCAGTTGTGCAAAATTCCTGGTTTCCTCAGCTTCAAAACACTGGCACGCGTGGGACAAAACGCACATGGACCTCCCAAGTCCACGACTTCACAGCAAAAAACAGCGGGGCCATTAGGCGGCCCACTTCCAGTGGTTTAACCATTGGAACATCATTTCATAAGCGGTGGTTTACCTATCTATTGGAGTTACAGTAACCATGGGATACCATGGTTACTGTAACTGTGAAGAATTTGGATCTAATGATTTAGCCAACAGATCTAACTGTCCAACATAGCGGACTCATCCAAAATGGGGACGGACCCATGCTGAATCGGGGTTGCAAAGGAAAGTTGGATTTGAGATGATTTGAGATCATTTAAACTGATGATAAAAACATGTGATCAAACAATAATTGGGATTATGATCATTGAAGATGAGGATTCACGCACTTCAAGAATGAGTCCAAAGCGTTGTCCTGATGACGTTTGTTGGGGGATCATGTTTCACTGGGAGTCTCACCAGCACCATGGCAGGTGGATAGGGCCCTAGGGAATGGGCTTTCATGATCCAATCCAAAACTACTTTCAACATCATGCCATGAAGCCCCATTCCCTACGTTTAGCACCAGTAAGTGATAGAATATGATAGAATCCACAGATTCTAAAGTATAATTCCCATTTTGTTGGAATTTGATCATCACCATTCCCACATTTTCCTGGGCGTCCCCTCTTCATGCGGCTGCAACAAGGGCATGTCGATATGAAGCACGCCTCTTTTCAGCCAGCTTGGTTGAGGTTTGTGAGTTGAAAAGGAGGCTGGGACCAGCTCAAACCTGTGGTCAATAATGGTGGTCAAAATGCGCCAAGATTGTTAAGATTACTCTGCCGTAATCAAACGTAGCAATCGGAAATCAACGATATATATATATATATATATACATATTATATATGTGTGTATATACGACTTTCCCAGCTAGAATATAAAACTTCCATTTATGGAGGAGTTTTCCATTACTACGTTAGATTTCTGGAGGCGATGTGGTCAAAATGTGTGGCACCGCCAAACAGGACCACAATCGGTTTCTCAGATCTGTGGGATTCAATAAATTATCACCATATGTAGCTACATTCGAAAGCCCCAAAAAGATAGATAGTAAAATATGGCCAAAATAGTGGCAGACTATGTTTAATGTCTTGTGGATTTATATCAATGTATAGGTTTTTACTTCTCTATACGATTATTCTTGGTTTTCTACTCAACACCAAAGATAAGCAGTGTTCAAAACCCTCGGTTGTCCCTATAGATAATTATGGATACTGGCTGGTGAATAGGACTACTCAGTTCATTGTGATCCCCAATCAACAGGAGTTTAGCAGACAGTGCTCACTTGGACTTCAGCCCAGCTGGTTCTCCCCAGGACAACAACTGCCTTTGTCTACAAAAACCATCCAGTGTTTTAGCATAATTCCCCCGTTCAAATCGTTTGATAAACATATCAGGTCAAATTGGTTAGTTACATCCCACCTTGTTTGATGGCCATATCTAGTTTCATGGCCCTATGTGCAATCCCATTGTGAATGTGATCCCATACGAAAATCCCTATTGGTGGTAATGTAATCCCATTATCATGCCCATGTTCGTGATATGACAGGTTATTCACGTCGCTTCGCGACGGCAACCGCCCGCACCGCATCGTTGGGCAGCCGCTCGTAACTGCCAATGATGTCGGCCATTGAGACCAAAAACATCCGAAAGTACTGATTGTCGGAAAAAAAAACGCGAAGAATTTGATAGCCATGTATAGCGGACCAACGCAGTTCAAAAAATAACGAAAAACATGAAAAAACGGCGAAATTTCTGTTATTTACAGTGTTTTTGCGCGGTGAGAAGCAGAAACCACTGCAAATACCATGGTTTTTGAGGGTCAGGTGGCCAAAAACACTGTAATTTACAGTGTTTTTTAAACCAACGTCAAAAAACACAGGTATTTACGATGTTTTCATTCACACCGTAACATAAAACAGCGTAATTTACGAGGTTTTTGGAAGTTTTGAAGCTAGCCGTCAAGCATGCAAAAAACAGAAAAACACTGTAAAAACCAGTGTTTCTGCTATCACAAAACGACGAAAATCAGTCCGAAAACGGGTCCAAAAACTCAAAAATCCGCCTCCGGGCCCGGCCACCTGCGGAACCGCAAAAAAAGATGTTGCAAACCAAACAATTGAGGTCAAAAAGTTGAAAAACACAGGTTTTTTTCACTTTTCGCTTGCCGATTTTGGACGGGCGCGTTCACGAACAGGTGTCTTCCGTACTGTTTTTTACAGTGTTTTTTGAAGGCGAGCGTCACGACCTATCAAAAACAGGAGGTTTTGGCCGAAAAATGCCCCCCCCCCCAGGTAAACCTGTAACCTTTTACGAGTGCCATCCGGAAGATCACGCCCCAGCACCTTCGGTGCGGGCGGATTTGAATAATCATATTGTTATCCCACTATGATTGACAATATTCTTAATGGTTATACTTGAGTCATATCACATATCCCATTATTAGTATAATGGGACACATACGTAACAATCCCATCATTGTAATAATCCCATTGTCAATGTATAGTGTGTATATAATATATTATAATCCCATTGTTAATGTAATCATCACATTACAATGATACGTTAATATAATTGCTATTGATTATATTCCCCTTTGAATTAAGGGGTGGGGCTGTGCGACCATTTTGTAGACGCTAAACTTAAACGGTGTTCACAGCCTCAAGCTCTACTAGTTAGTTGCGCATGCCTGGTCGAATTTCTCTACTAGATTGTATACAGTACACTGGTTCAGCTCAAATGCAAAAATTGATAGATTTTGTACTATCAATTGCTTAACTACTACAGATTTTTGGAGTGTCTTAAGAGATCACCATGTCTCGACCAAACACCCTTTTCCATTTAGTAGAGCTCCTCATTTGACCACAAGTTGAGGGACCAACATGACTCGACCAAAACCCCAAAGTCGTTTAGTAGGGAAATACTGGGTCCAGTTAGTAGGGGTCCAAATAGAAACCCAAATGGCTATCGGGGGCCACGGAATGGAATCTCTACTAAATGGCTTTCCACTTTTTCTCACTGATTCCCAAAGTTTCATAAACTCCATTTTGCAACCTCACAAATCACCTCTACTAACTGGAATCCAGCATGTTTTGACATCTCTACTGACTCTACTAAATGGGTTTAGCAAGAAACGACCACTTGACATGATATGATCAACATATCATGTTTACCTCTCTACTACAGTAGATACATTCCACAGGTTCGGTTTACTTGACTTTTGATCATAACCTGAAAGTGTCACTCCAAAGAAATGGTTTATCTATGTCTTGGGGGACCCAGGTCGCCCCATTTAGTAGTGGAAATAAATAGGGATTTAGTTATAATATCATAATTGAATCCCATTATAACCGTTATAACTAATAGTGTTATAATAACTAATTAATCAAATTTAGTTTAATATCATTTAGTTATAAATAGTAATTACTGAAAATTAATGGTATTCCCATGGTAATCCCATGAAATCAGCCCCAAATCTCCCCAAACTCCTGTGGTTCGTGAGCGCTGCACTTTGGCGCCGTCCGGCTTCACCTGCCGGCCGGAAAAAGGGATGGTTTGAGGTTGGTGAAGCATTCTGAAATTGTATTTGCTTGATGTCAAGTTGGATAGTTTGGTTTGTGACTTATGTTTATTCTTGTGTGTTGAACTTGTTTGGTTGGTGGACTTGATATTCATGCAAAAAACATGGATACTTTGGTAAATGGGTCACGTTATAAACAAAAAAATGGGAGTCCAACTCTGGGAATTGGGAGTTTAGACACACCCATCCCTCAAGACACCCATCCCGCGAAAATGTGAGTCAGTGAAACCTGTCGTCCAAAACAGGGCAAGATCAAATGGATTTATGATGGGATAACTGGGATAAGGATGTTAACCAACAAATGTGGCCGGCCCAGTACTGTAGGGGGCACGCACCAGCGGGAGTAAACAACAAATGTGGGATACATGGATAAATGGGACACATGGATAAATGACAAGCTACCAACAGTGGCCATTCAATGTGTCTATTACAGCATGAATCAATGAACCCAGCAATGCTTGATGTGTAAATGGAACATCTTTCTTTGCCATGATGGTATGATATGTCTGTTCTCATTTGGCATTGCCATTGCTGAGTTCTCATTTAACGCCACTCTGAGATGCCCAGCAGACTTCCCGGACCTGGCGGGTTTACATCCCAACATACTGTTTTAATATACCATGTGTGCTGGCCAAACCCAGTTTTGCCGGCTACTCTTGCTAGTAAAATCCAAATGTTTAGATCCTGTTGTTGTTTTTGTTGTCGTCGTTCAACCCTCAAATCTGCATGTTAAAACTATGTTAACTCGGGTTTGTCCAAAAGCAATGGAACATTGAAACACATCATTTAGTATGGGAACATGATATATAATATTATATAATATAAACCAGAGGTTGGGATACCCTGAATTTTGTGGGGGTTCCCATAAGTTTCACTGAACCCATATTTGCCATGGTCAAAACACCTTACATGGGGTATGGCCGTCCCCCACATTAGGGATTCCTTAATTTTAGTCATCGTAAACTCCAATGAACAAGGGTACCCCTTATATGGGTAGATATCTACGCATTCGTTTGACCACGGCGCATAATTCACCTCAAGATCCTCAAGTCCCTTTGCAGAAGCCTCTCCAGACAGCTTCAACTGCGTGACCTTGTCCTTAACCACCTTGGGAGACAAAACAACCTCCGTCAGAGTAGTCGAAAAAAATCCCTTTACTGTACCTCACCCCAAACAAAGTTGGTTGATACACATTTCCATCATGGGTATTGCAAATCTCTATCTATTAAACCCAGAGGTACAAATCAATATAATAATAACATACAATAACCAAGTATAGCTAGTATTCTTCAAATATGTAACCTGTTTTAAATGCTATACAATGAATATCTGAATATAGTAACGACAGAACAGTTGGGTATATTTAAAGGCTCACTTGCTGATAGATTGGAATTCTACTGGTTACATATTCGTGCGGGTCTCAATTTGAGGCCATGGGAACACACAGAAATTAGTTTTTCCCCACCTGCCAGGTGAGGGTTGTTAGATTTTATGTCAGTTGCCTCCTCCTGCCTCGTCCTCCTCCTCCTCCTCCTCCTCTCCTCCTCGTCCTCCTCGTCCTCCTCGTCATCCTTGTCGTCCTTGTCGTCCTCGTCGTCCTCGTCGTCCTCGTCGTCCTCGTCGTCCTCGTCCAACTGCGACCCGCGATCCACAGTGTTCTCTGCCGGACCTCAAACACGACCATCCACGCCCAGTGTTCCCTGCCGGACCTCAACCACGACCAGCCACGCCCAGTGTTCCCTGCTGGACCTCAACCACGACCAGCCACGCCCAGTGTTCCCTGCCGGACCTCATCTGCGAGTATCCATGCCAAGTGTTCCCTGCCGGACCTCATGTAGGCAGATATGGGACAAAGAGAATGCCAGAAGATATGCCAGATAAAATGCCATGAGATATGCCAGATAGAATGCCAGAAGGTATGCCAGATAGAATGCCAGAAGATATGCCAGAAGATTTGCCAGATAGAATGCCAGATAGAATGCCAGACATATGTCAGAATATATGCCAGAACATATGCCAGATAGAATGCCAGAAGATTTGCCAGATAGAATGCCAGATAGAATGCCAGACATATGTCAGAATATATGCCAGAACATATGCCAGAAGATATGCCAGATAGAATGCCAGCAGATATGTCAGAATATATGCCAGAAGATATGCCAGATAGAATGCCGGATAGAATGCCAGAAGATATGTCAGATAGAATGTCAGAAGATATGCCAGATAGAATGCATCAGATTTGCCAGATAGAATGCCAGAAGATATGTCAGATAGAATGCCAGAAGATATGCCAGATAGAATGCCAGAAGATTTGCCAGATAGAATGCCACAAGAAAATGCCAGAAGATATGCCAGATAGAATGCCAGAAGATATGTCAGATAGAATGCCAGAAGATTTGCCAGTAAGAAAATCTATAAATGTTATGGTGGGGATCACACGAAGTAAAGTAATTTTTTCACTGCCCAATATGTCCAATCTTTGATTTAACCAGGATTGGTTCCCAATCTTGGGGGCTTAATACACCCATATAAATCATAGTAATCCTATGAAATCCTATAAAATCATTGTAAATATTTGATTTCATTGATTTCATTGACTTCATCAGGGAAACCATTCCCTCCAAGGCACAACGCGAACGTAGAGCGGATTCACATCTACGTCCAGAGCACTGGTGTCCAAGTACCTGCGATCAACATGAGGTCATTGGACACCAAGGGACACTGTTGGTCTTGGTTATAAAATGGATGAAACACACTAAAGGATACTAAAGGTATATTAGTAATATATTAGTTGACCACATTTCACGCTACCATATCTATCATCCTCAGGTTTGTTTTGCACTACACATTTTTCGTTGGCCACGTTGGGGCACTTGGGAACGGCCAGCTCGAAGACAATCTTGTCTGGATAGGTCCAGTCATCCAGGTCGAAGTTGTACTTGCCTTCATTGCCTGGAGAAAAAAGTTCTGCGATCAACTGAAGAAATTCAACAAAATTAGAGTCCCATGATGATTGTTGATTGTAAATCCCCACAAAAATCCAATTATGATCAATTATGTATACTATATCCCCATGAATTCTTGGTGAATGCTAGTTGTGCAGGAGTTATATACCCCCAATGCGATTTGCCCACTTTGAACCTCAGGACAACCTGATCACATTGCGCGACAACTCGCAAATTCGGAAAGCCGCTACGAAAACACATCCTTTTGAACCACCCGCTGAATTGTTCTTTACGTCGATGAATACCAGGACGAGTTTACCAACGATCTATAAACATCTTTAAACCAAGCATGGTTGGCTTCTCTGCGGCTGATTCGAAAAACCACTCACCACCTGGAGGGTCACAATTTTGAGGCTGCTTTGAATTCTGTCATGGTATCTGTCATGGTTTGTGGAATATTGGTCAATACACGTCCAAAACCCCGGTTGGTAGCTCGGCTGTCACGGTGTCCAATTTCGTAGACCAATCACTTGTCCCCTCAGCGTCCCACACTGTCGCAGCTCCCCTCTGGCGTTGTAGATGCCAGGCCTTAATTGCTCTACGTTTGCATCCCAAGTTGAGGGTCACGAGCCCAAACGTTGTTGTAACATCTTGTAACAAACCCGAAAAGCGATGTGAATGTCATGTGGGATGAACCCTCCCAAATAGGCGATGGACAGGAACCAACTAGATTGAAACCGAGGAATATGTATACATATATATATATACTTAATTATGTATATATATATATGTATATTATGTGTATATATATATGTATATTATGTATATATATATATTGTGTTGTATCAACTCTCGTGTCGCATTGGTTGATATCCATATGTCTGATTGTTTGTTCATATAAATATTTATAATATGTGAATATGTAAATTCCGTCCTATTACCCTTTTGCCAATTTCTGGGGATGATTGACATGTCCATGCCACTGTTGGATCAGGTTTCTGTTGGCTTGAAGTCACCAAACATCCAAAATGCTTGGTTCAATACCCCAATGTTGGTTGTATAATATACTGTAATAATATGATATCCTGAATTGTGTTAGTTATATCCCAATATATTCCAATTGTTGTTGGTTAGATTCCCAATGTTTGATGATTAATTCCCATTGATCCCCATTTCTGATGATCGATTTAGACATCTATAGATATGATCCTATAGATGATCCTTCTCGATTTATGATCTTATTCTTATCAATTTCTGATGATCCTATAGATGATCTTCTCATAATAAGATATCAAAACCTTCATGGGGATTTCCGGCCAGCCATGTTTGATTAGGAGAACTCTCCGTTGATATCCTACGATCATCCCAGGGAATCATCCCCGTTGATAAACCATATAAAACCACATTCAACTACCATTCAACCTCCATTTTTGGGGACAAAAAACCTTCATAAATCCCCATGGATTTCTGCTGATGGCTCAATGGCTCCATCATGAAACTCAAAAAAAATCCCAGTAAACCACCATCAAAATTCACTACCCTCTGGTAATTTAACATAGCTATTGAAAATCACCATTTTTAATGGGAAAATCCACTATTTCTATGGCCATTTTCAATAGCTACGTTAAATTACCAGAGGGTAACTCACCATTTTCTTGGAATTTCCCCATGGATTCCCCCGAAAAAAAAAGACAGCGCCCCACTGCCACCCCGCCCCCATTTTCTTGCCCGGGCCAGCGGACACGACACGGGGCTCCTTTGGCTCCGTGCCTCGACTGTTGAACCATAGTGATAGTTATTATTCAACAATAATAGTTATTATATAATAACCAGAAATATAACTATCACTAATATAAAACCATATATAACTATTATTATAGTTATATATGGTTGTTATTGCTACTATAACCATTATTGTTCAACTATCACCATTGTATATAGTTCTAGTTCAAAAATAACTATGGTGAAAAACTATCACCATATAATAGTGAACCATAGTTCTAGTTCTAGTGATAGTTGAAGTTGTATAGTTATAGTTTGGTGTTGTTTAAACTTTGATATGTTATTGTCTAGATAGGTGTATAACTTCGATATAACTTCGAGTTTTTTTGTTATAGTGTGATTATTTTTATCGGTGATCATTATACTGAAAAACGTAGTTGTTGATTTGGATAAGCACCAAAATAAGGATTATTGATAATATATTTTGTTTTTGCATTATGTTGGATTTGTTCATAGGTATCTGATATAGTTGGATAGTTTATTTGTTCAATCAAAATTACTTTGGGTTTGTCGATAGTTAATATAACTTGAGAGAATTGATATAGTTTTATAACTATATATATATATATTTATGATAGCAAAATTATTATCTCAATATATAAGATAAACTATGATAACGAAACTAAATTGTTAGGGAATTGTGTCCGCAACTTGGTGGGATATCAAGTTTATTAGGGATAACAAACTCACATGCAACATTCCTAATAAACTTGAGATATCCAGGGATTGAAATATGACACCCTAGTTAAAGTTATATACCTTGAGCGAATTGAGATAGTTAACTTGAGATAGTTGTAATTGAGATAACTTGCTATAACCTGATATGGTTGCAACATTTTTTGACAAGATTGAGATATATGCGGGCGAGTTTGAGGAATGTCTGCGCGTACATATATGTATGAATATATATATATAGATGTGTGTGTGTTTCCGATGGAAATCAAACCTGGCAATGGCACATCCCCCCTTGTGTTGGCACATGATTCTACATATTCTCGCAATGAGACTTGTATTGTAACTTTCCACGTTTCCATGTCCGATTACAACAGGGTATCTGAGAAACAAGGTCTTCCCCTCCGAGCTGAGTCGCGAGAGTTACCCTCTGTCAGTAATATGTGCCCATCCATTTACTGTATCTGATGACCCCCGCACCTAGGCTGTCCCACACCTGTTGGACAAAGCATTTCAAGCATTTCCATGAACAGTCTTGCAACAACAACAAACCATCCAATATGGTAATCTTATGTATATTATATATATATCATTTATACAGGTACACGCTATTAAAAACCCCTTATCATGGTCAGTATTAAAGTAATCCCCTTCCTTGCGTTTATACACGTCCCACTATGCGACAATACTACTGACAGCTACCGCTACGAGTTTCACGATGGTTTCTGCGTGAAGGCAGTCAATACCCCAAGTATGACTGCTTCCAAAAACAATGGTATTGACTGATAACTTAGGATAGTGGTTATCCAAATACCCTAAGTATTACTCATGGACAAACATAGGTCGCCCGAAAAAATGACGAATAACTTGGATGATAACGGTCCCCCATTTTAAGGCCGGCACCCATGCGCCGCCTTTCATTGCGCTCCTGGCACTCCATTCAGGGGACTGGTTGAGCCAACGCATTGGATGAACCCCTGCATTTTGAGGAGAAGCACAGCCCAAGCACACTTCATAGTTGCGTGCACTAAATTTCATCAGTCATCATAGTCATCTATCAGTCAAGGAGCGATACACAAAGTCCTCTGCGTTGGGCTACCATCTTCCCATTCGTTTCAGTAGCCCCCGATGTGCATGGGCTCTAGCCGGATCAAGACTGGGATTCCTGGCTGGTACATAGTGGGTATAGCAAAACCTCTAGGAAAGTGGGAATATTCACCATGTTCTTGCGGTAATAATCCATGTTTGGATGTTTTTGGCATGTTTTTGGCAAAACCTCTATTTTCAAATATCAAAGAAATAGCCGTTAATATCAACCCATGGTATTAGCCCATGGTATACTACCATGGTATTAGCCCATAAATGCCCATGAATAGATGACCCCTCCCCTACAGGCTGGGAAAATGGTCTCCAACTTTTCAGGCCGGCGCCTTCTCCGCCTTTTGCTCGGCAAGCTCCAAATACATCTCGTTGCGACTTTCCTCACGACGATGACGATGCCCCATGAAATCCAACCACTGGATCCGGCTGGAATTATTCTGCTTGGGGAAGATTGGATTTCGTGGGTTTCATGGTTTTTTAAGGGGGTTGTGATGACAAAATGGTGATACACTGAAGTGGTTTGTAATTAGATCAAATGTTGCAAGGTGTTTAAGTGTTTGATGTGCTGTCATCGTATGGGTCGTTGCTCAGACACGATGTCATTACTTCCAAAGGTGAGCTGGTGGTTTGCTGCTGGGTGGCAGCATTCCAAGTGGTTTGCCAATGGCGTCTTTGTGAAAATGCTAAATATGGTTCAATGGTTCAATCCATGGATCAGGAATAGTAAGAATAGTACTGGAATGCCCATTGACAAGGACTGGTTACAAGATCGGCAGCTTGTCCACTTGCAGCGGGTGAGAGTCAAAAAAAAATCAGCGTCTGCCCCAAGGATCCTTCTGAGATGGTTAACCACGTGTTTATGATTTCTCATGTTTACCTATGTATTAAATTTATCCCAATTGTAGTTTACCAATGTTTATGATTTTGTATTCTTCCCAATGATTTACCAATTTACCTATTTATTGATTTCTCATGTTTACCTATGTTTATGATTTAGTATTCTTCCCAATTGTTTACCCATCTTTTACCAACTGTAGAAACCCACTCTTGCCCACTTTTCATGGTTCCCGCATGGTTACCGCCTATTTCCAAATGGCCAATGAATTTAACCAATCAATGGCTATGGGTCAAAATTTTAGGTACCCCTTCCTTTTATTGGATGATTAATACTAAATACTAACCTAGACTAATTTCCATCTGTGGTCCCCAAAAAAGTAAGTCTTCCATGGCTTGACCAATGGATCCAATGGGATTTCTCCAATGGATCCACCCATCCCGTCCTTGGTGTAGGCCCCTTCGGAGACGGGCTCACCCGCGCTGGCCAGGCGTTTCCGCCGTGCCTCCTGGGGGCGTGCCGTCCTTTTTGGGATGGAGATATTAAGTGGAGATTTTATTAAGGATCTAATATCATGGAGCTATGATTGAGTATGATTGAGATATTCTATTATTATTCAGATATCATTAAGATATTATATGGTAGCTTATGAAATGGGATATTTATCCAATGAAGAACACCATTTGAGTGAGATGTTATGGGAAAATATGGGATAATTGTCTCACCTGAACAGCGATTTTATCAGGGTTGATATGGTTAAGGGATGGCATCCAATATGGAGGGAGGATGGGAAATACCCCGAACTCAATGGAGGTTTTTAGCTGGGATAATCATCGAATTAAATGAATACTCTATCTAGCCATGTTTGATTACAGGAGCGTACCCAACAACAAATGGGAAATTGTGGTTGATATAGCTGATTTATGGCCAAGTTCGTCTAGTTCACTCAAAAAAGGTGCATTCGGTGCTTTCCGGTGGATGCGAAACAAACTAGATAAACTAGGCTTTGTAGGGGCTATAAACCAAGTTATAACTATGGGGGCTTGCAAGATTACCCAATTTAAGATTGCAAATTGTTATGGTCATCCAGGTCATCCATCCCATGATGGGAATCCTTCTAATGGCAACCATCCCTCACTGGATTGACAACTCCATCTGGCAATGGGAGTGGATGGGATGTCATCCACAAAAATGGGGACCTTTCCCAATTTCTCAACCATTTCATGGGCATTTTATGCAGATTTCATGGGATATTCATGCGGATATGATGGTGTTTCTCTATATACCATGGTGAAATCATGGGTTGTTTCCAGAGAATGGAACGGACGCGGCACCATATTATTATTCCCCCAAGTAGTTGAAGACTATATGTCTGTTAATACAACCCGCTATTTGTCTTAATAACATCTTACAATGTTTGTTATCCAGATTACCATAACATACCATAACTACACAACCATTTATTCATAATATAATATAAATATATATAATATATAATATATATGTGTGCCATTATTTTTTCCCACATGCGTGTTATCTAGATTAATGAATGAGCCTACACACAGGTTATCACGCGAAGGTAGCTATGCGCGCAGCTGCGATCCCGTCCTCAATGGCAACTTCCAGCTCTTGCTGTAGCCTTGTCATGTGAGATTTACATTTTATAATATGATACAATACAATACAATACAATATGCACTATTACTATAGTATGTCTATATATATATACTATATACTAAACTATACTAAGCTATACTAGACTATACTGTACTAAAATAAGTTGCTAATCCAACCCTTAGTTACCAACCAAGACTGACTTTCATATACAGAATTACGACCCATCTATATACCAACAATCATTATCTTTCGGATGCTTTTATGACCATTGAGGTTGTAGCATGGCATTCGATGTGGAATCCTACTGTAGCATTGCTTTGGGGCAAAAACAAAAAAATCGGTGGTTCATAAATCTGGGAAGTATCTCCACTTTTTTCATCCATCAAGAAAACGTGTATGGGCCATACGGTTCCATCCAAGTAGTTGCTGGACATCATCCTATTACTAATTGGTTACAACTGACTGGTGATTATTATTACTGATTATGGATCATTCCCTCATTCCCTGCTAAGCACCAGTAAGACAAGAACTATTTTGATTCATGACATGCGAAAATCCGTTTTCATATTGTCTTCATTGATGAAATATGGATTCAGTTGGGCGAAATCTCCATGCGTATTAGTGAAATCGTCAAGTTTCATGGCTAGAACACCATTTTTGATAGCTAAATCCCCATGTTTGACCGCAACCACCCAATTTTTCGGTGCTTAAATCTTAAATCATATGAATCATATGTTTGATGCTTAAATCATCGTGTTTGATTGCTATGTCCCCAAGTTTGATGGTTAAATCCACCATTCTTCTTGGTGCTTAAATATGCTTAAATCTCCAATTTTGATGGTTCAATCTCCATTCTTGATGGTTCAAACCACCATTTTTGATAGTTTTCCATCATGTTAAATCACCATCATGCTGCGCCCCAGGCCCAGCGCCTCGGCAGTTGCTGTCGCGCTTTGATCCGTTCGCGAGGCACCACCTGAGGTTCTGCAGGCCTTCGTATTTCGTTTTTGAAGGCATTGACAAAATGCACCTCTCTAGCAGATTTAACATGTATACGAACATATAATTATATAAATATATATATATACATAATAATTGGTATACAAACATAATAATTAATTGGTACAGTATATGCACAAATAATAACATAATTATATTATATAATTATATAATATTATATATATACACATACGTACACACAACGTGTATATGTATACTTTGGATATCACCCAGTTCTTATCGGAATCACTACCAACTTACCAACTCTTGAAGAGCGCCCACGGTTTTGTCCAAAAACGGCTATGCGGTATGCCTCAAAATGCCTATTTAAATCCATTTAAATGAAACAACGGTTGTCAAATGATGGGGGCAGACAGCATCCCTTTCTCAAAAAATGTTAAAAGAAAAACACATTGAAATGTTTGAGACAAATCAATGACATTCAATGACCATTTGTTGTTTCGCTGTTTTGGTCGACAAATCGACAGGTCGGTCGATATCTCTATTGAGGCCGCCGCCATCTTTGCATCCAGTTGCTTCAACTGAGGCCTCATCAACCCATCAACCAGGACCATGGTGACACGTAGTGGGAAGCTGTTCTATGAATTTGATGCCCACCAGAAGATCATTCCAAAACCTGAGATTCTATGGGAGGCCTCATGGGGGCCTGAAATTGGATACACCCATCGTTTCAACAGGAAGGTCTAAGTTACCCATAAGACCACCAAAATAGGACCAGGGGCACCGAGAAAAAAACGCCTGCAACAGGAATAGGCATTTGGGACAAAACAAAAGCGATTGAGATAACGAGGCAACGTCTAAAAAAAAAAGATAAACAAAGATCAAGTAACTTTTTGGCTGGTGTTTGCCTACCCAATTGTTGAGATCTTTGTTCTGACTACAAGTGTCTTCTCTCGAACCACTCCATAGTTGTCCTCGTCCTGTCTCGTCCCACACCGTCATCCAGTAACCTGCTACTGTTGAGACTCCGATGTTGGACCCATTAAAAACCTTCCGGATCCGAAAAAATCACATAGTCTTTAAGCGTCCGATATTAATTGCCCAAGAGAACGACCATCACCGGTGGATGGCTTTAATCCAACCGAAACGTATCTTGCGGATCCTCACCAACTGTTGTCGGACAATACAAACATCAATAACATCAACAATAACCATCAATAACATCAATATTTGAAATCACCAACCAACCAAGTATCAAATAACAATCAAGAACATCAATCAATATATGATTCACCAACAAAATCAGGTCCTTCACCTCCCAGCCGGGCTGCAAATGGGCGATGACATAGGCTCTGCATCCGGACCAATCCACGCCTTGGGGATCAGAGATGTTTTTAGCAATGATGATAGCCTCTGGTTATGACTAACATAGCCATGGAAAATGGCCCATTTATAGTTGAAGAAGGGAATTTCATGGAATTTCCATAGCTATATTAGTTTACCAGAGGGTAGTTGTTCCATTCATACTCACATGTTTACTGCAAGGTATTGTCCACTATTGTCCAGGATTGTCCATTGCCATCTCCGGAAGAGAAGTGTCACTTCAGCCTCAGGGTCCACACATGGATTGCCCGTGAGATAGAGATCCTCCAACATCATGTTGGCTTTCAAGTTGTACACACCTCCACGGCGCAAGGACGAAAAAAGGGGCTGGCAGTGCTGAAATTCTGAAATTCTTGGATTATCCGAATGAACTTGCATTGTTCTATCAAAATCATGGCAAATGGAGTCCTACTGAAAGCAAGCACTATACACATGGGATATTAGGTTGGGTATAGTTTGGGTATCCCATCATGCTTTGACCAAAGGGTAGTGGAGGTAGGTAAGGGCCCATTCTTTTGAACAGTGAGAATGAGGATGCTGGTGGTCACTGTTTCAGTGCAGGGTGCGGGTATCTCCAAAAATATCAGGGTTGTATTCTTTAGGTAAAGTTTAGGAGTTACGAACCATGGATCCTACTTTTAGTTGTATGATGGCCAAACTCAAAGTCCACCACAGCTGAACAGTCTACGCGTCACTTCGATTTCCCGGAAAACCTTGGAAATATCACGTCCTAAGGGGGTAATAAAAAAGTAAAGACTAGAAGACTCCCCAAATGGTGGATTTACGAATGGGAAAGTCATTTCATTTTCGACTCCAATCCATGACTTGGCTCCAAAGATGGATTGGGAGACTACCATCTGGTTATTTAACATAGCCATGGTATAGATGGCCCATAGAAATAGATGATTCTCCCAGCTATAAACCTCCATTGATTTTAGGGATTTTCCATGGCTATGTTATCATCCAAATGGATGGTTACATATGGAGGTTTCCGACGAGTCATGGGGGTACCGCCTAAATTTCATCCATTTTAATAGGATAGTCCACTATAAACCAATCATTTGGGGGTACCAGCATTTTAGGAAACCTCCATATGATATGTTAATAATCATTAATAACCTTGAAAAATCATTAATAACAATCAATAACCATCATTTTTATCATTCATATCCCATTCATTTGGAAACCGCCATGTTACTTACCCATCCAATTGGATTATTAACCATGCGCTTTCATTGTCCAGTCGGTCCCCACTGAGACTCCCAGGCTTTCTTCCAGCTCCTCCACGGACACAAAGTTCACTGTGAGATCCAACCTGTTGTGGAGATGTCAGGAGAAAAAATCATCGCCGAAGACAAACGTTGTGGAGATGACGTGGGTATCCGAAGATAATCTTTATCATATGCTATCAGCTATGATAATTTATATCATAATATAATTAAGCATAATTATTCATAATTTGTCATGAAAAATCATGGGTACTTCATCCAGATCAAGCATGGCAAAGATCTGTGGGCCGTGTCTGATCTGGACTTCAAAGACCCCTCTGCAGTCAGAAACATGCAAGTATATGCATAAATAGCATCCTCCTTAAAATCCACCCCCCCACAAAAACAACACTATATTGTCAAGCATTGTCAACACATTTACAGTAACCATCTCAGCAAGTTCCAAAAATCCAAAAAACATCTTGGGGCTTGGCTCGTTTGGTTGATATAGTTTTTCTCTGACACCGGATTATCGGATTATCATCAGTCCGGTAAATTTTACATCTAACGCAACTACTAAATAGGTACCCAAAGTTGGGCCTGTCTCAAATAGTGGACCCCAAATTTCATGGGCTGTCAGTCAGTCATATGTTATACCCTCTGGCAAATTAACATAGCTATTGAAAATGGCCATTTATAGTTTATTTACCAATTAAACATGGTGATTTTCCATAGTTATGTTAGTTTACCAGAGGGTAACCATAATTTTCCGCATCAAAATTGCCACAACTGGGGGTAAACCCCATTTCCAGACCCAAAAATCGCACGGGGCCGGCATCAGAGTCCATCCCTGTAAAGTCACGTTTTCTCGTCGTGGCCCGGGGGTCCCACTTCTTCAAGGATTCACATCCTTCGATGCCCTCAATTTTGGAGATGTTGTTCAAGGCCAGGTTCAAGTACTCCAGCTCTTTCAACTTGTTCAAACCTTGGAGCCACGCCACCCTGTGGGAAACATCCGACAACCTGCGAGATCATCCATTATCGGTCATTCCTGGATTTCCTATTGGAACAGAAAAGATGTCTGCAACAACCAAATCAGCAACCAAAACGCTAAAACACATGTCTGTTGAGGCCATATCTGGCCGTGTGCCATCTGGGGAAGCCATGAATAGCACTTTGATGTGGAGACCCTCCATGGTATGGAACTCTCGAGCGATGCTTGCCGGAACGTTTAATGGATTCACCAGTTCGTCAAAAAACTCTCCACGCACGCGTTGACTGAAGGAACCTGTTCAAGGAAACCAAGTTTCTACAATGAAAATGGATGGGTCATGATGGGTCCGATTATTTCCTGCTTATTCCACCCCTTGAATGGGTTTCTGATATCTGCGGCATACAGTTTACATCTTCGCACTTCTTCTTTCTGATTCTTCAGAAACCTAGAGCTGAGCGCACTTTCCCTGCTGGATCAAATTACAGACCTCGCATGACCTCGTATGACCTCGCAAAAATTGTGCGTCCCCGTACTTGATGTTTACAATGGGCATACAATGATATCATATAAATCATAAATCCTATGAAAATCAGGGGATGACCATCCCCTAGCTTGTGGGAAAACAACCCATGTTTTGAGGTTTGACCATGCCCATGTACGTAATTACGGAGTATACATCTGTATGCAAATGATGTTGCTCATGCGTATGGCTCTTCCCAGAAACGTGAACCGTGAACCCAGCTATACTCAGGGCAATTCCCCTCTATGGTCTGGGTGGTTTGGGCTCAAAATTGTTTTGAGGTTGCTATCATTTTAAGTAGCGTCATCCACAGATTCGATCCCCAGGTCACCAGGAATTTCCATCTGCTTCGAAGTGACCTTCCATCTTTGGAATGATGTTGTTCTGAAGGAGCAGTATCCTTGAAAGCTGCTTGGCTGTGTGATTGATTGTGATTGTGGGCCAAAGCGGGCAAATCTGGCTTAAACTCAACCTCGCTTGAACCTTTTTAAGCGACTGTGTTGATTGTCAGTTCTTAGTTCATGGTCATGACCATGAGTGTGAGGAGTGGAGGCTCCGGATCGCCAATTCAATTCGAAGATGTCGATTCTCCTGTTCCATCTGAACGGCCGCAACGGCCGCAACGGCCGCAACGGCCGCAACGTGTTTCAGGCAAGGAACTTGATGTGCCGGCAACAAGCTTCGATGCTTTCGATTCTCTCAATCTCCTGGCGTTGGAGCTGCGGGTGGATCTGGTGTAAGCAGCACTATGATAGTCTCGTTGTTGAAGGAGATAGATTGTGTATATATAATTGATTAATTGCATACAGATGCAAACCACATACATATTCATATATCACAAGCGTATTGTTCACGATAGATAGATGGATAGATGGATGGATGGATGATGGCTAGATAGCTCGATAGCTCGATAGCTAGATAGATAGATAGATAGCTAGCTAGCTAGCTAGCTAGCTGGATAGCTGGATAGCTAGATAGCTGGATAGCTAGATAGCTAGATAAGCAGGTAGTGTTTCTACCATGATACAGTACCCGCCAATATGCTAAGATCCAAAATCACCACGACCTCCAAAACTTGCGAGGCCAAAGTCTGCCTTGAATTCCTCTAGGTTTCACCCTACGGAAAATTGGTGGTTCTGTTCCGAATTGATTTCCCAACATGGCTGGCACAAACCCAGGGCTTGGAAAGTCAAAGAGCCAAAAAAAATTGGATGTTTTATGAGGTTTTTGGGATGCATACAGTAGGAAACACATTAATAGAAACACCCAAAAAAAATTGGATCCAAAATGGACTATCAACAGTTGGGTTTTTTTGGGGCAGCACACCCCTCCATGGCGCCTGTTGATGCAAAGCAATTTCCTCCAGGTCCGAGAGGACGCCCTCATTGTGCTCTGCACCTTGACGTGACAGCACGACGTGCCTAGTTAAGACTTATCAGTCTGATGGTTGAAGGGAAAATCGGAACCAAACCTAAAAATGAACAAGTTCAGGGTAGTGAAATGTAATCATGGCTTCAACTTTCAATTCGATTTGTCCACATAAATCCCATTGATTTAGCCTTTTCTCGCTGGAACAAACATCCTTTCGGGCCATGGCCACTGCGCGAAACTCTGCAAGGAAAACCAAGGAACGCTTCCGGATCAACTCTTCCGTGAGCTGCGGCATGGCACTTCTGAGGGATTGGAAGCCTGATGAATACTGTATATTATGTATATTAATTGAATATAAAAAAAAAAAAAACATGATGATTGCTCAACAATCTAGGGATGTTGCAGTAAGGATCAACATGGATCATCATGCCAGGTGATGGAAATAAGCCTCGATTTGCAAACATCGAGCAGTGTATGTATCGTGTATGGACAGATCAGGAGCTATCAGCGAAACAGCTGACGATGTCAAGCCATCGGTAGAACCAAGCTGTGTACAATTAGAAGGCATAGCCTTGGAAACCAAATCCAACTTTGTAAATATATGTTATTCCCAACACAAAAGACAGGCGACATCTGGCAGTGGGTCAAAACCTTGTACCCCTGGTGAACATCAAAATAGCTGGTAAATGGATGTTCATCCCACTAAAAATGGTATGTATAGGTATTGATCCATACCCATCTTATTGAGGACCAGCAAGACCTAAGAGTGCTTTGTCTCTGCCGATATCTTTTTGCTTGGCTCATGCCCATGTAGAATGTTCCAGAGCCTCCAGCTTATCTGCAGTCATGGGACGGAGATCTATGGCTAACCTCCCCTTGGGTGGGTACCTGTAAAAACACGCAAAAATGGAGTTGACATAGTAAACATCACCAAAAACCTGCAGCTTTCTTGGCCAGCAATTCGGATCAAATTGGGCTTGTACAGAAAGAAAACAACGCCATTGCCACTCAAAGAAAAGGATATTATAGATAATTATTATATATATATATATTCCAAACATTTCTCAACTAATTATGGCTTTGGGGAGTTTCCTCATACTTTTGGAGAAACTTTCATCCCGTCGTTCGGAAGCGTCGTTTCTGTCTTAGATGCCGAGCTTCCAAAGATCTTTCAGTCCCATGGCCATGAAGACATCTTTGGAGCTTTGGTGATATGGGGGTTTCCTAAGTCATAGGGGTACCCCCTAAATCATCCACTAAAAAATGAGGATTTTCATTGTAAATCAACCATTTTGGGGTACTCCCATTTATGGAAACCTCCATATTGATATTACTATGGAAACCTACTATGGAAACCTCCATATTGATATTACTGCAAACCCTATGGTATCCAATATACAAGTGATCCAATAAGTTATTTTATTATAGATTGGAATGTGTCAATGTGTCCCAGCATATTGTGATTACTTGAGCATGACCCATCAATCTTTGCTTCGCCCTCATCCAACAGAGTTCATTTGAGACTCCTGACATGGGAGGCCCAAGGATGGCAGCAATTTGCTGCTGACTCCCAACCTGTGACAACATGCTGGGCTTTAATCGCCTAAGCCACCTTGGTGTTTATGGCTGAAATGTCTCTATTCCAAGGGAAGCTGCTGCAATATTGGTAGACCTACTACCTTTATAATTCGTAAATCTCAACTCTTCAAACTTATGAAGCCTGAAGTCAATCATCTCTGGATTGGAAGGGAGAATCCTTTGAGGACACCATATGGATTTCACCGGCCATTTGTAGCTTCAAGACCCCCAAAAAAAACATGGAAAAACCCTCCAGCACGCAATCAAAGCTGGCAATGGATTCCCTGGATTCCCAAAATTTCAAATTGCCACGTACAATTCATGGCGTTTCAGGGGAAATCAATGAAATATAATGAAATCATCCTACAGTATCGAAAGCATCTGACAAGGAGTCCATCTTCTGTCCGATGGGTCCGATGGTCCTTCAAAGCTCAACCTTTTTTGACTGTCAAGATGTTCATGGGCGCGGACGGCAGCCTTTGAAACAAGGCCTCGAGATCTGCCTCCGCGAAAATTACCGGGACGAAGCACCAGCAACGTTGCTGGCTGGTTTCTGAAGTAAATCGCGGTACTTGAATTGGACATGCTTGGTGTTCTCGGCCTAACAATTTATATAGACCCATCATCAATCATTCAAATAAAGTAAAAGCATGTAAAGATCATGGTTTCAAATGGATGAAATTTAGGGGAAGTCGCAGATCGAGATGGGCTCTTTCCTCATCACTCTCTCTTGGTGTAAGGGATGTCTTATATGTGCCATGGTCAGGTGGGATGAAGTGGGATGAAGTGGGATGAAGTCATCCATCCCAAATAAGATCCCAAACAACTGGGCGTAAAAATCATATTAAATAATCCCATCCGGCAAATTTGGCTGTATAATCAATCTTTTGATCAAATGTGAAAATTTACTGGGCTCGGTATGCTGCCATTGACATCCATGAGCATTTACCAAGTATATACATACTACGTCGCTACGTATTACTATGCAGGTACTGTATTCCATGGACGTTTACCCATTGAGAAACCGCCAGATTTTCACACTGTACAGGCTGCCGGTCTTCGTCGAAAAATTCGGACACCTGATGCCATGGGTCTCTGTTTTCTTGGCTGAATCAAATCCCAAGACCCAGAAGCGGCGCGTTTTTCTGCGACAGCTCCAAGTTGTTCGGATGTGGCCATCCCCTCAGGCGTCCGCTTTTGGCATGAACTCAGAACTTGCCCGGGTCATTTCCACAATAACTTCCTTGGCATCCTGCGATGTTTGCCATGGGAACCTAGCTTAGTGCCCATGAAGATTGGTGGGAAGTGTCGGGTAATCGAAACCTGATTTGGACGATTCCGCATGCTACCCCAAGTGGCAAATTTAGCAGGGAAAATGGTGATAAAACCATGATAAACCATCACGACCATTCAAATTTGAGTAGACCATGATCATTTCACAAACCATGAGGTTGAGACAAACCCATTGATATCCATGTCTCATTCATAGATTTTGGCACTAAAAGCTGCAGTTGGTGACTCACAATCTTGAATGGGAATCAATCATCTTCCCCATTCGCATCATATATGGGGGTAAAGATCCCAGGTGGTTTCCTAAGTCATGGGGGTACCCCCAAATCATCCATTTATTGATGGATTTTCCAAGATAAACCATCCAGCTATTGGGGGTATCCCCATGACTTTGGAAACCACATGGAACCACCATGATGATCCCATAAAGTTTAGACAAAACCTGTGTGGTGAACAACTTCAACCGCCTTCCGATTCTCCAACTTTCGCGTGAAAGGCAAACGGAGCTTGAACTGCTGCATTTGGTCGGCTGCCTAGCATCGACGGCCGGTGGTTTTTTTTTGATCGAGGAGTCCATGGTCAAAAATGGGGGGGATACAGGGATACTGCCAACATGGTGATATGTTTCAAATGTGGATATCATATGATAGAATGGGATATGGATGGTTTAACCAGCTATGATTGGAAGGTAAGCATCAAATGTCGGGACTTCGCCAATATGGGATGGGCCCCCAAGTTGTGTACATCCATTTCTGGGCAAAGCCCATTTATGACCCATTTCAGGCAGTCATAACATGACATAAAAACATATAAAAACCAACTTTGATGGTTGATAATCAATTTCAATATCTTTATATAATTTATATAAATTATGGTTAAAACATGTTAGAACCAGCTTTTATATCTTTTATGGTTGATAATCACTCATTTTTTCGGGAAAAACCGCCTAAAAAAGCGCCTTGGGCTTCCGCGAGACCTTCACGTACATCCCCAGACCTGATTCGCTGAGTGATGTTTGTCAGCAAGGATCGTCATCCCTGGTGATGAAAATACCAAAAGCAGGGCTGGGTTGTTTCAGTCAAAACAATGCAAATCAGCAGGAAAACAAAAGAATGTGGTTGGTTTCAACAAGTGGTATCCCCACGCGAACAACATTGATGACAAATCAAGAATTCGCGAACAAATCCAGCGGGCTTATCATGTCTTATCCGCCACTTAGGTGCTTGACCGGCTTGACCTCCAAACAAATTGACTGTTATTGGCGATCTTTGGTTAAATCACCATTTTCGATGGTTCAATCACAAATTTTCGAAGTTAAATCCCAGCATTGAAAATCATTGAAATCCAAGAAGTGACAAAAATCACTTCAGTGCCAGGGCAGCTGCTATCCATGGAGGTAATCTCAGCGTCCTCCACATCAATACCAATGTAGTTCCTTGCCAGGATGAAACACCAAAGGTCGTGGGAGGTTTCCTAAGTCATGGGGCTACCCCCAGTCATCATGACTTAGTAATGGATGACCATGACTTAGTATTGAAACCCATGGTGTTGGGGATCCTGCAGATCCCCCATTTTAGGAAATACCCCTGTGACATGAGTTGGTACAATGGCCGAAACAGTTGAAAGTAGCACTGGTATTGGAAACTGAGTGGGGAGGTGGGGTGTGGGTCCAAACCTAACGTCGCAGCCAATGGTCAACAGTCCCAGAATGGTGTAAGGGCCTGTAAGGGATTGGGTTCATTGCTTCATGTAGATATTGTCCCTTCCCTTCAGATAAAAACATCATTCTCTTGGTGCCCAGACTTGAAGGAAAATGGTTTCCGGAAGATTTCCCCTCAAACCAATCCGGAATGGGAATGGGAACGGTTCTATTGATGCGTACTAACCCCATTATTGGTGGTTGTTGATGTGTGTTGTTGTTTTTTTCAATCACCACTTGGACTATTGTGGGTTTTTGATGGCCATTGAAAATCCAACTTGATTATTGAGATTACAGTGGTACTGACCCATGGACTCTCCATAACCCAATGGTTGTTTTTGATGTTTTTTGGATTGTTTTGGATGTTTTTTGATAACCCCGTTTATTTATGGTGTTTTGATGCTTGGTGATGATCGGTGTGTGTTCTTTTCAATATATATATATATATATATTATATATATAATATGTGCATATATATATATATATAACCACTGGTTGTTACTTTTTTGTTTTTTCATTGTTATTCACCCACTATTGATGGTCCCCCGCCAAAAGCCACTGGACATCACCGGACTTCAATCGAGTCCAACGGGGTGTGTCTCCGCCTGATCATGGCGACAGTGGCTTCCCGGTGATCGTCATTCATGTGCCTCAGCGGCTTGGAGATGTGGGAATGTCAAGCTGGGATTCAACGAACATGCTGATTTAACTGATTTAACGGATTTAACCATCAAAAAACTCATTAACATTAATTAAACTTAATTAAGCATCAAAAATGGTGAACACATGCTGATCTAGTTTAATTAACAAACATTGCAAAAAGTTGTGATTTAACCATCAAGCATGGTGAACGATGGTTAACAGGGATATCAAGGGAATTTTGATAGGGATTTTGCGAAACCCCGGGTTGGTGATCATTGAAAGGTACCATTTAGCCATTTAGTAGAAAGTGACATGGGCCACGGTCAATATTTGGTATATAGCTCCAAGTCATCGATTTTTGAAGAGTGTATTATCGTTTTTCAGGTTTTGGTATATAAGCAAATGTTATTGTTTTTTGAAGAGTGTATTATCGTTTTCCAAGCCCCAGCTCAATTTCCAAAAAATAAAGATGTCTCGAATACTACTCTCCATTAACCTAATCTTGGCTGTAGCTCACATCACTATTTAGGGGTTACCCCCGCCTTAAACAATCAGGGTTGTCAATCCGGGGTTGACATTACGGGATGGTCAGCGGCAATCAGTACCTTTGATAAGGCTTCAGTATATGATGTGAACAGTTTTTTTGATTTATCACCTATCATCAGTGCCTATTTAAAATTCATGTCAAAATCATTTCATGTCATCTCATCTGACCCTGCAAACGGTCATAAATCAGCTATACGTGAAGCATCCTATAATCTTGGAGTCAGCTGGCTAGCCGCCATAGCCGCTGGAGAAACTTGTCACTGAAATGCAGTCCCAACCGAGTTAACTCGGTTGTTGGGTTACCGATCCAGACTGAGCTATGACTGGCTTGCCTTGCAGTCGTTCCTAATCATTCTTATCTTCGGTGGCCACTGTCCCTGTTTTGTTGGTACAAGCCACCGGCTTGGTGACTTCTGTTCCACATTGTTCCACTATTTGGATACACAAGTTGCAATACATGCGGATTTTCATGATGCATTTATGTTACACTTCTGATTTCTGGTTTGGATACACTTCTGGCCATCTTTGATGGCTTTTTATGATGCATTTATGGTAGACTTGGCCACTGAATCATGAGGGTTCAACTCCCAGAAAGGTCCCACTTAGTAGGGGCGAATTTTTGGGTGGGCTGAATCCCACTGACATTGTGATTGGTAATACGCGGTAATACCCATATCCCCGTTATATTCCCATTATAACACATTATAACACCATATACCACCATTTTTGTTGGGAAATCACAATTTTTGATGGTGAAATCACCATTTTTGCTGGTGCACGCAGTTTTTTTCGGCCTTGGGCGCCAAACCCCGCGACGGCAGGACCAAAGCCGGCGATGGGATCCGGAGTGGCCGCAGTGTAGGCCTGGTCAATAGCCATGCGGAACTTCATAACGAATGGGACTTCATCGTGGGGATATTCATACACAAAGTGGGATTCATATGGGATGTTCATGTTATTTGAACCATGAAAAATATGCTGAATTTTTGTAGCATCACAGAAAATCTGCAGCTGACACTGAAAACTGGGGAAATGAACAGAAAAACGGAACGGAGCAGCTTAACTAGCAAAAAACATGTGATTTGACCTTGAATGCAATATGAGGGTTTACCGTCTGGAAATTTCACCAGACAATGGGAATTCCCATTTTGCAAAAATGTTGGTAAAGCAATAATAAACCACCCATTTCTAGAACCCATTTTATGGTACAATTGCGGACGGTGGATCCTATTGCTTTACGAACATTTTCTAGTTTTAGGATGTTTTAGGTAGATCCAATTATGGTTTTACATTGGTTTTAGGTGTTTTACCTACATTAGTTTAAAAAAATATTATATAGAATGTAAAGAAAAACTATGTTTACCAACATTTGCCAATGGGATGTAAAAAACTATGTTTACCAACATTTGATGTTTTTGCTTTACTATTGCCTTTACTATTGCCGTCACTGAGTTGCCGCCTCCGCCGTGACGGAGCCCGCACGGGCGAAGCCGCCCACGTAGCGGACAGTCTTCACCTGGCGACGGAAAAAGGCGGTGATTTTTCGTTTTTTTGGTGAAAAATTGGGACTTGAGCATCAACCATGATCTGGAAATATCTGGAATTATTGGCACAAAAAACACTTCAGAAACGGTTTCATCAACTCCATGAACAATTGGTGTTTAGCCATGGAACATCTGGATTATCAAGCAAAATTGGACTACAGCTACAGTTCAGCTATACAGTATAGCAGCAAATCAGCGGATGAAATCGGCGGTGTGGTGGCCTAAAAAAACGCGTAACAAATCCTGGATATTCCAAGGCATTTCAGGCTTATAAATGGATGGT
Organism: Cladocopium goreaui; assembly: GCA_947184155.2. Lineage (NCBI taxonomy): Eukaryota > Dinophyceae > Suessiales > Symbiodiniaceae > Cladocopium > Cladocopium goreaui. The sequence goes on from CAMXCT020003513.1 coordinate 407,300, forward strand.
TACTATATGAATATGGCTTGAAGCACATATATACTTCAAACATATTGTTGCCATTTCATACCATTTCAACAAGTCCTGATATTTCAAGTACAACCAATTCTTCAGCAGGATTGTCATGCTCGTGCATCCCAGTTGTCCAAGACTAGATTGGCCTCGAGCAAAACGAAAGTTTTAGATTCCATTGCAAGGTTTGCATGCCTTTCAATATAAGAGGAAGATGTACATGAATTTCTTGGATCAATTTTGCTATCAGAATTCTGAAGTAAAAATGTCTCATGTCAAAACTTCAGCTGATCACGTGGCCACTTTTCACACCCTTAAATGACTACGAGATCGCTTGACTGCGTGGGGGTTCATCGTGGTCGTTGAGGCATCCCCGCAAGAACCGGTAGATTTTAAACTATACCGAAGTTGATGCTATGGCAAGTATGGATTCTTCATCAAAAACCCTCAGGCAGTTTGACCCTCTGATATTATTACATCTTATTACTGTAGCAAGAAAAGCGCTTTTCCGGGACTTTGCCGGACATGCCCTTTCAATATGCCACTAACAATGACACTGGCAATGGAAAATCATGGAAAACCTGTAGCCCATTCAGTTCGATGAGTGTCCCACAGTTTTTCACTACACGTAGTTACATGTTGTTTTTTTGGCCAGCCACGTTGAATGACCAGGGAACATCAAAACCACAAATCAGCCACTAACCTACCCTAGGTTTACCGGTTTTCCAACTGAGAATGGTCCAGATTTCCTGGCATTTGCCTCCATGCGGTACCATGTGAAATCGCCAAACTCCACCCAAAACGCCTCACTGCGGGGTGATTTGTTTCAGGAGGAAAACACAATATGCAAAGCCACCAACCTGCTAACTTGGGGTTACCACTAGAAAGGGCAAAACGACGCTAAAGGGCATCCTAACCTATGCCTAAATGGATAGAAAATGAGGAGTCCTTGCAATGGGTATTGTATGCTGGCAAAATAACTTGCCTCTTGAACATTTGGGGTTCTCCATTGCGGAAACGCCAACTACAAAATATGTGGGTCCGAACTTTATTAAAAGAAGACACATCAAGTCACAAACCTTGGAACATGATTTCACAAACACCAAATCGGATCCGTTGTCGGCATATTGTATAAATAGTTGTTTCAGCTGCATGTGTGTCTGCGATGTCCCACGTAGAGATAGATTTGTGACTACAATGGGGGATAATAGGGGTATGAAAGGCCATGAGTCCATGGACTGAATGTTTGTTGATTTGCGATGAAGTAACCATCTGGTTTTTCATTGCAGGAGCAGCCTACTTGGCGCTTGGTGCTTGGCAAACTCCATCAGGATCTCCCATCCAGTTGTGTTTGATTCCCAACCGGTGAACACTCAGTTGACCAGCAGTGACAGGGGATCGCTGATTCCCACTGTTTGACGACATGAACTGGAACCGAGTTGCCTTTGGATGCTTCTCCAAATACAACCTGATTCAACCGGTGGAAGTTGGCACTGGATGTCGGTGAAATCCCCGTTGTCGGTGGCAATGGATGGCAATGGAAAATTCCCGATTTATGGATGATCTTCCCACTCAAACCTCCATTTATGAGGGATTTGATGTTGCCACTACATATTATTGCTACCCCAGATCCAGTGTTTCATGGAATGATGCCACATATACATTTATATATCTTAGTATTAATTCAATTATATATATATATAACTTTTCTCTAAGGGGTTTTCCATTACCGGTACCATCATTATTGTTACCCCAGATCCAGTGTTTCATAAATCAATATATGAACCAATATATCATTAACCAACTAATCAAATTAACTATAGAAAACCCTAGAACTTAGACTTAGAACTATTAAATGTTGGTTAAATAATGAACATTGTTCAATATTCCCCTTAAAATCATCCACCAAAATCAACATATTAGCCAATATATTAACCACTATATTAATCAATATATTAGCCAATCCATTCACCAACTAATCAAGTTAATCATCTACAAGGGTTTACCCTCTGGTAAACTAACATAACTATGGAAAATCACCATTTTCGATGGGAAAATCCACTGTAAATTGTCATGTTCAATAGCTATGTTAAATTACCAGAGGGTAATCATCAACAATATGTGGAAATTAGTCAACTATTATTAATCAACTATCATTAACATTATGTTGATGATTTATTAATCAACTATTTTACTTCTTGAAACCAAGGAACTTCTTGGCCTCCGCAATCTCTTCCTCCGATTCCAAGGGCACCGCCTCGCCCAGCAGGTTCACGCGCCCGTCGGCGGCGCCCTGGCATGGCGGGAGATCCTGGTCATCGGGGTTGGAGTTTGGGATTTCATTTTGGATCAGCCTCAGTATGTTGATCAACATAAATCAACATAAATCAACATATAAATCCTATACATGAGGAATTGTGAGGATTTGTATGTTGATTTATGAGGATTTATCATGATTTATCCCAGATTTGCTGAGTGGATCTGTTACACTTCCCAACTACTTGATGGGTGGTTGACATGATGATGTGGTTGACATGGTGGAAATGCTAACCATGACAATCGTCTGTAACTCAGAAGTTGTCTAACTAAACTTCCTTTGAATAGTTGATTTTCCGATTAAGACCTCCATTTATAGGGCAGTTCCAATTGCCATGTTTGAAAGATCCCCATGAAATCTCCATGAAATTGATATTTGGAGGTGTCGTAAAATGGGGGTACCCCATTTTCATCATCCAGTCATTTGACCATAAAAAAGCATATCTTAGCATTGAATCCCATGGTGACTTGGGTATCACCCGTTTTTTCAGAAAGCTCCATTTGTTGGAACCAAAATATGGTCAGTCACCAGTTTGCTGCCTTGAATTCCTTGGACGCCACAGTCAGGGAGCAGCGTTTGTCCTTGATCAAGTCCTGCGAAGGGTCTGGTTTCAACTGACTCAAAATAAGGAACATAGGGGTTTAACATGATTTACCCTCTGGTAAATAAACATAGACCCTGAGAATCACCAATTTGTATCAAAGATTGCATTGGCGCACAGGCGACACCCCGAAGAGTGGCACACTGACACCAAGAATCACCAATTTGTAATGGAAACTAATCTTCCAACCCCTATCTGGCAGGGTCTATGTTAATTTACTGGAGGGTAACCATATCTGACTGCCCATCAAAAATTATTAAAATTATTTGATTTAAGCATCAAACATGGGTTTTTTTAGCCTCGAAAATCGGGATTTAACATGATTTAACCATCAACAATGATAATTTAACATCATACAAATTATATAACTTAAACCATTGATGGAAATATTCATAGAACGTTAGGATTTAGTTCATAGGGATATTTATTTAATGGTGATTCCATAGGGAATATGTTCATGGGATTGGGACTGCATTGAAACATATATAACTTAACCATCAAAAATAGTGATTTAGGCATCAAAACTTGGGATTTCACCAACAAAACGATGTGCTGCACTCCTTCTGGGAAATCAAACATGGCATGCTGGAAAATCCCCCCCATGTTCTTCGATGATTGAAAAAAGACTGTGATGCACGGACTACAATGAGATCGAACTATATAGTGTCCCCCAAAACATTGGATGAAAACAAATTCCTTTCTTTACATTTTTTTCACTCACTGCGGGGGTTCCTTGGAGAAATATTCAACTACATTCCTGAACATTCCTCATATTCATGGAAAACCACAACCTTTGGTGAGTACATGGTGAGTACATCCTGATCATTGAATCAGCCAACCTGTCAACCACTACAATGACTGAGCACTACGGGATTTAAGATAGTCACAGTGTTGCAACTGTCCACAACTGGATGTTACAACGCATCATATCATATCCATTCTATCCCTGACAAGAAGAATTCCCATCATGATCACCCAATGTACTTTTATACAGAAGGACGAAAAGTCAAAACACAATTCCATGGCTGCGATTTAGTTATGTGCATCTAAATTTCACATCATTTCACATACGCTGTCAAGGCTCAAGAGAGATATAGAGTAATCCTGTAGACACCGCAGATGGGGGGTTACCAACAAACATCACCCGGGGAGTCCCTTCCTCCACCAAGGCGCCCAAGGCGCCTGCGTGTGACTGGACATGGAGCTAAAGCTGAAGAGCGGCCGCCCCTGTTGGTCTGGCGCGAAGCCCACCACCGAGCCGCCCGGATATCCAGGCATGGAGGCGCCTCGAAAGATGACCAGCTTTGTGGCAAAAAGTTGGAGATTTCTCATGACATGAGTTAACCAGATTTCATCAATTTGAGCCCCAGAAAAGGTCAATTTCATTGGATTTGAGGTATGCAAAATGTGGAGTCGGCCAGCAAAACGTGCAAAATTTATTACCAAACAGCGATCGGATCCATGGTCATTCCCGCGAAAACATATATAAACATCACCCCAGCTGCCACCCCCAGGCCCCCAGGGACCAAAGCCATATTTCTTGCCCAGATGCTGTTGGTACTCATCACCGCAAAGCCATGGTTGTACTGCACCTTGGGCCCAGCAGACTTCAAATAGGCATGTCCTTTGGCGGGGTGGTCCATGTTTGATATGTTTGCATATAACGCCCATCATAAGTTGGGACATACAGGAATCATAGCCCCCATAAAACATGAAGGATAAAAGGAAATGACACATCAGGCAGGAGCTTGGTGTCTGTTGATTGTCATCATATATGGATCAAAAGTCTAGAGCATCTCATGAACTAAGAAACGCCAAGAGGTGTGGTATCAAAGCTCCCAAGGGTTTAAAGATGTTTAAAGGATACCCATCCCACCCACACCATTCCTTGCTGTGGAAGATTGCCGAGTCCTACAGCTAGGTGCACACCCCTGAAATTTCGAGGAACATCATCTGCAAAGTCCACCCTTTGCAATGGCTGTACTGGTTCTACTGCCAATGATTTGGTGCTTCTTCTGACCAGTACAACCATGAATTTCATCGGTTCATGTCCCTGTCTCCCCTGAATCGTGTACCTGTTCTTACGCAGTTCCCAGTGTTTTCAATATCAGCGCTTGAGGATGGTTAAGAAATGGCCTGTTCATGCTGACAAAAACATACAAAAACTCAGGATGGGTCAAAAAAATCACCGGGTCCACCTGTTTCGTATTCACCATCTTCATCTTGTCCCCCAATTTTCACCAAGGTGCCAGCGTCCGGACCTCCGTGGCGGCATCCAACTTGGGCGCAGCCTCCTGGTGTTCCTTCACCTTCACCTGCAGCGCCATCTCCTGGCTGCGCAATGGGATTCCCGATTCCTCAATGGATTCCGAAACTGCGGATGGTTTAGAGATGGTTTAGTTTAAGGGATACTTGGAGATGGAGTTTGATGGTCTCAAATGCCACAAAAATCTTGGGAGATGGTCTGACCTGGGGTACGGCCACAGTCTGCAGCTTCGCATGTCATGCGGTGCAGAAATTACCACACCCTGTGGTTTTACTAGTAATAAGCCATGAATCACTCTCATCCTGTCATAAGTTGTTAAACATGATTCCCATGGCAACTCGTTCGATCTATGTATCATAAACCCACATGTTATTGGAGTCATCGTATGTTTCCAGGCTTCTCCAAGCTGGTTGGATTTGTGTCACCAATTTTCGATTGGAATGAAGTGACCATCCTTGGGGTATGCCAAATAAATCTAGATGGAGAGATGGAGGGCAGAAAAGAACATGAAATCAAAAACGGCACATAAACAGGGTAGAAGATAGATCATTATTTAAGAGGAAAGACACATAGGATACACAAAATGAAAAGTATCGAACATGACATAGAAAATGACACACAGGCTGCGAAATCGAACACTCGTTCTTTCCAAACAAATAATTGTATACATGGAAAGGATGATGGGGGGATAGAGCACCGAATAGACCATCATGCAGAATCAGCTTTTGCATCCCTGGCATTTGGGTTTGGAATGTCGATGGCCCCGTCCAGTCCCATGTTGCCATCTTTGGTCATTCCACCTGGGTGTCTACAACCAGGGTGCCCCATTGCATCTTCAAAGCCATTGCTGCAGGGAAAACTACTATCCTTATGATTATCCTTATATTGAATATTTTTGGGGATATGTAAAATCCTTCAATGATTTTTACTAGTCTTCATGGATTTTCATATATACATACATATCTATCTATCTAAATATATATATATATATTATATACATATCATATATCCATACTGGTTGGTGGTATACCTACCACTCTGAAAAATATGAGTTCGTCAGTTGGGATGATTATTCCCAATATGTTGAAAAAAAAAATGTTCCAAACCACCAACCAGTATCTATATATCTATATACATATCATTTATAATTATATATATATATGTATAATATATATATATATGTAAAATATATATATATAATATTCCATGAAGCTTTCCTCCATCATGTCCTCCATGGCCACTTGCCCCGTCCTCTGGATCCACCTGAAATGCTCCCGCATTCTTCACCTGATGGCCTGGCGAACGCCACTTGCCGCGACAGGAGCCTGGGATATGCCTCAAAACTCAGGAACATCTAGGAACATCTGGCAGTGTGTCAAAACCTTGTACCCCTGGTGAACATCAAAATAGCTGGTAAATGGATGTTCATCCCACTAAAAATGTATCTATAGGTATTGACCCATACCCATCTAGGAACCATTTAGCAAATTTAGCTGAACATCAGGAAATGAAGTGAACGTATTGCTAAAATCACTGGGTTTTAGGGGCACCTCAGATGAATTTGGCCAGTAATATTTAAAAAAACAGTGTTCAAAGTCCGGGTCATGCCGGGTCGTGTGAATCGATATGGTTGGTCTGTGCAAAGATGGTTTGTTGGGGCAGTCAATCTCACAAACAATTACAATATATGCGGGGGTTCTATAAATGGCGGTACTCCCATAGCTGGATGGTTTATTTCATAGACAATTCCATGTATAAATGGATGATTTGGGGCCTTCATATTATGTAGGTCCACCTGTGTCCTGGCGTTGTTGAGTTGAAGTCACTACATCGAACCAAATCGGCAACATCAACCATGTCTGGTCCTTCTCATCTACCATGTGGTGTGATTAAACAAATCATAAACTCCTGGTTTCTAAGCTTTTTTCAAATCCCTACCATCCCTGAATCATGTCATACAAGTACGAGTATGATCAAGTCTAGTCAATGATTTGACACATGCATTGCTCTATGCCCTATGCATTTTGCGCCAGATCCCTGTTGGAATTGTATAATGATAATCTCTGAGCTTGTCGCCTGTTTGTCTCTCTTCTGCATGCAGAGCAAGACGACTTTTCACCACAGGCTGCCTGGAAGTCATGTTTGGATACCCCCAAAATCATCCAAAATTTGGGATTGTTCGTTTATTGACAAGTGGCCCTTAAATGATGTAAATTGTGATACCCAGAAAAGATATATGGGGTCCCATATATCTTACTTCATGCTAGTGAACAGCTCAGTGAGTTGCTCATAGTCACCCATATGATCCTATACGTACATACTTGTGGAAGATAAGAGAAATAGTAGAAAATGGGCAAACAAAGGTGGCCCACAGCAGATCAAATATTCATGGAGGTTTTTTACGAAACGCTAATTTTTAACTGCAACGAGACTTCAGGAAGAGTCAGAACATTACCCCCTCAGATCAGGGAAACATTTTCCCAAATCGACCGAACGAACCATGCCGTCTTTTCGTAGCTGGTCAATTGGGATCATCTTGACATATCTTGACAATCTGGGGATGGACCGAATCATTCGGTGCTTGTGAAGAATCCCCGATATATCTGGGATGGCTGCCATCATCTACCAAGGAAAAAAAATGAAAAGCGGTAATGGTTAGCTCTGACATATTGAGCCTCACGCCGCCACACCAGGATCTTCTCAAAAGTCAACATGTCAACAGGTTCAAATGATCTGAGTCCTTGAGCGACTCTTCCAAGCAGTCGAGGTTCAAATACGCTGAGCTGACAAAGGCTTAAAAACACGAAACGCCAACAAAACTTCTTGGGGGCCCCAATGTTCACCGATGCTCGCCAAAGCACATGCAATGCGTTAGCTATATGCACCGTGTCTTGCGGGTGAATCAGCAGCTAGACATTTCTATTGCTGAACTCCCCAATTTTTTGTCAGGCAACGAGAGATAACTTGGTAATTTAAGCAATTTAAACACAGATCCTTGTTCCAAGAATCCTCACTTGTGGTTGTTACCCACCAAACCAATTTGCCGGTTGATGCCGGTTGTCTTCACCCCCCATGTTTGGTGTTTCAACCCATTTTAACCCCAGATGATTACTGCAAACCGATTCTGTGGCGAAATCCCATGGTAAACATATGTTCACGATATTCGGCCCATTTTTCATGATCAGGTCATTAGTTCGATCACCCTCTGGTAATCTAATCATTGCTAGACACCCTCCGCTAATCTAAATCTGGAAAATCCATGAAAATCCTGGATTACTAATGACTAATCATGGAAAAACAGACATAGATCACCATGTTTTGCCAGACACCCTCTGGAAAAAAAAATCCTTTACTATAGAAAGTCACCATTTCGAATAGGCACATGATCGCAGTACAGTAAATGGGCCATGGTGTTGCAACATGTTGGGAAGGGGTAAACCTTTGATTAAATATGTCCAGGATTTTCACTCTCAAACCCCCATTAATTGCTATTAAATTCACATTATATATATATATGTATATATATATATATATCATATAATATCATATATATATAGTCCCAATGTTTTAACCAAGCCCATTCATATTTCCATTCACATTTCCATTATATTCCCAGTGTATTCCCATGATATTCCCTTTGAAATCCGTAGTTGTGTTGGTTAAATCCCCATTTATCCCTGCTAAATCCCCTATATTCCATTCATATTCCCATGATGTTCCCTATGAAATCCCAATTGTCCATCAATATGTCCATGATATTCCAAGTATAACTCCCTATTAAATCCATATATGTAACGGTTAGCCATTATATTATATTCCTAATTAAATAATGAACATATTGATTGATAGGATTTTTTTCATGTTGGTTGACTGTTCTGACTCCCCATTAATCATCAAAACCATCAACCCATAAATTTCGTCCGTAGGGGCCTACTCCCCAAGAACGCAGTGGACAGAGAGGCCACAAGCAGACTCACCAGGAGACCCTGCAGCTTTTTGAGGAGTTGACCGGTAAAACATGGCAGTTTTAAGATTCAACAAGGGGGGTTAACAACAATGGCAATGTAAGCATCAAAATATGGTGATGGAAATGAGGATGATACATATGAACATGATCCAGAAATCGTGGTTCTAAGATGTTCTAAGTTCTAAGTTCAAGAAAAAAACATAGAGCTGAAGAAAGTGAAATAAGATCTATAAAACTGGTGGTTCCAATGGGGATCTAAGCTGCAAACATCCAGGAACCCATGGCATTCGCCGGCCTGGGCATTGCCCCGCTTCATGCTGGGCGATGTCGTTTTGTGTTTCTGAAAAACAAGCGGTTCTTGGGAGTTGGACCCACCTTTTTTGGGGGGATACAGTTACCCTCTGGTAAACTAACATAACTATGGAAAATCACCATGTTTAATGGGAAAATCCACTATAAATGGCCATGTTCAATAGCTATGTTAAATTACCAGAGGGTAACTGTTTTGGGCTAAAATGAGTTGAAGAACTGTATAGCAACCCGAAAAAATAGATAGAAGACATGTATAGAAATGTTGGAAACCTGGACCAAATATGATCTCTGAAGACGCGTTTTCTATCCTTTTTTGGCGGGTTACAAATTCACCATTTGTTGCTGGCTTGACACATCTTGACACATTTAAGTCATTTAAACATATCAGCCTGATGGGCCGAAAAGGATCGGTATTGTGCCACGGAAAGATGTGCTTCACCAAGGACAAGCAGGATTTACCCGCCTGTAAATTCACTTCTGGAGCACTATGGGTAGATCATATTCCTTGGCAAAAGCATATAGGTTTCCAAACCTATTGCCTACCTCAAGCATCCTTAAGCAACAAACAAGTGGATTTGTGTAAGCAACAAGAGTTACAGTGAAGCTTGAGTTCAAGAAACCAATCACAAAAATACCACACCTAAAGAATCAGTGGTTCCTAGGGATTTTTTCACCTGTTCAAAATGTGAAACCAACCGGCCCCAGGATCGGATTGAAATCAACCATCGCGTTGGATCCTTAAATGATCTTAGATGATCTAAGCGGGAAATAACACAATAAATAACCAGACCATACATGATTGAATAATATTGAATATATCATACAATCCGAGTTATGGCTTACTAACCACTTATAGTATTCTCATAGTATTGTATAAATGGGATGCACCCCCAAGTTTCTATTCCTGGTTTAGTAACGTCCCATCGACCTTCAATAGCAGATACATCAGATATATCCAGATATCACCCGTCACACAATCGAAACCGGCGGACCGTGACAATATTTTTGTAGCTTGCATCGCCAAATTGAGCAACTCCGGTGTTCAAGTTGTTTGAGTTGGGTCTGAGCTTACATGTTTCATGATGTTTCACCAAATTGTCACTGCTTTCATTGAACACAGGAAAGCTTGCGTCAGCCACTTGCAAGCCTTGCGTCTAGGAAACATGGCACACTTGCAAGATCGCACACAGGGCCATCCCTTTGACGCGTTCACCTACTGGCTGGTGAAACCAAACACCACCTTTTTCGCCTTGGGCGACTCAAAAGTCGTGGGAACGCCTACCTTTCATACTATTCATACTGCTGGTGAGGCTCATTTGTGACATGTTGCTCGCTTTCAGCGAGGGCAAACTGACGCACTTCACCAGCTGTTCCGTCTTGGACGGATCCTCCCGTTTCATCCGCACCGTGCCCTTGGCGCTCACCGTTGGCGGCACCACCAGGCTTCGGCTGGGGCTCATGGGTGAGGTCGCGTCGAAGGCGTCTGGGCACAGCCGCGGGGCCATGAGGATTTGGCTAATTGACCAACGAAAACTGGACTTCCACCAATTCCAGTGGGGAGTTTATTGAGGATTTAGGTAAAATATGGGAATCTAAGTAACAACGGTTTTCGGACAGTTAAGTCAGAAAAGTCGCGATGAAACATGATTAAACCACAATTCTTTAGGATCAATTCAGATCTGAGGAGATCTCCCGACATTTCCACATGAAATCCTGGCCATGCGACACCGCGACGAGGAAGCCTATGCGGCCAGAACTCGAGTCGCTGATCACCAAAAAAGAACTTGAGGTGCGGCCATCAGAGGGTAGGGGGTATCATCTTTTCCCATTTTTTTGGCCATAAATTGGGTTATCCCCGTATACTGACAGACAGGACTCTGTCCAGATTGGTCCAGAACATCAGGCTGGATTGCACGAAATTTTCCCCCAATGTAATTGTAATAGGTGTGCATTTATGCAGAGAGTTGTTGTTTTAAATTACCCTGTGGTAAACTAACATAACTATGGAAAATCACAATTTTCTATGGGTAAATCCACTAAAAATTGCAATTTTCAATAGCTTTGTGTATGTTTACCAGAGGGTACCCCCAATTCCAATGAATTCTCATCATGTACCCTATTCAAGTGGCCATAACTTGGAGGTGATTTTCACCAGTTTCAGACAAACCCATACAGTATACCAAATCCAAATTGGTTATATACATATATATATATATATCAGATTTGGTAACTGTAGTTATGCCTAGTTATGACATCTTATAATGTGGTAAACCATCCACAATTCCAAAACTGGAGGTTTATGGCATTGGGTTTACCACATTGTTCCATTTTACATCACCCTTACTGTCCATATACCCTAGGCCCTAGGCTGATCAAAAGTGGCACAATGGAAAAATCTCCCATTAGTTCGTTGATTTTAGATCCATATCTCCATTTATAGGGGATTTCCAACATATATATAGCTATAATATATATATATATATACATAGAGAGAGAGGGAGAGAGATCCATATCCATCTTCATTTTTCCCTGGCACCAGCTGCCCATGCTGCCCTGCCTCTGTTGCCGCGCGCGTCTCGGGCTTCCCGAAGCACCAAAGACTGGTGATGCTCTGGCAGCTCCTGGTGGTTCTATGGGGGGTTTTAGGGAAATTCATCAGCAAGATTTGGGATTTAACATACAAAAAAATAGGTAGTTAACATGAATCAATCTGAATCAACCATCAAATTGATAAATCAATGGGTTGGTGAAGGAATTTAAGGAAGAACTATGAAAAACCGGCATCAAAAACAATCAGTACTGGATACTACTGGTGTCAATAAAAACCATTAAGAACTATTCTCATTGTATGGCTTTTGTCGGGAACACCTTGACCGGATTGATGGGGTTTTTGGTTTTAATGTCCCATCATCCAAAATTTGGGATCTTCTAGCCGCAACAGAAAACGGATTCCAACCAATGGATCTATGGATCTTTATGAACAAGTAATATCAAGTACATAAATTACATGTTCATAATAGATCCATAGATCCATTATTATTATGAACAAGTTATCGATGATAATAACAACAATTCACTAAAAAGAAAGATACAACCGTACAAAACCCATCATGACGTCGTGACGTCGCCGTAGCGTCACAAATATCTATCCCGATCTATGGTTGTGTATACACATATAATTATTATCATTATTATTAGTAGTAGTATATTATTATAATTATTATATTGATGCGGTTCGGTTTGCACGGCGTAGATTAAGCAAACTTGTTGGTTTGCACACAAAGTACCCTGACAATTTGGTTGTTTGTATGACAACTAGACGATTGTTGGCTATCCTACCCCACCAGGCCCTACCTCTGAACCCTAATTGTTGGCTCATTTTAGAGTGGCCTCATTTGGGGAGTTTTCCATGTCAAAAGATAATGAAAGTTATCACTGATTGTTGGGCCGAGGGCCGATGCCAAAAAGATTTTTAAGGCAGGAACCATCAATGAATTGAATGATCTCCCCTAATGAAAATGGGTCTGGCTGAAATGGGGTACCCCAGTCTATCCACTAGTTTATCATCATGTTCCCCTATCATTCAATGGCCATGTTGTTTTCAATCCCCCATGCTCAAACATACCCATGTACCAATCAAGATGTTGGTTAGTTATTATCACATATATTATAATCATATATATATATACATACATACATATATATATATATCCAATGAATAATGAATGTCACCATTCACTATCCCCATTCTTGTTGGATAACATCCCCCCCCTTTTTTGATGGTCAAGTCCCATCAAGCCGCAGGCCCCTCTTGGGGACTTCTCCTGCTCCACCTCATTGAGGTCGACAGCCAGCAGAACCTGGCCGAGCGGCCAGGCTGGGGGAGTTTTGATTTCGAGATGATTTCAAGATGATAGAGTTTCTATATGGTATTTGTATGTTGGTTTACATGTTTTGGATCAAGAAAGTTTCTATGAAGTTTCTATGTTGCTCAAGAAAACTTGAATTTGACTGGTATAGATGAGATCTATGTGCTTAAGATTCCTCCATCAAAATCACCAAAACATCACCCATTCATTTAACAGCCAAGGTCTGCCCAGCTGGTTGGACATCTCAAACATGTACAGAATGAACAACTACTCGATAGATTAGAAGATGTGGGACTACAACCCTGTGCCTAAGGACGTGGAATCTTGAGTGTTGACAAAACATTTGCTCCTTGGTGGAGCCACAAACAAACATATTCAAACAGGATCCTGCTGCCAGATTGAGACCCAAGCAGACAGGGTGTTCCAAATTGAACAGTCAGCTAGAGATAGCCAGCAAAGCTTATCCTACGAAGTCTCAATGCTTGAGCCAACCCCCGAAGCACAGCTGCGTCTGATCCAGAAGATGGATGGTTTCAGTTCCCAAATGTGACTAGCACAAGGCTTCTTCCAGTACTTTTCATCCGTTTCATATGTAAACTTACTTATATTGTTCTACGGTTTAAATCAACATATTGTACATGTTTGTAAGTTTAAAACAACATTGTTGCAGAATGTGGCTCAACAATTTTCCACTACAGTAGTGTATCTTCCCACATTTATTGTATAAACCACGACGATTCTGTTCCTATCTTTATTCTTTCATATTTATCCATATGGTTTGTCTGACAATAGGCTACCCCATTCCACCCAATAGGGTCCCCGGTCATATTGAAATGACCGGCCGTGAGTCACGACTAATCCCCCCAGTCTCTTAGAGACAAACCAATATACCAAATGAAGATTTAACGGTTAGTTACCCTCTGGTAAACTAACATAACTATAGAAAATCACCATTTTCAATGGGAAAATTCACTATTTCTATGGCCATTTTCAATAGCTATGTTAAATTTAACGGTTAGTTATATTCCATTCACATCCACAATTTGCTGCTCCAATCTGCTCCATATGGCTTTGTCTGAAAATGAGGAACCTCAATGACTCAAATCCGACGGTTTATTGTAATCTTTCTATTTAAAGGACGATTTTAGGGATTATATTCTCTTATTTTCAGACACAACCATATGCTAAATAAAGATGTTGGCTAGTTTTATATCAAATCTCAAACATACCCAATGATCAATGTAACACATTACTGATCCATGTGTCACATCATTGTTCCATTTTGTTCCATATCTTTCGTTCCTTTCCAACAAAAAAAAACGGCAAAGGCCAGTGACACTGGGTTCCCCCAACCGTATCCTGCGGATCTTGAAGCTGCTCCAAGGAGCAGAACCTCGATCGCGTCGTAGGTGTTTGCCGCTTGGTTGTTAGTGTATGGTGAGAAAAATAGCAAGCCAAATACATACCAATAAATGATGGAATTTGGGAAACTCTCACTAAACTTAGTGATAGATTGAACCTGTTCTACATCTCTTGGGGGGTTGTTGATCCATTCTCATGTTGGGGGGTTGTTGTAAATTCCATGCCAATGTGAATTCCTAGCTTGACGTTTGCAAGATGCCTGATACAATGTGGCACAGGAGTTGTCGCCTCGTGGCTTAACGTCACATCTTCCTGGTCCCTGGTATTATAATCAGATGGTCCAACATTTCAAGCAAAACTTGTTCTACATTCATCAACGAGGGAGACTACAGTTTGTTTGATCACAAGAACTATAACTAGGCGATACTGTATCCCACAAGACTGCGTAGTAAACTCAGAGGTCTCTCAGATTCACCCATACCCAAGACGGCGCCACACAATGTTGCTGTCCCACCATCCTCACCATCCACTGCTTTTTCCCAATGATCATCGATCATCATCCCATGAAATCCCATGAATTTTCACTGGAAAAAAATGACGGTTTTTGACCACGAAATGCATTGCGGTTTCAAGATATATTTCAACGGGAATCAATGCATTCCCTGGTTGAAACCTCAATAGTTGGATGATGTTCTCAATGATTTTAAATGTATCATATATATAGGATTGGTTTCAAATGATGATTGTCCCACTCAAACCTCTATTTAGTTCGGGGATTTTCCAGCGCCATAATATCCCCATAGAATGGTTGGTTTTTATATCCCCAAATAATATAATATATATATATGTTGTATTATGTATTACGTATCACTTTATATCCCAATTATAAATGGTCGGTCAATATCACATCACATGTTGTATTACAGTACATATTGTATTCTTTGGAAATATGGTTGATGTCTATACCCCCAACTGTTGTATATCAAACTGTTGGTTAGATCCTATCCCATTATCCATCCCTATTAAACCCATAAAACCGATAGGTAGATTATATTAGATTATTATAAAGGGTGAATTATATCCCATTATTATATTATCATATTATCCGACTATTCCATGATTTTCATATCCATGGTGATTATAGATTATCACGGTATAGATGGTGATTAGTATTATATTAGATGATTATAGATGGTGATTTCATATCCATTGTGATATACTATAATACCATCTATAATCATAAATCCAGTAATGGTTATTCCGGTCATGGAATCTTAATATCATAGATAGATCATGTAGTTATGATTATACTAGATGATTATGATATAATATTAGACATAACTATCTAGTATATAATATTATATAATATTATAGATGTTATTACTATATAATCATGATTACTATCATTGTGGTTATGATATACCATTGTCCCACTATTATTCCACCGGGACTGACCTTCACCGAGCGGCTTGGAACGGCCACCGATGTCCCCCCGGCTCTTGAAGCGGTGGTCGAACTGCCGGCCCTGGCTGCCCACCCACAGCACGCCTGGAGGGCAGAGGTTGTGCCCAAAAATGGCGGGTGTGACCATCAAAAATGGTGGTTTCAACCATCAAAAAATGGTGATTTCACGGTTTAACATGGTTTAACCATCAAAGATGTGGACTTAAGCATCAAAAATGGTGATCGCAGCATCAAAAATGCTGTTTTAAGCATCAAACATGTGGATTTCACCACCAACAATGGTATTCGAATGGGAATATCATTGGGATATTGCGGGATATCACCGTATCACCCATAAAATCACAGGCATTCAACCCTTTCCCAAAAGGTGACCTTATTTTGGGCTGGGTCACCGCAAAGCGGTGGAGAGGCAGTGACTGCACTGTAAAATGGTTTCAAAATAGAAGTAATCTATATAATAGAGATATCAGAGATATAAGATATCATATTATTATTATCATCACATCCTTCACGGAGATATCAGAGATATGTTATGATATATAATAATAGAGATATCACATTGACTTCACGGAGATAGAAAACATTACATTACTTGTTTTAAGCTCAAAAACAAATAGTTCCTGGACTGTATATCTCAATCGTAATACTGGTTGGTCAAAGGAGTATACCTCCAAGTATGACACGCTTCAAACTTCATGGGTCCCTACAGCAATGACCAGCAGTTCTGGATTTGACGGGCTTAAATCCTAAATTATAATCTAATGCAAAATGGGTAAGAGCCAAAAAACAAAAATGTGTACCTAAAATTGGATGAAAATCAGTAGGTCCTAGGACCTTCAACGCAACAACAAATCTCCCGCAGCCAACTTCCCCAACAATCCATGTTCTTGATACAGTAATTAAGTACTTGCACATCCCGATCTAGTTTCCTTCTTTTGATCAAATATATCAAATCTCTTGGTTTTGCGCGTTCAATCCCCATGTGTTACCCATGGCCCATAGCTCTGAACAGCACCTAACCACAAGATACTTTCGGTGGGCCTGTTAAAGGATAGAAGCTTGCTCTAGAAACAGGTGAATATGGTTACTTAATGGGGGTTTATAAACCAACAAACCTCACTAGGGGTGGCCAAACACTTTGTGGTTGGTTGGCTCTAAGCACAGGGCCTCGAAGGGAGACACCCTTGTCAGGCCCGCTGACGAAGAGCGAGCAAGGGGAAATGGAACCTGGCCATTTCCGACGTAAAAAACAGGCCCTGGCTGGCAGTTGATGAGTTTATCACAGGTGTTTCTACTAAAGTTATACTGCCTGGTTGATTGGGAATTCTATACTATGACCTATTGTCAAAATCGCTACCAACCAGCCATTTAAATCTGAACCCAACATTTTGCTAAACCCCCAGTTTGCGAATGAGGATAATGGGGGGTTGCCGATGTTAATAGGCTTAGGAGTCGCAATTTATCACTATTTTTGGGACAACCCCCCAAATTCATCCAAATTCACCAACAGAGTTGATTAGGCTGACATCCATCGGGTAGTCAGTGGAGTACTGACTGAGAATCACGGGCATTTCAGCCATTCAAATGGGGATAGAAACCAAAATTCAGCACTACATCTTCCGTGGAAAGGTATATGGCCACCAACGCGTCATGGACTATATGGACTATACGGTCTATATGGTGGGATGTAGCCAGCAAATGCCAGCAAGTGGATGGATGGTCTGTGTAGTAGACCAGTCCATTTTCGGTACCAACTGACTTCACTCATGGCTTCAGAATTCTTCATGGCCATGAAACATGTAACAGCCATCAAAATGCGCATTGGAACCCACTTCCGGTTCGATCATGTCTAAACTGAAGGCTCCGGAGATTTTCAGTATCTCAGAATTGGAATCCCACGCAGTTGGATTTTAACCGCTGCCAACCGGCCTGTCGATGGATCCTTGGTGGACAGTTTGCAACACTTATCTTGAACATGTCAAGCACTCTAGGATTTATATCATAGCGCACCAAACTGAGGTAGGTCACGTTGCGTGGTGTTCCAACTATCCACTGTTTGTAGTGAGTGCTGAACTGAATCTGATCAAAAATAGCAACAGGAGGCAACAGGATGGAAAGAACACCAGCCACCCGGTTTGGCAGGCGAAGCGAACATCAGAATCAAGGATTCAGATTGATCACTTCACACCCTTAGATCTGGTCATTTGAGTCACTTGAGCCACTTACCCTCTGGTAAACTAACATAACTATTGAAAATCACAATTTTTAATGGGAAAACTCACTATAAATGGTCATTTTCAATAGCTATGTTAAATTACCAGAGGGTAATAAAAAATCATCCAAATGGGCCAATGTCATCCCCAAGTGATGTTGGATCATCCAAGTGATCTGCTTGCACTGAGCTCCCGTCGTAGCCCCTGGGATAAAAGTGGAACTGAATCCGTTCCTTGACAACGCGAAAACGAGCCATGGGTAAAGGCGGGTACCCAAACTTAGAACGGAGTAGTTGATCCTAGAAATGGCCAAAAGCTGTGGGTCCTCGTCCTCAGGTCTGATATTCCGACCCATGCCAACTTGTCGCTAGTTGCAGGAGCCTTTCTACATCCACCAGCCAGGCTTATGGTTTCCAAGATTGCGGATTAATTTTGATGACATCCATACGTATCAACCGGGTGATGGCATAAGCTAAGTGAGTGTAAACTAGGTTCAGGGGATGTAATGTTATATTATGACTTAATATCGTATCAGTTGTGACTGTATTTGGAAAATTATGCAACCGTATTTTTGGCCAACCAAAGTATCAAAGTGCTATGAAATTGCCTCAAAACAACATGGAGGAACCACGCAATACAAGCGTCAAGGGAACCTAAAGTATGGTGATAGCCGCAACCCACTTGAGACGTGCAAACTGCCGCATCTTGAAGGTAACTGATGGGGACTGAGAAACATGTTTGGCAGCTTATAGATTGTAGCCCCTTGTCACTGTGCGGATGTCTTGGCAAAAAGAAGTGGATTTCCACCTGGACAGAAATCTTGTCCGACCAGAAAAGACACAACCAATGTCGACCTATCATTCCCCAAAAGATTGTCCAGAGATACCCCAGTAAATATCAGTAAAGAGTAAATTTCCGGAAATTCTCTATGAAGGGTTATCCCAATTTCTCGTCTCCTCCATATCTGCCAGAATTGTCTTCAAAAAAACACTTCAGGACACCCCTATACAATGGCTGGTAAAACCGATGGGTTTCTGGCAGATTGTTGCTTCAAACATCCTCCTTGTTGGTGAACATTTTCTGAATGCGCCATGTTTATTCATGTTTGTCAATTGGATCCCAAATTTCCATTGCTAAATCCCGATTGCTCTAGGTTGAATCCCAACATTTGTTGCTTAATTCTCAATGTTTCATTGCTAGATTTTCCACGTTCTGGATCAAATCCCCAGAAGATCCCAGAAGTATGTCCTCTGAAAAAACATGAAAAAACATGAAAAAACATGAAAAAACATGGTGTTTTTGTTCCTTTTTGAGTTTCTCTTCAGCTTCACCCACCAATTTTTGCCTCAGAATCTCCCACCATTTTGTTCGCCAATGTCTGGGGCTGCCGGCCAGTCCGGCTGCACTGAAGATGGGCGAATCCACAGAGTCTCCGGCATGGCAACACTCCAAGAGCCTCAGGTGACGACCGCGAACGACCAATGGCATATTCAAACATGTATGAATTATATATCCCATATATGAAATGTGTTTTTTTTTACCTATAGATTTAAAATGACCAAGAATGGGGTTCTAACATGTTCTAACAAGAAATAGATTTTAAACAAACATGATCAATATACCTACAGCCTTCAAAACTCACTCTTTTTGGTTGCCAGAAAAGAGCAGTTTTTTTTCAAAATAACCAGGCTTTTTCAGCAAGGCATTTGGTCGGTTAAGCGAAAATGCAGGCAAACTACGGTAAATTACGGGTAGAAGTTTGCAACACCAGGTTTGTCTAAACCAGGTTTTTTCTTAAACTCTTCAACAAAAACGGTTTTTAGATTTTAACCCACAAAAAACTGGATAAGGGTGCTATAGGTGTATTTTTATATACATATTATATCGATATGGTAATTTTGCCAATCGAGTTGTTTTTCTTACAAGCAAGAATGATGGGTTCAACAATCAATTCAGGAATTATAAGCTTGTTTCTAAACCATCAAACATTGGGGTTTTATGAACCACAAACTTGAGTGGAAGATCTCATATCTCTATCTGCCAAGTGGTTTCAAAGCAACAGAAAACACTGATGAAGTTAGCAATGGGGATCCCGATCTTTTTGCAGAAGCTCTGCAACTGTGTGCCAGTGAGATTCTGCTTAGATCAAGCCCTGCAACATCCTTGGTTGGTCTATTTCAGGATCAGCATAGAACAAATGGCTAGTCCAGGAATTTCCCAGAAAATGGCTAGTCCCTTGGGTCCTAGGTTGTCAGTATCAAAGATCATTAACCCAAGCTGATGCCTTTGGGGGCACAGGCATCGATCCTCCTCCAACCAACTTCGGATCCTAAAGAGATCAAAGAGATCCCCAGCCAGTCATTCATAGTCTATCAGTCTACCAGCCAGTAATTTACAGTAAGGGATCAGAATTACTCCACATTTGCCAAATTGATTGGGTTGTTCAGAGTCGATTGAGTATTGTGGTCTGTTTGCGAGGTGCATAACCTCCCAGCCTGGCAAATACTGAGTACTGGGTCTGGTAATCAGCAGATCAATGGGAAACAGGAAATCATTGTTTTTATATACATGTTTTTACCATCAAATATACCAAATATACGTATAGTAAACTGCAACAAAAAACTCAAACCAATTTTCTGTGAACTAATCCTCAATCAGAACTTAATGGCTAATTGTGTCATTCCTATTGCAGTAACCCCGGATATGGAGTAAGAATCCCAGTCATTCATTTCAAAAGGCCCTGCGATGCCTTGTGCAACCCTCCAGACGCCATTCCACGCGACGGACGGATTTGTTCCTGGAAGCGGCTGATGACATCACCATTCCCTGACATCTTTAAAAACCAGCTTTAGTCCCAGTACCATATAGTACCATCAGGCACCATCCTTCTATCACTCTCTTCGAAGATAACAACATCTAAATAGATAGATCTTCATTGGCGGTTTCAAGCCCCCAAAAAAACAAGATCCTTTGTGGGATCATCATCCCATCTTGGTGGATGGGCCTCCAAGTTGGTTTCCTAACCGCTCCGCACGCTGATCCCTGGTCCCATCGTGCAGCACTGTCCTCATGCTCACGAGGTCCTTTTGCAGCCGCTCGTGCAGCACCAGTTCCTCGGGGTCTCCCACCAAAACTCCCAAGCTGAGGTGGATCAACGTTTCCCCCAAACCACAACATAGCTGGTGGTTGTCCAAGGTTCTCTTACTTCCAGCCTGCAACCAGAAAATGTCCTAGGACTTAAGACCTTCAACTGGAAAATATGTCTTTGGACCTTGGGACTTAAAACGTTTAACCAGAAAACCTGGAACACAAGTCTGACCACAGGTCCGAGTGTGTCATAGACTTCCTGGGTCCAAGCGGCCGCAGTGGCTGAACGGGTGAAGAAGAGTTCGTCACCGCGCTTCTTTGCGGGTACTTCCTCCTCCCCTGGTCGAACGGCACTTGTGCCATGGTCAAGTTCTACTTGGGATGGTCATGGGGACCTTGGCCATTCCAAAAATGTCCCTAGAATGCGTGTATATATATATATGTATATATATATATATAGCATAGACATTCATAGACTATAATGGATATCCCAGTGCAGATGATTAGGAAGTCCAAACAACGGGTATATCACTGTGAAAATGGAATAGATGAATAGATGACCATGCCCCTCTTGCAGGAAAATACACCGTGAAACTTGGCGATAGATATGGAGGTGTCCTAAAATATTGGTACCCCCAGTTCTCATCCATTTTTATAGGATGTTCCATGATGAACCATCCAGCTATTGGGGTACCCCGGTTTTTAAGGAACCCCTATATGTGGGTTTCAAATGGCCTGCGGCATCTAGATGCGGAATGTGGCATTTCCTCACTTGGGTCTCACTCTCATGAATCTAGGCAAATGATGATTCCCGCACTGGAAGCCAACCTTTTTTAGGATTCCCATTATATTACCATTATATATATACACCATATATCACTATATATATATATAGTGTTCCCATACATTTCCTTACCATCATTCACGCTGATCAACGTGAGGTCTCTTCGTGGGCCGATCCATCGCCTGTCGCTTCACCCTCAGGTACCAGCTCCGGAGCATCTTCCTGCGCGAGAGAAGTAAAGAGGTAGCGAGTTGTGGAGCTTTCAAGATATCTTCGTGAATCTACCTAGGATCAATCTATTTATCTATTCTATTCTGTTCTTTTCTAGTCTATTCTAGTCTATTCTAGTCTATTCTAGGCTATTCTAGTCAATTCTAGTCTATTCTAGTCTATTCTGGGCTATTCTAGTCAATTCTATTCTATTCTGTTCTTTTCTAGTCTATTCTAGTCTATTCTAGTCTATTCTAGGCTATTCTAGTCAATTCTAGTCTATTCTAGTCTATTCTAGTCTATTCTAGTCAATTCCATTCTATTCTAGTCAATTCTAGTCTATTCTAGTCTTTTCTAATCTATTCTAGTCTATTCTAGTCTATTCTAGTCTATTCTAGGCTATTCTAGTCAATTCTAGTCTATTCTGTTCTTTTCTACTCTATTCTAGTCTATTCTAGTCTAATCTAGGCTATTCTAGTCTATTCTAGTCTATTCTAGTCAATTCTAGTCTATTCTAGGCTATTCTAGTCAATTCTAGTCTATTCTAGTCTATTCTAGTCTATTCTAGTCTATTCTGTTCTTTTCTAGTCTATTCTATTCTATTCCGTTCTATTCTAGTCTATTCTAGTCTATTCTAATCTATTCTATTCTATTCCGTTCTATTCTAGTCTATTCTAGTCTAGTCTATTCTATTCTAGTCAATTCTAGTCTATTCTGTTCTTTTCTAGTCTATTCTAGTCTATTCTAGTTTAGTCTATTCTAGTCAATTCTAGTCTATTCTAGTCTATTCTGCTCTTTTCTAGTCTATTCTATTCTATTCTATTCCGTTCTATTCTAGTCAATTCTAGTCAATTCTAGTCTATTCTAATCAATTCTAGTCTGTTCTGTTCTTTTCTAGTCTATTCTAGTTTATTCTAGTTTAGTCTATTCTTGTCAAATCTAGTCTATTCTGGTCTATTCTAGTCAATTCTAGTCTATTCTAGTCTATTCTAGTCTATTCTGTTCTTTTCTAGTCTATTCTATTCTATTCCGTTCTATTCTAGTCTATTCTAGTCTATTCTATTCTATTCCGTTCTATTCTAGTCTATTCTAGTCAAGTCTATTCTATTCTAGTCTATTCTAGTCTATTCTATTCTATTCTATTCCGTTCTATTCTAGTCTATTCTAGTCTAGTCTATTCTAGTCTATTCTAGTCTATTCTGTTCTTTTCTAGTCTATTCTAGTTTAGTCTAGTTTAGTCTATTCTAGTCAATTCTAGTCTATTCTAGTCTATTCTAGTCAATTCTAGTCTATTCTAGTCTATTCTAGTCTATTCTAGTCTATTCTATTCTAGTCTAGTTTAGTCTATTCTACTCTATTCTAGTCTATTCTAGTTTAGTCTATTCTAGTCAATTCTAGTCTATTCTAGTCTAGTCTATTCTAGTCTATTCTAGTCTATTCTGTTCTTTTCTAGTCTATTCTATTCTATTCCGTTCTAATCTAGTCTATTCTAGTCTATTCTAGTCTATTCTGTTCTATTCTAGTCTATTCTAGTCTATTCTATTCTATTCTAGTCTAGTTTGGTCTATTCTACTCTATTCTAGTCTATTCTAGTTTAGTCTATTCTAGTCAATTCTAGTCAATTCTAGTCGATTCTAGTCTATTCTAGTCTAGTCTAGTCAATTCTAGTCTATTCTATTCTAGTTATCTGTCTATCTATCTGTCTTTCTGTCTATCTGTCAACCTGGCTGTCCGGATGTGTACAGTACTGTATATAGTGTGTACAGTGTATGCATATTGACATATCTACATCTATGTATGTATACAGGTAATTATATTCAGATGCGCAACCATGTATCATGTATAGTAATATGATATGTTGCATGGATATTCTGTGTTTCTGCACATTTATCTACAAACTGGACCCCTTAGCAATCAGTTATCAGTTGGTTTATAAACCAATTCAACTTTAGATATATCTACGATACATCCTAGTTATTGTAGTCATACCATCTTACTTCGGGCCCCCACATCACATGTATGTTTAATATCCATATATATATATATTATATATACAAATAGATACATACATACATACATACATACATACATTACATTACATTACAGTACAGTACAGTACATTACATTACATTACATACATACATACATTAATACATTACATCCATCCATCCATCCATCCATCCATACATACATACATACAGACATATATATACATACATATACATATATAATATATATATACATATAATTTATAATATCATATACTTATATCATATAATTATATCGTATACTTATATCATATAATTATATCATATACTTATATATTTACATATTATATATTTACATATTATATGAAACTTGTTATGGGTGAACATGGAAGACCAAGGGACACCATTTGTTCAATCATCCCATGTTGGGATCCACAACTTCAGCACTTGAAAAGAATTTTTAAAAAACAATTGATATTCTATCAAATGATACTAGATTATTCTAGTTTGATAAATGAAATCAAGTGATATGCTTCTTCATTTCTGAAGATTGAAGCATACTATGTTAGTCTTCCAAAGACGCACCTTTGATGTAGCAAAGGCGCAGTCTGTAGGGCTTCGGAGAAAAATGGGGATGCAACCGACCCCAATTTACCGTTGTTGAATACGACGGAAAATTGATAACTGACAAGTTGAATATGCGTTCTTTTAACTGCGTGTTCATTGTAGGAGAATCAATGATGTTGCCAACAGACTTTGTTTCGTCAATGCATCCAGGCCGGGATAGTCTCAGTGTTGCAAATGCTTATTGCACTCCTTGCGCTCCCTCCTTGAACCGGAGATGTTCTTTTCATAGGGATTTTGCGGAGATTAGATCTAGATAGTATGATATAGTAAACCCATGTAAACCCTAGAAATAGACCACTATAACCAAGCCGGATGTTGCTAAAACCTATCTTTTTGATCCCCAACCATACCCCGCATTTGCCAAACGCTTTATGGAGAAAATAGCTGCCTTTTTGGATGCGTTTGGCCAAACATATTCTATAAGATGTATAGCCATGTATAGCCGTTTGGTTTTACATCTTTTTGGCTCACATTTTTTGGGGGTTTCTTTTTAAGTGGAGGTACTGGAGCGCAGATCCCATCGGTCCCATCGCCTGCGGAGCCTCCAAAACTGGTTGTGTCTTGAACTCCTGGGCCGCGAAAAAAACTGTCAAAAATGATCGCCACCAAAGCTGGTGATTCATGGTGATTGATGGCCCATCACTACCTTAAAGCCATTATTCACCACTTAAAGCCATTTATTCACCATAAAGCTGGTGATTGATGGTAGTGATTTTCATGTAGTGAATCATGCTGGTGATTTATGGTGAATAATGATGGTGAATGATGATTAATGGCAATTAATGATGATTACCCTCTGGTAGTCAAACATAGCACTTGGAAACAGCCTATAAATTGCGGTTTGATCGCCGGGAAAATCATCATTCGGAATGGGTGATTTTCCATTGCCAACTGACTCAGGGTTGCTCCCAGCACACCAATATCCTCACATAGGGCGGACAAATTGTCCGAACGGAGAGATTAAAACAGCAACATCAATTTACCACCCTTCCAGTAATCACCTAAAGTAGCTTGGAGAAACCCTGTACCAATCATATTGTACTGCACATTAGTCAATCAATCTAATTTAATCTAATTCAATCATGAATTGAATCTTCAGTTTATCAATTACAGCAGTTGGTGGGTAAACACCTCTGAAGTCATTCCATGAAACACCAATTCGACCGAAATTCACCAGTTAATCTACATCATCGAATATTGACTGACGGTTTGAATAACCCAAAACCATTTCCAAAAAAAAATGGAATAACCAATCGGAAATTAAATATTCGAAGATATCCAGTTAAGTTTCATCCTAGTGACCAACTGTTCCATTGGTATCCATTATGTATATATATATATAATCTCCTATCACTATCCCACTATTATCCATATATTGAACTACGTAAAACCAATAGGATCCAATAGGTTGACAATAAATTTAGCATCCCATGATTATCACCATTCATATAAAATCAGAATTCGTTTTCAGCTACCTATTGGTTTTATTACATCCAATTGTATGTAATGTTGTCTGACCAATAGTGATATCTTGTCAATAGTAGAAACATTTTTCCGCAACTCCAATTTTTCTCCAATACTAAAAGTCAATTAGCTCTATTTACTTTTAGTATTGCCAAAAGAGTCATGTTCAGACCTTGTCCAGAGGGCATGGCCAATAGTGGACCCAACATGGCAATAGTGGAAACTTTTTTCCCAACTCCATTTTTTTCTCCAATACTAAAAGTCAATTAGCTCCATTTACTTTTAGTATTGCCAAAAGAGTCAAGTAAAGCAAATCCTTTTCAAAGCAGCCTTCACTTTTGATTAGCAAAAGCTTAGATTCCAGAAATCTGATCCAATTACCAAACAGCTGATTTCCTTATAAAACCCTTATTAAAAAAGCAAGAAAACAGGTCCACAAAGGGAACCCCCTTTGCAAGCCCCAGAATAGCAATAACAAACCTGCACCAGGCATGGCAATAGTGGAAACTTTTTTCCGCAACTCCAATTTTGTTGTCCTCCTTCTCCTTCTTCTTCTCCTTCTTCTCCTCCTCCTCCTCGTCCTCCTCCTTCGCCTCCACCACCTCTGCCCCCACTTCCATGTCCACTTCCGCCTTGCCAACTCTTCGCCAATCTCTCAGAAACCCAACCAAATCTATTCAGAATCTATCAGAAACCCAACAAAACCATGGAGAAACTATCAGATACACATCATGATCCCAGCTATAGATTACCAAAAATTATTATAGGAAGGTTGACCCCCCCCTAAAAAAAAAAATAGGGGGGGTAATTACTATTCGGCAGCCAACATTAAGCCATCTAATACCATCTTAAACATTCTTAAACATTCTTAAACTACCATTAAACCATATTAAACCTCTATTTTTCATGGATTTCCTACCATTAAACCTCTATTTTTCATGGATTTCCTTAGAAAAAAACTATCCAATTTTCCTGCTCCGGATTGCCAAGTCACCAGCAGCTCAAAGGTGACCGGGATCATGTCTTCCCGTCGGTGCCACACCTGTAGATTTTTGTGTTTGTCTTTCACCATCCAAAATGGGGATTTGACCAACAGAAATGGTGGATCTAAGCCATCTAAGCATCAAAAATGGGGAGTTGACAAAGAAAAATATGGTGATCTAAAATTCAAGAACGGGGAGTCAACCAAAACAAAATCGGGATGCAACTGTAAACAAAACCAGGCAACAAAGATATCCATTCTTACGGTCTTCTCTCATGTAGGTCGACATCCAGAGGAAACATCATTGGCTGGTTTCCCAGGTTTCAAATCAACTGGAGATTTGATTTCAGTGGAGCTTTCCGTTCCTAAAGTGGCTATCCTGTACCTCTGGTGGATTGGAGCCAGCTTGTCTGCCGCGGCAGGCCCTAACCTGGTCCAGCACGCAAAAGTTCAGCACTTCGAAGGGGCATCGCGACTCGCCTGAGTGGTGGTACCTACTATTACCACTGCTGGGGATGAACATTCACTGGTTGGTGGTTTCAACCCCTCTGAAAAATATTAGTCAGTTGGGATTACTATTCCCAATATATGGAAAAATAAAAAATGTTCCGAACATTCATTTATATTCATTTGCACCCATTTGCTCTTTGGATGTTCACCGGGGTCCAGGTTTTCGATTCACAACTATACGGACTATACGATTTGATCAACTCTCATCAGCGATTGGGTGCAACCGTTCCTCGCAGGTCTCGCAGTGTATGTGCATAGCAAGATCCCAAATTGACATTATATAATACATATTATATATATAATATAGAAATATATAAATATGGAGGTTTCCTAAAATGGAGGTACCCCCAATTCATCCATTCATCCAAGTCATTAGACTCTTAGACCGGCTTAGTATTGACACCCATGGGTTTTTGGGGGTTTGGGGATCCCCATTTTCCGGCGATTCTGGCAGTATGTTCCTGGAAGACCTATAGCTGTACACTGTGAAACTTTAGTGGGTCAGGAGGAATAAATTTCTGGAGCATGCCAAATGTTGGGGATGGAATCAACAACCATGGTGAAGCTACGACAATGGCAGGCTTGAGCTGCAAACGTGGTGACACCCCCTCTATGAAACTAACATACACTACATATTGGAATCCCAGCATGCGTCATACTATGTCCATCTCTTCGTCTATCTCAATTCACGGCAATATGCAGAACTGATGCACCCAACCACCACAGGAAGCACTCCCTATTGAATTGCCGACCCCTGCTTATTTCAGGTGACCAACTATGGCCGTTACCAGCATTGAATGATACACCTGTAACGGGCCAAAACAAACAAATGCAGTCTTTATCAGTTGGTTGACCCGGCAATTTTCTGAAACTCGGATGTTTGTTGGGTTCCCTATGGTTCCCGGTTTTGACCTCCAGTTTTGCAACTCAAACCGCCCCCGCCTTCGATTTCGCTGGGCTCCAAGAAGCTGTAGTCGAAGCGCCGGCTCACCGCGTTGTCGCCATCTCCCACAGTGAGCCTCGATAATCAGTGAACGAGCATGAGATTTAGCTAGTGATATTTCATGGATGTCATGGATTTTATGGATGAATAGATTTATATCATGGATATTATATTATATGATATTATAATATGTATATTCAAATTAAGATCAATCTTAAGCAGCATTAACTTAGAAAGAAAAGGGATTTCATGGACTTATGGCTGAATCATCACACTTCACCCGAAACTTACCAGAGGGATTCTATAGTACTCTAGAGGCATCATGAATTTGGGGTCGTTTCCCGGATAACGAAAAACCACATCCTTTGTGAGGTGATTATCCAATAGAAAAACCATTGATTTATCCATTGATTTATCATCCAAGTTACTATAAATTCCATGTTTTGCACAACGATCCTTTTTGTGTAACAGAGTGCAACATGCAAAAAACGGGGGTAGTCAATGACTTTGGCTTTACCACACTAATTTTCACCCACACCCTCCGAAAAATAGCTGATAAACATTGATAAACGGTTGTTCATCTCCAGAAAATAACTGGTAGTTCATAGGTTTTCATCTCCCCAGATATTTTTGATGTCTATCGTAGCTAGGGGTATCAAAACCGATGAACAACCATATTTTGAGATCCCCAGCTGCTGGTGAATAGTCGAAAAATAGTCTATCATGTTTCACTCACATCCCAAAATCTAGTTAATTCCATTTATGTGTTTTTATGTGTATATAATATATCTATATATATGTATATGAGTAGCGGACAAAATTATGTGTTAAATTCAATGCCATGCACAAATTAAGGTCGCCCCCTATCCGTTGTGAGGAGTACAGTAGTCCCGGAGGTATCACAAATGGGGTATCGTTATATATATATAGGGTCGTCCCTTATCGGTTATGAAGGTTTTGTGCAACCTCAGAAAGGCCAAGGCGAAGCAATGGCTGAATTATCATAATTCAGGAACCTGAAAATAGTTGAAAGAAGGCCATTGGGGGATGATTCCCCGCAATCTAAATATCATTCCAGTGACGTCACAGTGAGGTCATTGTAATTCATTCAAATTTATGAATATAATCCTTTAATGTCACCATTTTTGTTGCATAACTGCCCTTATATTAAACATATTCACTGCATCTACGTTGGCCCACCACCGATCCCGCATATCCCTTGACACGCTCAAATCCCTGCTTTTTGGCTAGCTTTTCAAAAACAATAACCCTCAAACCCTGAGTCCCGAAATCCTAAAACATCCTAAAACCATCCAAAGACCCTAAACTCTAAAACCCTAAATCCATCTAAATCTTGAAACCATCTGAAACCTAAAGTCACAATCACCCAATGCCGCCTGAAGGTCATCTCGATCCCCGGCTGAACCCAAAGGCGCACCGAACAGCTGCCTCGCCAGCGTCACGCAATGGGGAAGCTCACCAGCGAAACGTGGGAATTCAAGTACTCGAAACTTGGAAGTTCAGAACTCAGAATGATTTAACCAGCCAAAATTGGGATTTCACCCTCAACTGGCGTTTAAGCATCTAAAATATTCTAAAATTACATATCTTGTGGGATTTACCGTGTATAATTGTCTAAAGAATCTGGATTTAACCCTCTCAAATTGGGTGTTTAAGCATCCAAAATGGAGGCAAGAAGTTGGGGACGTATGTAACCGTCAGGGATTTGGATTGAACATGGTGCATAAGTTAACCATTGCTTTCAATCATCATTGAACCAACCATCAGAATAGCCAACCAGGATGCAATGTTTAAAACACCAACCACTCAATACCAAAAAGACATGGGGCCCCTATAAGTGATTTGAAGACAATCAGAGATTTGGCTTCAAAGGCATCAACAAAAAATGGGGGATTTTTCAGCAGGATGGAGACAAACATCCACGCAGCCACGAGTGGATTTGCAATACACACATACCCTCTGGTAATTTAACGTAGCTATTGGAAATAGCCATTTATAGTTGATTTACCCATTAAAAATGGTGATTTTCCATAGCTATGTTAGTTTACCAGAGGGTACACACAAAGATGCAAATGAGTCAACAAGAAGATGCGGAGGGCAAAAAAAACAACATCAAGAATCAAGACTCAAAAACTTTCCCTAATCAATCTATAAAAAGGTAATTTTGCTGCAGAAAATCTAGGATTTCAATGGCTGCCAGTCCAGCCTCTTAGTCGCAGGTTCTTGAGACCTCTAACAAAAAGTCCCAACATGTCCGAAATGTGCCATGTGTTTTCTTGTAGTTCAACTATTGTGTACCATCATTGTACTATTTTGTCATAATATTTCATGGTATCGTATGGACTTATTGCATGTAAAGAAATTGTATACCATGCAACTTCTTGTTTTCCATAAATATGTATTTATATTTAATGATTTATATTTATTTATATATTTCATGTGGTTAAAACAATGCCATAAACCATCCCCCAGTCACTACCATACATGGGTGGTAATTCACCATCAAAAATGCGGGTGTTTATGACATCCTGGCACCGGTATCCCCACCTGGCACCGGTAAGGGCGCCGAGGGCGCTTCCTCCGTGGCCAAGCCCCGAGCTGCGAGACAGAGCTCCAACCTGGGAATGGAAGGGGACTTAGCACAACTAGCACTTTGAACATAGCTATGGAAAATCACCATTTTTAATGGGAAAATCCACTATAAATCACCATGTTCAATAGCTATGTTAAATTACCAGAGGGTAACATATTTAACTTAGCTATAGATATTGAACATAGTTTTTTTTCAAGTAGGGGAATAACTATTGCTATAATATGCTATTTGTTCATCTAGGAAAATGGGGAACATGTTATTTATATAGCTATGTTCAATCGCTGTGAAATTTCTATAGGGTAAATCCGCCCCCGGAACCGGTGAATCATGGGAAAATTTGAAAATCGATGGGAGAATTCTTGGAGAATTGTGGACCATGGAAGTTGAGAGAATTGTGGATCAATTGTGGGAGAAATATGCCAGAATTATACAAGAACAATACTGAGACTTGGAAAGTGATGTAAAAAATGTGGATAAATTACAGGATACTGGAAAATTATGGGATATGATTTGCCAAGCCCGTGTTTGGCTTAAGACTGGTGGGGGGGGGGGTCCGGAGGGGGAAACGGAGGGAAGGGGTGGTGCACGGCAAGGTGCTAAAATTTCAAAAATAGGTGCTCAAATTTAAGGAAATAGGTGTTTTTTTGAAGAAACCGGGTCGGGATCCAGTCGGGACCCAGTCGGGACCCAGTCGGGACCCAATCGGGCACCAATTTTTGCATTTTTGGGCACCGCTTTTTCGGGATCCAGTCGGGATCCAGTCGGGCACCAATTTTCGAATTTTTGGCACCACGTTTGGACCTGTCGGGAAGCAGCCAAAATCACCGAAAAACATGCAAAAACACTGCAAAAATGCTATTTTTTATGAATTTGGCTGCCTCCCGACATTGGATCCCGACTGGATCCCGACTGGATCCCGACTGGATCCCGACTGGATCCCGACTGGCCAAAAGCGGTGCCCAAAAATGCAAAAATTGGTGCCCGACTGGGTCCCGACGGGATCCTGACTGGATCCATAGATTGGCAAGAACCCACTCCCGCACCTATTTTTCCCTTCCCAGACCCACCCTTGCCCCTATTTTCCTTTTCCGCGCACCAGCCGTGCACCAATACCCCCCCCCTCCTGCACCAAAACGGTAAAAGCAGTCTTAAGCCAAACGGGGGTTCTACAAGATATGATGGATATGTATAATGAAAACCCATCGCCGATTGGGATTCATTGTTGAGTACACCTTTTGACTATGGAAGTGCGGGTTGAATTAGAACTGTTGGTTGGTGAATTTCCATGGCAATCATTTTGGTTCATAAACATTATAATCATCAGATGACAATTCCTATTTGATACTACATATACATCGTGCCAAATGACAATAACAAGGAATGTAACCATCACATATGGCATGTACTTCTTGGTGCGGGCGTTCAAAGACATACAGCATGTATGCATATTGTGAGATATATAATTACTCGCTACTCACTTATGTTGTTTCACGTGCGCATATAACCTATTCAATGTTTCACTGTATAGAGTATAGAGTATAGATCTTGACATAATCCAATGGCTCACTACTGTAGTTGGTGTCTTGGAAACCCAAAGTTTTGAATGTTACCAGAAATCTCATGGCCGGAAACCTGAAAATGACTACAATATGTCTGACAGTAAAATATCATCCTACAACCACAACCAGAACCATCAACCATCAACATCACGGCCAGCGCCAGCACCAGCATCAACATCCACAACCGCAACCGCAACCACCATCATTCTCATCCTCATCCTCATCCTCATCCACATCCTCATCCTCCTCATCATCATCATCATCATCATCATCATCGTCATCGTCATCGTCATCATCGTCATCATCATCATCATCATCATCATCATCCTCATCCTCCTCCTCCTCCTCATCATCATCATCACCATCATCATCATCCACCAACCTAGAGTCCAGCAAGTTTTGGTGGGAGGTTTCACCTTACATCGCCAGGCCCCGACCCCCCAACTGAGCTTTCCCACTGCATGGCGGGCAGGGAACACAAGGAGAACTCAGGAGATCGAACGCCGGGGTAGTCCACCTTCGCCTCCGCAGTGTGGCCGCATGTGAGATGTCAATGTCCCATATCACTGCTGCTTAAAGTGCATTGTAAATATCTCCATTGTATCATTTTGGAAAACTGATACTGATTGATCTTAATAATTGATACTCATTAAAACATATTATTAAATGATGTTATACAATATAACATGATTTAATACTCATTGAATATGTAGTTAAAACATATGGAGACAAAAATCCGAACATCTTAGTCAGCCCATCTATAGGTAATCCGCTGACAATCTTCACCTAAATCCGCTTGCCACCGCTCGCTCACCTCACGCTCCTGCTGCAGAATCTGCGCCAAACGATACTGGAAGCCGCGACAGTTCCATTGGACGCTTCGGCAGTAGACCTGGAGAAGCCGTGCATACTGCGGGCTTCAGTCCGAAGCTCTCGGCTGAGGCCCGAGCATTTTCCGCCAAGGACGTGTTGATCTCAATGCCTGGAGAAGCAAACAGGGCAGCTCAGGGCTCAAAGCGCATTTTTCTTCAGCTCCCTAAATGGTTTGATAAAATGGGTGTGGTATGGGCCAAAATCATGCAATGTGATGTAGAATGTAATTGGATTTAATGTAATGAAATTTGATTTGATGTTTTAAGTATGTGCATACTGTATATACATGTATGACATGCCCAAGTTCGCCGGTGAAATGTATATCCATCCCTGTCTGTCTTCCTCGCACAGACACCTTCCAAGTTCTGGATCAGATGGCCAATCATAGCCTCCAATGTTCAAATATACCCATTTATCGCCAAACATAAAACTATTAAACTACCCAAGCAAAAGGTCGGTTTGCCAAGAAAACAAACCGTGTAACTGTTGCTGATATTCTGATATGCCATGCGCAAATCTCCTATCGGTGGTGAGGATTTCTGCATTCTCAGACTTTGAGGCGACTCATGCCAAACAGGGGTATCGGTATAGGGTCGTCCCCTATCAGTAATGAAGGTTTTGCACACCCCTCAGCAAGGCTAAGGCGAAGCAAAACTGAATTGATATTATAATAATTTTGTCGGCTATTCTTCCCCTAAAAATGGGCTACCCCCTGGTAATCAAACATGGCAATGGGAAATCGCGTATACTTTAAATGGAGGGCTTAATTTTCCATTGCCAAGTTTGATTACCGGATGGTATTCTCAGGGTCTATGTTTGAGAGGATTCCAGGATGGAATATCCCAACCCATGTGTACTGTGTACCGTTAAGTTAGAACTTGAACTCCTTGGTCCCCCACGCTGCAAGTTCTCATGGATAGCCTCCCGCAACTCCTGACAAATGCAGCGGAAAACTGCTCACGGTTTTGAATCCACCTGTGGGTTTAAACGACACAAATATTGGGATTTAGAAACGGGAACTTAAGATGAGGATTGACTATATAACAAAAAAAAAGTTGTTTACTGTATTGGTCTGCCCACGCGAGGCTATAAAACCAGCCATTTGCATGGGATATGATGAGATTCATTCACCAACAATTTGATATTCGATTTGTCAAATATAGGGAAATAGCCTAAAAAATCCGTTTAATGGGAACCATACCGGTGCTTTTTTGTGGACTCCATTCTTGGACAAACCTAAATGGTTGCAAGGGGTCCCAAGACAAAGCCAAATACCAAGTATAGAATGTGTATATTTGGATGGTATAAATTTGGAATCCTGTGATGTGCCTGAACTGCTTGGAGTCATCTTCTTGATGCTTCTGCTCATAACCATGATTGCACTACATGACCAATTGCCAGTACAATATCAGTCAAATATCAGGGTAGAAGCAACCCTTCTACAGCCATGAAACTGCAGCACTTCATTCTGGTTGAATCTCTAAGTCTCTAAGCTCTGTGTGAATTGCTGACAAAAGCCTACTGTTGGTCCAATCATTCAAAAAACACCATGGTTGACACCTGGTGGGACTAGCCTTTTTCCGACATGTTTCTTGGTCCAGATAACATGTCATTATGTAATAATTAGAATGGTTGTTACAGTTATTTTCGTATATAATATATGTTAGATCAAAATATAAACATTATATATTTACTGTTACAGTTATTCGGGATTTGGTCCAAGTCACCCTAATGGTTCCTAGAGATCCTGCCAGACCGCACTTTCGACCTGGACGCGTTCATGGGTCGCCTGTTCTTCTTTCACCAGCCTAGAAACGAGGCCGGCGGCCATTGGGTCTTTTGATGGATTTCCAAGGATTACCCAGCAGATCGGATGAAAATTGTAACCTACGTAACTTATGTCACTTGTAAATGGATGTAAATGGTTAAAACTTGGCATTTCCATGTTGATTTACACTTGATTGAGGTTTTTTAAGGTTGCGGATTTGCCTGCAGTTCGTTCGACTATTGTAAGGTTGACCGCCAACTTGAGGATGTGGATATGCCATGAGTTGAATCATTGTACCTCTTCAAACAAATACTGGTTGGTGGTTTCAACCCCTTTGAAAAATATGAGTTCGTCAGTTGGGATTATGAACTTCCCAATATATGGAAAAATAAGAGCCATGTTCCAAACCACCAACCAGATGGGCTATTATATATTATATGTAAATTATATATAATCAATACCAAGAATGACCAGCCCATCTGCGGGTCCCCTCTGCTGACAAAAAACTTCATCGCTTTCCCATCCCAAGACGTGGGATTCTTTTGGTGCCGTTATCCGCGAAGACATCAAAATGTGGTTGTTGAAATCATCTACCCTCTAATATTTTAACATAGTTCAACATAGCTATGGAAAATGGCCCATTTCGAGATGATACAAACCATGTTTTACCTATTAAACATGGTTATTTTCAATAGCAAACTCTTGGTCACTGTTTGTCATTACCAAATGGCAACTCTTCAGCCTCTCCAGGCAGTCCGCAATGCTGTTCTCAAAGCCCGTGCGCCTAAAAAGAACTCGGGCACCAAAACTTCGAAGCAAAAGATCATGAGATATCATGAGATAGAACATGATAGAACTGTTTTATAGATTCTGTTGCGCTCTAACTTTTATCCATAGTCATCTATTATAGGTTCCATGATCAATGGATGAGAAGGGGCAGGAATGGTCGAATGATCGCCGTTTAGGAGGAAAAGCATCAAACTCATTCAATACCTGGCTGCTACAGCCTTGGGGTGTTCAAAAATATTCCTATGTCTTCAAACATAGTCATATTTTTTGAAACATAAGCTCCAAACAAAAATACTATTTAATATCCATATTCTTCAAACATCGTAATTTTGCTGATGTGATTACCCCAAGTATTTTTTTTACAACAGTTTCAGATCCCAATGTCCAGCCACGCTGCTTCGCACCAAGCTACACCACTTGGATGTGCTCCTCAACAGTCTGCACTGACCTGGGCAGAGGAGTGGTTGTAACAGTGCAACTGTGGGTTATGGCAATAACATGCTTAACATGTGTTTGTCTATGTGAAAATGATATATATATATATTACATATATATATATATTGTATATATAATAATAATAATGATAATAATAATAATATTGATAATATTGATAATATTGATAATATCTCATAATATATCATAATATATCATAATATATCATAATATATCATAATATCTCACAATATATATATACACATATACATATCATATATATACTGCATATTATATATATATATATATATATTAGAATATATATGACAATAATTATAGTATATGTATACAACATATATATATATATGTATATACATAATGCACAATATGTGCGCAACTAGTGGTTCTGTGGAAACTTCAATCATTCAGACCCGCACCTCTCGAGATCTGCCTTCGACTGCACCAACTTGGAAGACACATCTTCCAAGCCCCCCTGATCGCACCACCATGGTGACCATGGGATATCGCACTGGGGAAACAACTGGGGGGTTCAAAGGTTCGCCCAATTTCACTACCAGCAGATGGTTTGATCGTTTTGATCCAAGTGAAATCACCAATTTTGAACGATGAATTCATATTGGTCCATCCTTTTAAAATAGATGCTCCGCGTCAAAATAATCAACGATAATATGATCTATCATATAACTCAGCCATAAGTAATCATAATCTATGAACCATCAATAACACAGCCACATATCATGTTTTTGATTCTTTAGATTTCTTTAGCAAATCAGCCATCATCGGACAGCTGGTTCCCACCTGGAGCTGGTCGCACTGAGTGTTCAGAGGGCCACTGGTCGATTCCTTCGCCACCTGCGGTGGGCTCAGGAATACCATGGAGAGAGACCGTCTTTCCCATTGAGGCCCCACATAGACCCGTTGGTCCACTGGTTGTAGAAAATCAGGTTCCCCGTTCCCAGCCTTGGCATTATAAATCATTAAATAAAATGACTATTAATTGATTGGGGATATCCCCAAAGATCTTCAGATTCTAAAATGGAGTGGTTTTTCCCCATCATCCCCCTGGGTGTCCTGTGATTTCCACCTGGGTATGGATCGTGTAAATAATGTCAACCCCATGATATCTCTCTTTGGCGCGTAGCACCAAAACTGGTTTTCTACAGCAACGAAGCCATCCGATGGAGTGCCTGGATCTCCTGATGGATTTCAGTCCGATGGGTCTCGATGACGTTGTGGCAGCTCTTCAATTCCTGCGCCCATCGAAGCCGCGGCCCATCGAATCCCCGAATAATGCCCCGAGTTTTGCTTCACAATCCCCTGCTGTTTGTTGTTTCCATGTGAAAATCCCCAAGAAATCATGGTATTAGTAAATTACCGCAGATGGCATTACCTCCATGCTATTATATGTATGTGTATATATATATACATATAATATATATATATATATATTACATATAATATATATATAATACATAATATATATTATATATATAATGCATATATATAATATGTATATATATAATATTTATAATATAATACAATATAATATAATATAATATGATACAATACAATACAATACAATACAATATAATATAATATAATACAATATATATTAAATAAATCAATATCTATAAATATCTGTATATATATATATATATCATATATGGTATTACCATGTATTACCACCATGACCACAAATCCTCCACGAAGTGCTGCGAGGTCGTCTCCGTGACCTTCTGCAGCTGCATCAGCTGCTCGCTGTGTGTCAGGTGCTTCTCCTCCACCTGGGTACAGCGGCTGATCCCCACCCGTGCTTCAGGGGGGAGATGGGGATATGTATGTATGCATGCATGCATGCATGCATGTATGTATGTATGTATGTGGTCATATTTACATGAGAGTATATATGTGATCACATCTATATATATATATATGTGTATATATATACACATGCATCATGGGGATATATCCACCGATATGATATGATATGATCATATACAGTAAGTTGATAGGGCCAGATGTGTGTCCAGAAATGGGGGCATTACCCCCTGCCTCATGGCCCTGATTAAAAAACAACCGATGATGTTTGCCAACTCATGATGTGTTTCTTCGTGACTTAATTTACCCACAACTGGTTCACTAAAATGTTCTCCACCCCAACTGGTATTTGAAAAACAATGGTATGGCGGTATGACTGCTTGCTCATCCGTGGTTTAAAGAGAAGTGTTTTTCACATTTTTTTCACCATGGTTTTGGCTGGTTTGAGCGATTTGCGGGACTAAAACCAAGTTTTACCCCAAATTACCCCGGGGAACCCTGAGGTAAACTAACATAGATGTGGAAAACTCATGGTTTCCATAGGGAAATGATCTACAAATGGTGGGTTTTCCACAACTATGTTAGCCAAGAGGGATCAAGAGGGTACCATTGTTTCATCAACCCTTTAGGTGCCTTCTTCACAAGCTCTTCGCGGTGCACCGACATCTGCTCCAAGAGCTCTTGCCGTAGGGTCTGGACATGGCGCAGCATTCACCGTGACTTTTAGCCATGAAGCATGCATTCAAACGTAGATGTATAATGATGATGAATGATGTATATACAGTATTCAAGAATCAGGAAATCATTGTTGCTAAATTTGGTGATTTCAGATCCATAGGCATTGCCAGGGGGTTTTCAGTCGATAGTCGATATTTGGCGGCAGAGATCTCATATGATGTGCATCCAAAGTGTAGCTTGATAGCGAATCCAGCACATTCTTAGTCATTTTGTGGCAATGCATCTTCTGTTCTTGGCAATAAACTTCTGTCTCACTGGATACTGTAAAGTTCTGTAAAGTGGTTGTGGTCCAGCATTTACGGGAATACACTTGTCCTTGGCCCTACCACCAGTGGGAAACGAGGACGGTGCAATGTGGGTATGGTGGAAAAAGGATGCTGAAAAACATCCAAAAACATGAAAAAAAAGCTGGCCATGGTGAGTTTTGTAGTTCCACTAGTCTCTCTCCATTTTTTCTTCGTCCTCGGCCCTTTCCGCTTTTGGCAAACAAAAAGACTGAGCTCATATGAGCTCATCCATGGATCTGGGCAAATTCCATATCAAATCTTAAAGAAACCGAAACCATCTTTGGAATCATGATCCTCCTATAAATAATATATAAATATAGTTAGTCATATTGATACTGGTATATATTAGGGACTAAGGGCATTTCATCTGCCAAGAAGAATTGCCGGTGGTATCGCCAATGCTCCCATTGCCTGCTTGCTGCAGTGAGGCTCCGTAAATCAGTAATAAGTGCCGATTTGCCAGCAACAATCCCTGCTTGGTGGTTTTAACCATCTTGAAAAATATTAGTCAATGAGTCAATGGGAAGGATTATCCCTATATATTATTTAATATATTATGGAAAAAAAAATGTTTGAAACCACCAGCCAGATCCCAGTTTTCATAGAACCAATACCTTCCACCAAAATGTCCACATCGCTGGCCTCAACCACGCCACTCTCACGCAGTTCCTGGATATCATTGCCGTGCTGGTCCACACGCACGGTAATCTCCTGGCCGCAAGCTCGCTCTGCCAGAGATCGAAAGATTTTTGCCACCGGAAAAAATGCCATCAAAAATTGTGGCTTACTGTAAGCATCTTCAACCAACTAAAATTGTGATTTAACTGATTTAACCAAAAAATGTGTGGATTTAGTGATTTAGCCATGACAAATTGGGATTTACTCATTACTTAAGCCTTAAGCGGCAAATCAGCAAACAATGGGGAGTAAAGCAATACAAAAACGGACAATTGAATCTTTTTGGCAGATTTTTGCCACCTAAAACGAATAACAAACGGGAAGTTAGGCAATAAAGATTGGCATAGCTCAGCAACAAGAAGCAACAAAAAATGTCAACAAGAATCAACATCTATTGAACAAATTGACATGCCTTTTTTTATAATGAAAAAATTGCCAAAAACCATCCGATTCACCAAGCAGTTGTGGGTCAATTTAGATCCCAAATTGGGGATAGCCATGGATAGCCTCCAGCTTCGCAGGATGGAACGCACCTTGCGCAGGTCATGGATTTGCTGCGCATGCCGCTCCACCGTGTCGGAGAAGACCTGTAAAGCGATTGCAGCGATCGCCGGTGCCAGTGACCAGCCGGTGCCGTATTGGACCCCCAAAATTTTCTGGTAAAATAGTTGATAACCTTTATAACTACAACAACTAAGATTTATGGTGCATATCTCAAGTTGAATAAGTTTGTTTCAAGCGACCGATCATTGGGGGAGCCACCAATTTGGAAATGTTACACTCCCAACATCCAAATGCTTTGAAACCATTGGTTCCCTCCATGCCAATGTTGGGCTATCCCCCATCAGCGAACCAACGAGTACCGGGACCTTCTCTGAATGCGTTCTCTTTTCCTGCACCTCATCCATCCGTTCCTGGCGGTGTCTGAACATGAACCGCTAGGGAAAATGATGATAAGACATAGGGAAAATTATGATGAATAGGGAAAATGTATGAAAATGTATGAAAATGTATGAAAATGTATGAAAATGTATGAAAATGTATGAAAATGTATGAAAATGTATGAAAATGTATGAAAATGTATGAAAATGTATGAAAATGTATGAAAATGTATGAAAATGTATGAGATTCAATGTTCAAATCAGTGTTTTTTGGGGAAAATGATGATGAACCATTGGGTTTAGGGGCTTTCCCCATTTATTTTGCCTGGAGAATGTCGATGTTTTCCCCCATGATGGAGTATAAAACATACTTCTCAAATCATAAACATACAGTAATTTTTAGACAATATATCAAAAGCATATAAATATAATTTCCATATCAACCATTCCTACTAATCAAGTCCCTGAATTTCTAGTTGATTCTCAATATTCCCCCATATATGGAGGTTTCCTAAAATGTGGGGTTCACCAAATCAGCCATTTATAGATGGATGTTCCATCATAAACCATCCATTTTGGGGGGTCCCCCATTTTAGGAAACTCCCATATGTCTATAATGTTCTATTAAGACTTTCCAAGGTTTCCAAGGTTTCCAAGGTTTCCAAGCCATCCAACCCATCGAATCCGTCGTTACGCCTTGAGCTGAGTGAGTTCCAGCGTGAAGTCGTTGATCACGGAGCCCGAAAGCTCCATGATCTTGGCATTCAGCCGATCCTCTGTTCACCATGGAGGCGATGTGGATTTCAGCCAACTGGGGAGACTGGGGAGATCGAGATCGAGATCTTTACTGCAACAAAAGCCATCAAAAACCTGGATTTCATGGAAGATAGCAGTATGGATTATTTCACCAGAGTGGGAGTGCTTTTTTCATTGGTTTTTTTCACCATGAAACATGCGGGCTTAGTCGACTTGTAAGGAAAAATCCGGATGAGCCCTCATTTGAAGGCCAATGAAAATATAGGAAATGACCTGCTGGACCCATAAGATTTGAACCAATATACTTCAGGGGAATGGAATAATGCAACAGTATGGAAGGTGCAGGGGGTATACTATATGGAATGTGTTTAATTACAATATAAATCTATATAAATCTGTCATAGGTATAACACAACAAAAATAACAAAGGAGGCTATTGTTGTTACATTGACAAATCAACCATTGAAACATCTCTGACCTTTCAAGGTATTTGGGTTTGTTCAGCTGCTTTTAGATGCTGAAACAAATGCATGTCATGATATTTCACACCCATGAATTCTGCCGATTTTTACCTGATACTAAACATCTCGGCTCGAGCGGCAAGCGGAAATTGCTACTGCTCTCTTGGGCGAGACAACATGTACAACCACTGAAATCAACTGGTTTCAGAAGGGGTCGACATCAATTCAGTCATGTAGTCAGTTATCTGGGTATCATACAATCCCAATGTTTGTTGGTGAACTGTTCAATCCCCATCTTTGAACCTAAACTTCCAAGATGTTGGTTTATCAACGTGCATGCTTTCAAAATAAACTATTAAACATCACCAGATCCAGCAGCGTTCCCTTGCCTCAAGTTCCTTCAACTTGGCCTGTGGTAGCAGATGGTGATGATGACATTGCCATTATTGGAACCCTAAGGGTGGTCATTCACAAGTACTGTGAGCTAGTGATATCACCAATTACGATCATTATATATATATATGAGGGGTTCCTGAAATGGGGTTACCCAAAATGGATGGTTTATAAGGGCAAACCCTACTAAAATGGATGAGAACTGGGGGTACCCCTATTTTAGGAAACCTCCAGGTATACATATATATATACCCTCTGGTAAACTAACATAGCTATGGAAAATCACCATTTTCATGGGAAAACTCACTATAAATGGCCATTTTCAATAGCTATGTTAAATTACCAGAGGTATATATACATTCATGCTGTATACTATCACAGTATACCCCATGAGAAGTTGATGTCATTGGAAGTTCAGGGTTTGAAAGTTTGACCCCATCCCCGCTGACCTGGCAATCAACTTGTGCTGAATATCATCATAAGAAGGCCAAGACACCTTCTGCAATATATACATATATATATATACACATATATCATATGTATATATAATGTATACAATAATTCAATATATAAATTTTAGAATATATATATATACAATATATAAATAATTTTATATATAATATAATGTATAAATCATATAATATATATATAATATATATAATATAATATATAAGGTATATTAATACAAATAATATAGTGAAATATAATACAATAAAATATAAGATAATAAAATTTATTATTATTAATAATGTATATATATATAATAATATGTAATATATATATTAATACAAATAATATAACAAAATATAATATAACAGAATATAAATATATATATATAATAACATATAATAAAATATAATATACTAAGATATAATATGATAAGATATGATATGTATATATATCAAGTCATGCCCATTGATATACGCATTATCCCATGATATCCTCAATAACGGCCACTTTGTATAATGGGAAAATGACGAAAATGATGATAAATTTGCATAAAATTACCATTCAAGTTGCGTATCTTACAACTTATTGGCCATCAACTATTGAAATTTAAATTATTTTACCGTAAATTCGAATGTTGAATACCAGCCATTTGATGGCATGTACAAGCACCTGTATAATCCTAGTAATGGCCATTGAATGGCTGGGGTCCCCGCCTCCACATCCACTTGCGGCTCAGGCGGTGGCTTGGACCAGCACACCATGGCTGTCCGGAAGATTCGATGGGGATTTCACAGCTGGGAGGCCCCCCACCAGTGGTACCTGCATCTCCGACGGTGTTTTTGAATGGAAAAAAAAAGTCCACAAGCATGAAAATAGCAGAGATCAACTCTTCAATCTCTGGTTGAGATCCCTTGTAGAAATGGTACCAATTATCCCTTTGGGATCCATGGTCCCTTGTGCCAAGCTTTCATAGGCATGCCCTTCCATGAGAAGCGGGATCTAGTGCCCTGCCATGCATGTTGGCTCTTATGCCCATGCAGATGTTCTTCTTGAGCAATCAAGGGCACCCAAATGTAGACAGGTACTGGTACAAATTCAATACAATAACGTGTATATATCTATATTATATAAAAACATTCAGACATACCCTGGCATCTGTCACCGGTCGTTCTGCAAATCCAGAACTCCCAAACTGATGGTTTGCTCATGGTTCCCTGCTAGAACTAGACCATTTGGGATGAGGCTAGCGAAATGTACAAAACTGATCGGCATCCTTT
Organism: Cladocopium goreaui; assembly: GCA_947184155.2. Lineage (NCBI taxonomy): Eukaryota > Dinophyceae > Suessiales > Symbiodiniaceae > Cladocopium > Cladocopium goreaui. Next base: position 452,064 of record CAMXCT020003513.1, read on the forward strand.
TTGGCGCATGCAACTCAGCACCACTCACCCGGCGGCTGGGACATATGCCACGCTGGGGTCCCTCGGCAGTGACAGGTCACTAGGGCACCTACAAACCACCCAAAAAAATCCAAGAGCCGCATACCCAACAAAAAGTCACCAAAAATCTCTGCAAGGAAATGCCAAAACCCAACCAAAAAAAGTTCAAGTGATTTTGAGTGCAACATTGCTCGATACATCCCTGACCATTGTTTGGATTTAATGCCCATTCAAGCGTCAAAGCTTGTTGATATTGCCCGTGAGTCCTCACTGATTGGTTCGAACTCATGCAATTGTTGATCAGTATTGTTCCCTCCATTCACATGGTTTACACCTACTTTAGATGCTTCCAAATGCTGCAAAAAACGGTACAGTACGAACACCCATGTCCACTTTCCCAATCATCTGCTAATTTCATTGGCGATATCCCATATTCTCATATATTCTCAATGATTAATCAGATTAATTTGCCATATATGGGTTTGTCTGAAACATGGATACCCCCTTCCATCCGGTGGTCATCAGTGTCCAATCAAACATGACATTTTCTTGGCAGTCCCCGTTTCAGTCAAACCCAAATATTATATCAAGTTGGTTGGTTGTATTTGTTTATACTCCCATTACTATCCATTAAATCCCAAGTATGGTTGGTATTTATAACCCGATGTTGTTTAAATACCCAAAAGTTATATATATATATGTATATGTATATATCCCATTATATCCCCATCAATATCTCCTGAAATCCCTATTTGTTATGAGCACATCCGATTAAATCAAATTCAGAATCCCATTCAGTCATCCCACGAAACACCAATTTCTCCCATAATATTGCAACAATATCCCCATTTTGATCTGCTTTAAAATAGCCATATATTCCACTATATGACTATATCTCATTGATTGTGGGTATGATTATTGAATCCCATGTTATTCCCAATATCCCAATAGAATCCAATAGACACATCGCCATCAAATCCGCCCTTGGTCCGCCATCCAAGGCGCAAGGCCATGGGCGGCAAGGCCTGGGGGTTCTTGGTCCACTCCGCGCGCGCGGCCGCCTGCTGCCCGGAGCTCAAGTAGCTGGGCGCGGCCTCGTTGAGGTGCTCGGATTCCTGCTGGAGGTCCTGGATCTGCAAAGGGATGACTATTTTAGATGATATGAATATAATATTGAATATATATATATATGTATATATATATATAGGTGTGTATATAATATATATATATATGTGTGTATATATTTATATATATGTATATATACACACACCTATATATGTGTGTGTATATATACATATCTATATATATATATATACACACAACATGCATGAATGTAATATTTAATATTTATATGTATGATAAATACATATTTCCAAGATGAGTTTGAATATGATAAAATGGTCCTTTTTTTCATGGCAAATAGCGTGTGCCAACTCATTACTGGTTCCTCTTTGTGCAAAAATTAAGGGACGATTTACCACATCCCATGACTACCCCATGATTTAGGGAGTACTAAGCTACCACCGGTTAAAACAAAACTAGAGCACAAGTTTGAACCAATAAAAAGTGATTTGGAGCAATAAAGAGCAGATGTGTGTGTGTGTGTTTGTTCACCGATGAGAGATGCCTTCAAAACGGAACAACCCAATGAATTCTAGTATAAACCCCAACTATGTATAGGTCATTAAACACTGACAGTACCACCGGGGATGCACCCCCAACATCCCCGAACGATATGGGGTCTTGGCCCTCAGTTTTGATGGTGTATTTGCTCCTCGGACTATAGAATACTATAGATATGTCCACCGTAAATCCAGCACTCAGCCACTCAGCCTCGTAACAAACCAACTTAGCCAATTGCTAGGATTGCCCAACCATATGTAGATATTAGTATACATGCCTAGCACACCAACTTAGCCAATTATTTAATTTTATCCACCATAAACCACATGTAAGGCACTGTAAACCGATTGGCCATGGTTTCAGTTTGGTTGCCTATTGAATCCCCGTTTTCTTCAATCTAGCTGCTATCTCAGAAGCGATCCCCATATATCATCCGGATTTTTCCTACAAATTTCTCATAATCATCCCACAATTAAAGATAACTATCTAGAATTCATCCCTTACACATCTATTGGTAAAATCCTCATAATACCATACCATCATCGCGTATATCCCCCGCATCGCACAAAGGTGCTAAACGTAGGGAATGTGAAAATAGTTATGGATTGGATCATGAAACGCCATTCCCTACGTTTAGCACAAGTGAGCCATAGTCCCATATAATTTTCTAACCATTAAAAAATAATGTACATATATATATAAACATATATTGCATATATATATAATCATTCCATCACGTGATAAGTATCTCTATCCCATATCTATTTATATACACTATATATGTATGGGATAGATACTTATGATTATATACATGATGGAATGAGTATATGGAGTGAATATATACCCCATATTTCATCTGTAAATATCCCATTATTTGGGATTAGGTTAGATGGGATATGGGATATATGTTCCTACTATATGTTCCTAATTCGATTACATGTTGCTATTTAACCATACCTTTATATGGGGTTACAGTAGGTTAGATGGGATATGACATAATAATATATATAATTATATATCAAGAAGGGAACTCTAATGTGTGGTGTGAATGTGTTTGTGTTTGTGTCTAGACATGTTAACATGGAAAAAAGCATAATGGGAAGCTATACAATATTTATGATCATATATATTCTCATATAATTATATTATCATATCTATTCTCGTAAAATTATATTATCATATAACTATATTATCATATAACTATATTATCATATAACTATATTATCATATAATTATATTATCATATATATTCTCATATATATCATATCATGTATAGTTATTATCATATCTAAACCAACCACGGTGAAATCCCCCTTTTCTGGGGCGTCCTTAGCGTATCTGCGCAGCTTTTGGCCGTGCGCGCGCATGGCGGCGGCCGCCTCCGACAATCGCAGGGCGCCAGAGGCGTCGCCCGCCATCCTCGAGGGGAAGTACAGGAGGTCATGGGAAATCTATGGGAAATCCATGGGAAATCCATAGGAAATATATGGCATATGGGAAATATGTGGAAAATCTAGGGAATAGAATGGGCTATAATGAATTATAATGAGGTATAATGGACTAGAATGAGGTATGAAGGATAATCATAACACATTGGTATTTAATGGGGATGTTATATATGTATATACTGGCTTTTATAACCAACAACATGATGTTGGGAAAGGGAAATGTATAAAATCACGTGTTGTAATATGACATTCATCCCCATAGTGGTCTAATGGCTAATGGAATATTCATGGCGATAAAACCAACTATGTCCAATTCGACTGTGTCTGAAAAGAAAGATACCACCAAAACTGCTATCCAATGGGAAATATCATGATAACCATTGATAACCATGGCGGTATAGTATTTTCCGACAAACCCATATATTGATGATGTTTGGGGAGATGGAAATAGCGGGACAGAACCAATACTATGATATGATTGGGAGAGGTTTGATTTTTTGCACAAGAAAGAAAGAATGCGATTTACTAGTACAACCAATTTTAGAGCCAGTGTGATACAGAAAATGAATTAATTAGGTTCCCAGCAATGAGATTTCGGAAAAACTGCTGAGTTCAGCTGCACAAGGTAGCCCGAAATGTAGAGTTTAGCAGAAAAGTTTTTTGATGCTGGTGGTTTTTATTTGCAGCAAAAAAAATAGGACTACAAATACCAGCATGCAATAGGATATACTTATGCAATATAGTTTAACCGAAGTGGCCGTACAGTACCTTTATAATAGTCTCCAGAATTCTCCGGGGAATCTGTTGTTCAAGCTGTGTGTACCCAGCCCCATTTGGGATCATCCCACGAGTTCTAACAGGCGCCAGTAATCCTTGCCGCCTAGTCCTAAACGTCCCCCCCACAAAAAATAACAAAACCTACAGGTAGGGATAGCTGATATATTATTAGGGGGTATTTACTATTCTGGGAAGAAGCTTGCCCCTAGTATTAAATTTAGAACCTTAATTAAAAGAACACCAAAATTTCAGATTTCAAAATCGATCAAATTCCTTTTTAAATCGAATGAAAATAATTATTGCCAAAAATTGGATTTCGAAGCCTTCCCCATATAACATTAAAGTTAAAACCTTAATTAAAAACACTAAAATTTTAGATTTCAAGATCAATCAAATTGCTTTTTAACGCGGATTAAAATATTGCCAAAAATGGAATTTCGAAGCCTTCCCCCAATATCAAATTTAACATGTCAATTAAAGCAACTAAGCATTTTAGATGTCAAAATCGATCGAATTCCTTTATAAAATCGAATTAAAATATTGCCAAATATGGATTTCCGAAGCTTTTCCCCAATATCAAATTGAACATGTTAATTAAAACAACTAAAAATTTTAGATGTCAAAATCGATCAAACTCCTTTTTAAAATCGATTTGAAATGTTGCCAAAAAGGGATTTTGAAGCTTTCCCCTATATAATATTTAATTAACACATTAACTAAAAAGCACTAAAATGTTCGATTTCAAAATCGATCAAATTATCTTTTGAAAAATATTGCCAGAAAAAAATTGGACTTCGAAGCGTTCCCATGCGTTTCCCCAATATTAAATGTAACACCTTACTTCAAAAAACATGTTTTTTTTAAAGTGTTTTTCATGTTTTAAAAACGGACCTTGCTCACTAGTTTTCATTATCAAGGGGTAGAACCTTCAAATTGGACCTTGATGTTTAAATGTGTTTAAATTGTCTTCTAAAGGGGTTCAACTAAAAATCAAGTTGACCAATCTGAAATTTCCGAAAATGAACAATCTCGGGTAGTTTTTATTCTTGAGGGGAAGTTTAGTAATAGGAAGAAGGGATCAAGCTAGCAGCTCTGACAAAAATGGACCTACAAAATGCATGCACATAGGGATGGCACTGGGGGATAAGAACAGGATTATCTATAAGATTCTATAAGTACTAAAGCAAGTGGTTGTTAGCCCAAGTGGGTAAAAGACCTCTATCGTATTTCCATGTCCCGCCATTTCCCGCACAAAAGGTCTAATTTGCACAAGCGTTGCTACCCGAGTTCAAAGATCATGGAAATGTCACTCTGCAAATCGCCTTAACATGTCTTAACTGCAATCAGGTTCAGGGCGGTGAGTCCTTTTTGGTTGCTGACACACCCCATTTGGGGAGCGGGTTGCAAACTTTTCAAGCCCCTTCAACTTTGAGTAAGCCCCTAGTGCCAGGATCTGAGGCTGTTTACTGCAGGATGGTCAAAAGTTTTGCTGCGAAATGCGAGTACCTCAACTTATCATGGCAATTCTGGCTGAGACACCACAACTCGCGAGTTTGCCATCCCCTCATTGGATAATTTCTCGCTACACCCCACTTAGCGTTCAACACGTTCCCCTTGTTCTGTGACTTCTTTTCCATTGTCTTTTTTCTACCCTGCATTTGTGAAGTAAGTAATGCGTCGTCACATCCTCATTGTTGTTGGATACCATTTTGATACAAACATGGATGTGAAAAATGGATGCAAATGGAATCATCAGCAAGACCGGGAGTCTGAAAGAGAAGGGCCAACCTCACCAAAGGTTGGCCGCCTCACGGTCACGGGTTGCCGCAAGCCTCTTTTGCTTAATTATATCACTATTCAGGACAATCTATGCCAGAACAATTGAGACATATTGAAACAAACTAGGCAAAGCTTGCAGAACCAAGCAAGATCCTGTTCCTGAAAAGTCGGACACTGAAGACTTGAAGACTCGATGGCAAGGTCACCCTCTCCAGGCTTTGGTTAAAATCCGAGCCAAAACCCAAGCTTTGAAGACTCAAAGGCAAGGTGACTCTCTCCAGGCTTTGGTTGAAGCGATGACCAAAACTCAAGCTTTCAAGACTCGATGGCAAGGTGACTCTCTCCAGGCTTTGGTTGAACCAATACCCAAAACTCAAGCTTTCAAGACTCGATGGCAAGGTGACTCTCTCCAGGCTTTGGTTGAAGCGATGGCCAAAACTCAAGTTTTGAAGATTCGATGGCAAAGTCACCCTCTCCAGGCTTTGGTTGAAATCCGAGCCAAAACTCAAGCTTTGAAGACTCGATGGCAGGGTAACTCTCTCCAGGCTTTGGTTGAACCAATACCCAAAACTCAAGTTTTGAAGCTCCGATGGCAAGGTGACTCTCTCCAGGCTTTGGTTGAAATCCGAGCCAAAACTCAAGCTTTGAAGACTCAATGGCAAGGTGACTCTCTCCAGGCTTTGGTTGAACCGATGCTCAAGACTTAAGCTTTGAAGACTCGATGGCAAGGTCAACCTCTCCAGGCTTTGGTTAAAGCCAAAGCAAAAACTCAAGCTTTGAAGACTCGATGGCAAGGTCACTATCTCTAGGTTTTGGTTCAACCAATAGCCAAAGCTTTGAAGACTCAATGGCAAGGTCACCCTCTCAAGGCTTTGGTTGAATTTCGAACCAAAACTCAAGCGTTTGAGACTCGATGGCAAGGTCACCTTCTCCAGGCTTTGGTTGAAATTCTCGCCAAAACTTAAGCTTTGAAGACTCAAAGGCAAGGTGACTCTCTCCAGGCTTTGGTTGAAGCAAGGGCCAAAACTCAAGCTTTCAAGACTCGATGGCAAGGTGACTCTCTCCAGGCTTTGGTTGAAGCGATGGCCAAACCTCAAGCTTTGAAGATTCGATGGCAAGGTCACCCTCTCCAGGCTTTGGTTAAAATCCGAGCCAAAACTCAATCTTTGAAGACTCGATGGCAACGTCACCAAATTCAGGCTTTGATTGAAGCGATTACCAAAACTCAAGCTTTGAAGACTCAAAGGCAAGGTGACTCTCTCCAGGCTTTGGTTGAAATTCTTGCCAAAACTCAAGTTTTGCAGGCTCAAAGGCAAGGTCACCCTCTCTAGGCTTTGATTGAACCAATACCCTAAACTCATGCTTTGAAGACTCGATGGCAAGGTGACTCTCTCCAGGCTTTGGTTGAAACAATGGCCAAAACTCAAGCTTTGAAGACTCGATGGCAAGGTCACCTGCTCCAGGCTTCGGTTGAAATCCCTAGAAAGACTCAAATTTTGAAGATTCGATGGCAAAGTCACCCTCTCCAGGCTTTGGTTGAAATCCGAGCCAAAACTCAAGCTTTGAAGACTCGATGGCAACGTCACCAAATCCAGGCTTTGGTTGAAGGTCTCTTCAAAACTTAATTTTGCAAGGCTGCGGGGCAGATGGTGTAAATACTCTCCAGGGACTGCTCCCTCATGTTGTGTAACACCTTCTAGCACAAAATCTCTCTCACCATTTGGGATCCCTTGGACATATCGGAATGCTGTATACAGATTCGTTGGTATGTAAGCGCTGGACAGCACTGCCACTTCTTTAGTAATTCCTTGCTCTCCTAAGGCTTGATCCAGCGCCAGCATTGCATTCCCGTGATACACGGCGAGCTTTGCGCCTGGCTTGCACGGAAGCTTCTCCGACACCAACCTGCGCAGGTCATAACCAAGTATCGAGAGGGGGACTCTCAATGTCACTCCTTCTCCAGTCAAGCACTGCACCTGAAGATCGACCTCATCAGTTTCATCTGATGCATCTTTGTCAGCAGATGATAAATGCACATAGCCATGTTGCGCCGCCGGCATTGGTCAGCATTTACTCACTCCTCACTACTGGGCAAAGCCGAAAGACCTTCACACAAAAAGGTACAAACCTTAAATCGGTGAGTGCAAAAATCTGGTGCTTAATCTTAATGTTCCCTATTGTTCAATGGCCACTGGGATATACCCATGTTCAGACCCGGTTGTCTAAAAACAGTGGTGATAAATCAGCATCTTCCTGCCAAAAGATCGCCAGTTTCATGGTCGTATTACGCAATCGCCCATTTTCAGACAAAGCCTGAAATCTGGCACTTTCTGTAACTTCATGCAACTTCCAAGTGCCAAGAATCATATTCCAAGGCCATGTTTGATGGTTGGGTAACCGTCCGAAAATTGGCTACGCCCGAATCCAATGGCTGGGAAATCAGTGTTCCACAAAAATCACCAATAAATAGGGAAATATATTGGAAGTTCCTATAGGAAATATATGGCAAATCCATGGAAAATATAGTGTTCACCAAAATCAGTGTAGACTTTTCAGCAAACCTTTCCTATTCAGAGGAAGTTTGGCTCAAACTTTACCTACCATGACGCAGAGGACATTCCATTGGGACGTGTCTCGAAATCAGGAAAACCAAAACCCGAACAGTCGTTGCCAAGGAACTTGAAATATCTTGAAATACTTCTAGGCATGGAGCCACAAAAGCATTCAAACAAGTTTAAAATCACAGTTCACATTAGTACTGGTCAAAACTAAGAAAACAAGACTGTATAATACGGGGTGCAATTCCTCAATTCATGGCATTCTCTCAAAACACTTTGTCCGAAAATAAGATATCTCAAAATTTGAATGTTTTGAAAGAAGTGTTAATTGATATCCATTTGATATCTGACACTAATTTCAGACACATTCTTAATGAGTGGATCCTCATTTTCTTCATTAACACTATAAACTGGAGGGCCCGTCTCCCACAGCCATCTCCCAATCCAGAAACCCCATAGGATTTTTCACAGCGCATAACAAAACAAAATCCTGAAAACGAAAACCTCATGTTCAATAAAGCCCTACTGTAATCCTCAAAAACATGTAGACAATTCCTCAAAACTCCAAAAACAAAAAATCCCATCCAAAAACTCAATTTTGCATCCCCATCCCCATAAAGTCTCCAAACAAACCATTTAAACCATCCTCCAACGAAATCCACCA
>CAMXCT020003513.1:463430-515930 GCA_947184155.2 Cladocopium goreaui
GTGGACATATATGGGCTGAACTAGTTTGAATTATAGGTGCATGTAAACTCACCGATGAAGAAAAATACATAGAATGCCAAATGCCCTATGTCTTGAAGATGACAACGCCGCTGCGTACCATATCTGGCGCCGCTTTTTGGAAGTGAAATGTGCTTAGATCATCCATAAAATGTCGCAACGTTGGATACTGAAAAAAAGTCATCCCACGTGATGGTTAGTGGTTGTGGAGATATCACCAAGTATCATAAGTGCTGGTTTATTGATCTTTAATTCATCACTTTTGCATCACTTGTGCATCACTTGTGCATCATTTTTGCTGCTTCAAGCAGCCTTTTCTGGACTCAAAAAAACTGAAACAAAGCAACTTACCCAGGGCACTGGGGCAGCATATCCCAGCACATTCCATGTTTGAATGGTGAAATCATTCATCCCATTAAATCTTAAACATGGGATTTTCCATATGGTTAATGGGATGGTGAATCTTAATCTTATAACCCATACTATGTCACTTATGTCATTAAGATTCCATGTTTGGATGGTCAATTAAGGTTAAGATTAAATATATATATATATTGAAATCTTAATCTTAAAGGTTAGATAACCATTTTGCTGAAACCACCATCTTTGATCCATCTTTGAGAGTTTCATCAGCATCATTATGAAATCAGCTACATCCCAGTTTTCCTTGGTGAAATCATCTTAAAAATCACTTCATTCATCTGAATTCCCATTATGAATTATTTACCATTGATGATTGATGATGGTTCTCTGGGTAAATCATTTATAATGATGAGAATTACCATGAAGATGATCACTGAATCACCATTGATGATGATGAATTATTTAAATTCAACCATGAAGATGATCACCATTGATGATGATTAATTCACCATGGATGGATGATCAATTAATTATCAATGGTAAATTGATATTCCCATTGATGATGATTAATGATCATTTAATGGGAATTGATAATTAATTTACCATGATTTTCCACGCGTTTCCCATGGATGGAATGATCCATCGCCTTCTCCAAGGCGATGCCCATGGCGCGCTGGTACGGCTCGGCCGCCTCCCTGGCCTCGCGACGGCCCTGGGCCCAGTGGTCCGTCAACACCTGGGAACCCGGGGAAGGGGATCAACGAGCCATGAAAAAAGTTGGGAAAAATGGGGATTTCATGGGATTTCATGGGGTTTCATGGGGCTTAATGGGATTTAATGGGATTTCATGGGAGATTCATTGGGATTTAAATGGATTTAAAAAGTATACAAAGCAAAATCTTGATTTGAGGTGTATGGGTTTGTCTGAAAATGATTGAAAATGGGGTATACCCCCAGCTATAGCCATTTCATGGGGACTCTCTCCGGGGGAGTGATGATTGACCAATGGATTTAGGGGTATGATCTGACCATCAAATTGGGTGGTGCCATGGGGTACCATCTTTTCAGACTCATCCGGATGGGTGGCAGTAATTATGAATGAATAATAGTGTTGTCGTAATTATGAACCCTCAGTTTGTCTTGATCAATGATGTCAACACCAGATAAAGTAATTGTTTGTTGATTGACAAGTTTCATTCTTGGGGTGAAAACTCTAGGTCATTAACCAAAATTTACTATCCGCAATGAATATTATGTGTGGATTGTTTTCTAGATATGTTCATATCTATGTATATAGGCCAGATTCTGGTGGGTAAATGCTAAGTTGGACAATCCATATGCCATAGGCCATGTTCGTTGGTGAGTTGGTGAGTAGCTTCGCTGCTGGGTTTATGCTGGATATATCTATGTCTATCTAAAAATATTATATATATATATATAATATATATATATATGATGTTAGATGATATTAGATGATGCTTGATGATGTTAGATGATGTTAGATGGCTTGAGAAAGCAATTTGTGACTGGGGGTACCACTTTTGTACCCGTTGGGAATCAAGCATGGCTGGCTGGCAAATGCCCATGTCACTACCACACTAAAGGGTGGGGCAAACCAGTGAGCGGAATAGAATGATCTGGAAATACCATGAAATACAGAGGATTGCTGGACCACAAGACAGGTAGATGTTACCTGTAAAAAGACGGAAGTGTCTAGAACAGTTCAAGAGGAAAACCACCTTTGGGACTCCATCTTTTCAGCTCGAATGCCAAATCTGGAGGGCGCGAAAAACTAGAAACATCTCATCTCTGGAACGAATGGCTGTCAAAATCAAGCACTAAAGTTTCAGTAGATGCCTATCTCGTTCACAATTCACATACTTTGGCTATTTTGTCTACCGTTCATTCGATTTGTGCTTTCGACCACCAATATATAATATATATAATTATATCTATATATAATATATATAATCATAATATGTATATATATATATATATTCATCTATTTATCATGTAGAGATCCTGGAGCAGATAGAATATGGATATTTCAAGACAACCTCACGAATAATACGAATATGTATGGTCATGTTTTTCAAATCCCATAGTCTATCGATGACCAAAGGTGAATCGGGATCAGTTTTAGCTGCTGAAATCCCTATGGAGAGGACCACTTTTACAATCTGTTGACCTGGTTCTTTACCATATTCTATCCATATTAATACAAGTACCATATGGTCATACCATATGGTCATACCATATGGTATATGATTTTTTGCAGGTATATAGAAGTCTTTTTTACAGCACTATCTGGCTATATTTCATGGCTGCCAGCCCCAATTTTTGACCTCCCAGGCCCCCGTGGGTCGCCATGCCTCATCGCGCCAGCTCTGCAGCTCTTTGTTCTTGGCCAAAAACATCTGCTGCACCGCCGCCTTCGCTAAGTCCTCACAAAGCTGACCAAGCTGATGGTTCACTTAAACGCATGCTTTTAATGGCTGGGCTTCAATTCCTCAAATATAATGTTTATAATACTGATGAATTCTGAGTGATGAATCTCTGTGGGGACTTCTGATGTTTGATGAATCCATGTGAAATTCGTGATTTTTGCATAATGGAAGCATGAACATCATTGAGGAAGCTCGGAACTGTCTGGATTCCTGTTACACAACATCTTTCCTGGCTCCTGCATGCATTCAAAAAGCTACACTGCGTTCTGGCCCTTAGCACTTCAATTTCAACCCCTTCGCGGGAGCGGTATCTTCAGCCTCTGCACCAAGGAGGCCGCTGCTAGGGATACGCACGTTCTAGCTGTTTCTAGCCTCTTAAGAATAGGGTGAACCCGAGAGAAAGCTGTGCTGGCGCCCCTACGATGAGGAAACCACCTCTTTGATCCCAGACTTGGATAGATACAAATATATACCAAATTGTACAAATATGTTATTTGCAATTCAGGATATGGAAGTCTTTGAAAATTGGGGTACTGTACCCCAAAACTGTTGGTTTCAAAAAGTGAAAACGGACGGATTTTGTAAAAAAAAATGGGATCCCCCAGAATCATAGACATATTTTCCCCCATAATCATAGACAAAATCCCATAATCATAATGGGATCCCCCATAATCCCCATATTGAGAAATCCTAAACATAGATTCCCAGTCGTCCTTTGCATTCGCATCGGCCGTCTTCGAAAACTCCGTGGCCTTCTCCAACCTGGAGCGGGGAGTGGTGGCCCATATATTTGCTTGTGATGCTAACAAAGCTTTGAGGAGTAATACAGTAATACATATTTATTTTATACATAGATTGTGTATAGATTGTGTATAGATTGTGTATAGATTGTGTATAGATTACTTGCATGCCGATTTTCTGATATATTGACCATTTCTGCGCTTGACCTCCACCGGGATTGGTTGTGAAAAAAAGGGGAAGCTCATGTAGCCAATGGATGCACCTCCTGCCACCCGAAAAAAATGGGCAAGCTGAGTCCCACAACTCTTTCTCCAGTTCCTTGTTGCTCTCTTCCGCATACTTCACCTGGCGACCCCAAGAATGAACCACGGGTAGAATCCGAAACCCAACCAATCGGTGACCACTATCATATCATTCCGTTATAGCATGTTCTTCACCGGTTATCTCAAGATATCTCAAGTATGTGTTTGAGATTCCCATTCCCAAGGTCTTTCTCCCTGTGGGAAAAATGCCAGTGGTCATCAGCCTCACTCCAATAAATCCATAGCAGAGGCCAACCCTCTTTTTTAACCTTCAAATTTGCTGACACCTCGTGGGATATCCCACCATGTCCATCGGGAATTCATGGATTTTTCGGTGTTCCCCAGAGAAGATCGACATCCTCCGGAGACCTGAGCTTCCTGTTGCGTGCTATAGTCCTTCGCTTTCGCGAGAAGCGCCTCGCGAGGTCGCAGGTGGGATGGAGATTGATTTGGGATTGTCATCTCTTCAAAAAGCAACCCCCAAGTCATAGAAAGGTTGGAAACCTGGGAATTATGAAGTGAAATAAGGTAATTATATGTAATTATCATCTATATAGAGCATCCTGGAAAAAACTGCTGGGTAACTTTGGCCCTTATAGATTAGAAACTTGACAAGGCACAGAGATGGGATGATAGCTTCATTTGGGATTGATATACTGGGGATACGGTGTGATCATTTTCAAACACGATCATTTATTTAATCAATGCAAACATAATGACGTGATTACAATTTCAAACAAACCACAGGAACAAGATCCTACCCATACAGTATTCCACAACATGAAGATTGCCTTCTAGCCATCGAAAATTACCAATTTCCATTTGATTCAAATGATTTGCATATTACCACGGTCATTTTCCATGGTTATATCAGCTTACCAGATGTTGTTTCATCACTGTCCCAGGTCATTTCCCTCATCTCCCGCCACAGTGGGTTTAATTGCTACTCCTACGGGGGAAAAAAAACAGTTTGGAATACATCCATCTTAGGTTTCCAATTATTTTCAGCCATCAGGAACATATTGTCCTTGTTTGTTGGATTTTGTTGGTTTGTTATTCGAAACACTACTCTTCCTACGTAAACTCCATTTTTTTGTTGGGGACATCACTAACAACTGGGTTCCTTAATATCCTCAAATTTACCAGTTTACGTGCACGATTGGTCCATATCCCATGTTTCCATGTTTGTCATTAGGTAGATCATTACGATATCAGTCAATCTCCGTTTCCCACCATTAAACCAACAGTTTCTGGCTCCAATAATTCTAGACAGTTTGTTCGGCCATTTTGGGGATGGTTCCTTTTACCAACAACCATTCAAAGGTGAGGTCGGCCAACGAGATAGCTCTCAATGATCCGAATATGATAAGTGGTACAGAACCATAGTTGCAGGCCAGAAACATAATATTCAAGCTTAAGCTGGTTTTGGCCATAGTTCTAAGTAGAAGTATCAAGACTTATCAAAAAGATAGATTACATCAAAAACCCTAACATAGATATCGAACCTAAATCAACACGGAAATTTCTAGAAACCCTAATGCTAAATATATAACAATATATACTGGAAACAAAGAATCCTGGGTGGAAACGCAAGTACCCTTCTGTTCACACTGAAAAAGTTGGTATTTGAATACATGTTTATCCCCTTGAAATCTGATGATTTTGCCCCATCTCCAGCACCTGGGTACCCCATCCATTGGTTGATCATCATTTTCACCACCTGAATGCTTTTAAATTTGGGATTTTGGAGGTATCCGTTTTTAGGGCATTAACAATAGCAATGAAACCACAAACCAGGAACTGAGCCAGAAGGTACGGTTTTCTCCAGTAAATGTTTATTCTTGTGGTTTTTGTTGGGTATCTGGGTGGTTAGCCTTAACACACCATACCCTGACGCTCCATGGGATATTTTTCAACATCTACACCCAAAAAATCAACCACACCATGCATTTACCCTCTGGTAAACTAACATAGCTATTGAAAATCACCATTTTTAATGGGAAAATCCACTATTAATGGCAATTTTCAATAGCTACGTTAAATTACCAGAGGGTACATGGGGCATACTTCGAAGATCATCCATCCCATACCTTGTGAGTGGTTGCTAGCCCTGGTTCATAAGTCCCGAATGGTGGGATCATCCCCAGTTTCAACCAGCGGGATTATCCTCCTTTCTGTGGGACCAGAAGGTGAAATAAACCATCAAATTCTCCCAATAAAATCACCAGAGAAAATCCCAATCCCCATTTCCCTGATATATGATGCTACTAATCATATAAATAATGATCGTAATCATACTGAAAAAATCCATATAATCCATATAGATCCATCTAGATTCACCATTATTAAAAAAAAAATATATATATATATATATATATGTTCCCCTTCAACCACCATTCAACCACATTTTCCACCTTTCCAGCCATGGCCTTCTGTTGCAGCTCCATCTCCTCCACGTGTCTCTGCTGTCCCAGCGCCTCCTCCGCGGCCGCCTGCGCCTGCGTCTCGACCGTGCGCGTTGCCACGCGCAGGTCCTCCACGGTCCTGAAAGTCGTGGGGGGTCACTACGTTGAGAAAGCAAAATGGCTGGGAAGATACATGTTTCAATGATAATCATATATTAAGCATGTAGAATTGTCATAAGTCCAATCACATATATATGTATATACATATTCATTTATGAATTTATTAATATAATCCTAGATGCTAGGATCAGATCAGATCAAAACATGATATATGGATGGTGTATGCGGTATAGTCATCCATCCCTGGGAATTCAAACGTGGATACATGTGGATACGATCCATCTTTTGACCATGGCTCATATAAGAAGAGATTTGGCTGAAAATGATACCAAATCATAAGCCATGGTATCATTTATCATAATCTGAGATTTTTAAGAATCAGAAAGAATGTCATCAACTAAAAAAAACGTCAGAGCATTTTAAAATGATACCCCCAATCCTCAGCATCATGAGAGAGTGACATTGTAGCGAGGTAATCATCTGCATGGCTGGTTGATCTTTTGATCCCATGTTTGACCAGATGGTATTCTGTCCTCCTCCACCTATCACGAGGACTGGGGACTGGCAACCGTTGAAGGTGTCATCCAGACAACACTATTAATGGATAAAAGGCAAACGGTTCAACTTGCAAATATCATGAAGTAGCTCCGGTACATCATCTTTAGTCGTTCAATTGAAAACCCAGTTTTTAAATGGTGAATGTCGTCGAATGTGATGAAATCCATTATCTCCAATCATGTCCATAGATATCCCCATTATCCCCATTATGGTAGACTAAATATCCCCATTCTTGCTGGCGATCCTCAATTAATCCCATTTTCTTCCCCACATGTTATCATTCACTGCTGATTCATTGATTCATGCGTTAAAGCGCTAATGCTGTTGATGATTCTTGTTTGGGTGAATCCCCCATGAATAAAATCGCGTGGTTCTCCCATCAAAACATCACCATGTTGGTTGCAATACCCAATGTTACGTTCAGTGGTTAAGATCATTTCAATCCCTATGAACGTATTAGTAACATTGATTGGAAACCAATTACCCAAGATTTATAACCATTCAGTGGTTAAGATCATTTAACCAATCAGTGGTTAACCAGCATTGGCTAAATATGGTTAAATCATGTTAGTTCCCTAATTTGTTTCCTTATATACCGTATATACCCATGAAATGGTTTGTTATACCTCCCATTATATCCACGTCACATCCCCGTAAAATGATGTTGGTTAATCCCGCATTGATCCCATTGTCATTCCATCAAACCAACACCATGTGGGTTAAACTCCAAATTTGGATGTTTAAATCTTATTTTTGTTGGTTAATCTTCCATGAATCCCAGGATATGGCTATGGGTCAAAACCCTAGCACCCTTCCGTTCGCACCAAAATGGCTGTTGTTCATGGATGCTCATCACAAAATATTTATATATAATACTTTACAAGCTGGTACATATCCCATTGTAATCCATTACATACATATATTATACATATAAATATGTATACATTATACATATATATAATTTCCCATATATCCCCAGTATATTCCCATTCCTGTTGGTAAAGTCACCCGTGAATCCACAGCATCCGGCCCATCACCAAGCATCGCTGCGGCCCTCTGATCTTCTAAGGCCTCGATCTGCCGATCTGCATCAACCACCTGTGCAGGGAAGGACAGGGGCGATCGAAAAGCAGGGGGAAGAATGGTATTTTATGGTATTTTAATGGAACATAATGGGATTTTATGGAATTTTAATGGGATTTAATGGGATATATGGTGATTACCCTCTGGTAAACTAACATCACTATGGAAAATCACCATTAAAATGGGAAAACTTACTATAAATGGCCATTTTCAATAGCTATGTTTGTTTACCAGAGGGTACAGGGGGGGATGAACCACTGTTTCGGGAGTTAAGCATTGAACTTTGGGGATGAATCAGTGTTTAACACAAATGTTGGGGGGATTCATTACCTAGTATTAGGGGAATAACCATCTATTTCTTAAAAAGATGATGGTTAACTATCCAAACTGGTGGGAATCCAGCATTGACCTGTGAGCATAGATCATTTCCTAGGGAAACCATGGGAAACCCATGGGAAACCATGGATTGTTTCATGTCTGACAGTGAGTTTAGCGGGGGGTAAAAGCAACCGTAGTTATATATATATATACACAGTACCTGTTACAGGTACAACCGAAAAAATATGCGGTTCTTTAATATCAGTAAGAAAATGGTGATGATAAGAGGAAGAAAACACCACCAACAACCATGTGGGAACAATGAGGATGTAAGCCCATCATAAGCCCAATGGATTCAAGTACCTTGTGATGGAGTATGTGGGCTTTGGTTTTCGGGTGGTACATACCTCTTTCTCAAGATGCATTCAGATCCATATGGAAGGAATAACACTGGGTGTACACATACATATGTATATATATATATTATATATATATATATATAGTTATATATACCCAATATATCAACTCATTGATTGTATATTCGTCAAGACAAAAAGGATCATCATCCCAGGATGAACGTTATCAGTTTCATACTGATACTCTTCAGTAGTCAACCATGGTTGGCCTGGATATCCTCTATCAAGGTGTTTGATCATAGGGAAATCATTGATCTACCTATTTGAGTTTGTCTTCCAGCCATGTTTTGTTTCTCCAAATATGGGTACCCGAAAATCATCATTAAATGGGGCTAATGATGACCAAACCATGGGATTTGGGGGTGCCAAATGTTCGAACAAACCCGTGTGGTCCCGTGTATATATATATAATTATATATATAATTATATATATATATAATTATATATATAATTATATATATATAAGTATATATATAATTATATATATATAATCCAACTAAGTTTTCCGCGGTTGTTCATGACCATTTTCTGTGGTCTAACCTGGTGATAATGGCAAATTGTTAAAGAAAAAAACATTGAAGGATGATTGCTCAGTAATGGTCATTTTGTGTACCTGCTGTCCCCATGATATCTCCCAATAATTTCCGATCAACCGAGCCAATGTATGCCAATGTGATGGTCCCGCGGCGGACCTGATGCTCACGCTGCTCTCGCTCCTTTGCTACCGCAAATGTCAATGGCTCCTGAAGGAGCACCGCACCGCCCCTCTGTGGCCATCAGATTCACCTAGCTCTATGGGTCGTTGAAAACCTAAAACCTCACCCTAACAGTACCATGGCGGTCCCAAGATCGTGGTTGAAGAGGCTCTTCCAGGGGTGTTTCGACACAAGGCTTGTACCCCAAAATTTTCCAAATTTGCCACTCATGATTGTTGCTTACACACACACACACGGGATGAAAATCCTCACTTTTCCTGGCGACCCCCTGTCTTTCTATCCCCCATGTGTGGTGCTGAAATCTACATAGAATCTGCAGGATTGTCGGTTAAACCATGTTAAACCCACATTTATCTGGCTTCAAATCCCACTAATTGTTGATGCTTAAACCCGCAAAAATGTGAGAGTGAAATCCCTATGTTTACTGGTGAAACCAATCAACATTTTAGATCATTTTATTCTAGTGAAATCATGTGAAATCCCAATTTCCAATGGTCCAAATTCCAAAAAAAATCCAGTTGTGGCTGAATCCCCATGTTCGATGCTTCAAACCCATTGAACTCCCCGGTTTTTTGCAGGTGAAATCCCAACGGTCGAGGGTGACATCAGGTTATAAATCCACAGTGTTCATCCTGAAAAAACCCTAATTTTGGTAAAAACATTGCCCTACGGTGGATGGAACAAATCCTGCACCAGTGGATAGGCGGTTCATCCCATTATTGATAGGGTTTCAACCATCCAAGGTGGTGCAGGATTTCTTCCACCCACAGTATGTTTACTGTGTGAAATCATCATTTCACCACGGAAATAGATATTTTGATGCGGTTGGATGGTAATTTTTTTAACATCCCAGGTGTTTTCCCATGGTTTTTCGGCCGCACCTTCTCGGGAAGCAGGACACCTTCGGCCAGCACCAGGAAGACCCAGACGGCCCAGCGCATAGCCTGACGCCAATGGCCAAATGTCCATGTCCGATGAAGTGAAACCATGGGAACTGGGAAATATATAATATGGGAAATGTGTAGAAAATCTAGGGAATAAAATGGAGAAATTGAATGCTATTGAAAACCAAAAAATGAATCCAATGCAATTGAATGATATTGCATGTCGAGAAAGAAAGAAACAAATGAATGAAGCATCATAGAATCATAGCTGTGTGCAAGCTATGTTCCGACAATGCCACTTGGATGTGAAGCCATGGAAATGGGCTATTTCAGCCACTAAATATTAGAAAATATTGGCAAATTATGGAGATGTCAGCATCAACCTTGGAATTTAAGCACCAGAGATGATGGATTTGAAGAAGAATTGGAATTTAAGCACACATCAATATAACCACACAACTGCGGAATCTATGCAGAAAACATTTTTTTGACTTCAGCCAACAAAAGGTATGGATATATTATAATTCATATAGTGGTATACCAATATTATAATCATATTGCCCCATTGTAATATTATAATTATCATATATAATATTATCCTCAACAAGATTTGGGGGTTTACCACCAAACATTTTTGGTTCAACCACTAGCAACCAACGTCAGCCAACCAGTTCGGAAAAGAGATCAAACCTCAAACTTTTTCGGGGGATCAACTACTAGTCAGCAAAAACGTGGTTTTAAGATGTTTTAAGCAGCAAAATGCTGATTCAAAATGGTTATCACTCCCAAACCATTGGAAGGAAACCCAAAAATTCAAGAATTTGTCAGGAAAAAATGCTAGGCAAACGCGTGGTAAATGAAATGTAACTGGCTTATATCCCCGGGAAACTGGCAAATGATACCATAGATGCTTGCCGGTGTCGTTTTTCCATTTACATCCATTTACCAGATCTTACTTGCAAAAGTATACATTTACCAGATGTTGATTTTACCAGCAGATATAAGTGTATCAATATCATTAATAAATATATATATATGTGTATATATATATATATATGTATGTATATATATATGTATGTATATATATATACGTATATAACCACGGCCCATCACATCCCATCACCCCCTGCTGCCTTCGGGACAAGCATGGCACACCAGTTCGGTGGCCACTAGCGACTCTTCATTGCGACACCTAAAAAAAGGTGCCCTGAGCCAAGCCATGATCCATCGATGGACCAACATGCCCAAGGAAACCACAAGACTTTTTTTGGGGTGTAACTCTGAAACTATACATTGACTATACATGTATAGCTTCTATTCCTTATGTCGAGTTTATAGCAACACCGAGGCAAACTGAGATATCGGAAGAATGCCTTTGAAGTACTCATGAGCAAACCATTGGTTGTTTCTCAAAGTTTCTTCAACCCCTTTATCCTCTTGGCCAGACTCTTGCAAACACCCAAACAACTATATACTTTGTCGTGAACACGTTTGCAAATGTCTTCAAATTTCTGCAGATTTCTCTCAAAGCACTGGCAAACCCACTCACAATTAATCTGGGTAAATTATAATAATTCACTAACCTGAAATAAGGCCATTTTGGGATGATTCCTCTTACTAACCATGATTCCAGTGAGGTCGCAGTGAGGTCGTTATAATATGTTATAATTTACCCAGATTAATCATAAATGCATAGAAACAGTCGCCAATGGAGCTAAATGAGGCAGAACCACTAGAGATCAGTGTGACAAATCCAATCATGTTGCACCAATTCCTCCCGGGAAATCTAAAGACACCCACATGTCTTTAAACATCAGGATAGATGATGATAGATTGGGTGTCAATATGTTGTAATGTTGGCTTTATATAGTTTGATCGTGCTTCACCACCCTACAACAATATCTGGGTAAATTACAATATATATATATACATATCACATATATACAGTATATCACCATTAATTAATCACCAATAATCACACGTTTCCATCCAAACACATCAATAACACATCTCGCCCGAAGAATCCGGAGCCACGTGTAGCGGATGGCCACTGCCCCTTTTCGCACGCAGCGGATCGATGACAGCGCCGACAGGCTCCGACCTGGGATGACCATTGCGAGGCTTGGAACTTGTGAAGGTTTGATATGGGTTTTAATTTCTAATGTTGATAAAAACAAAACCTGGAAATAGGAGTTGTGTTGTGCGGTTGGTTTCACGTTGTGAACATATATATATATATATATTTATTTATTTATTTATTTTGTTTTATCTACATATTTAACATGCATTAAATCAATCTTATCACATATATATAATTATACATATAATGTATAGATATAATGTATAGATATAATGTATAGATATAATGTATAGATATAGTGTATATAATATATATATATAATATACTATATAATATGTATATATGTATAATATGTGTATGTATATATATATGTATGTATATATATATATATGTATGTATATATATATATATACATATATATATATATACACATATTATACATATATATACATATGTGTTATATGTATTGGTTTGAACAACTCTTATCACGTATATTATGTTGAACCTTGTGAAACCGCACCCACAAGCCACAGAAATCTACAGAATTCTTTGCTCCCAGTGACCGCGCTGCAGTCAGCTGGCCAAGCTGATGATGAATTCTGGGCGATAATACGGGGGGTTCCGTAAATGGGGGTACCCCAATGGCTGGATGGATGTTTATAGTGGACAAGTTTAGGAAAATTGATGATTTGGGGGTACCCCCATTTTAGGAAACCTCCATAATGACATAAACGACAGAAACTAAACTGTACACTTTACAGATCTGTTGGCCTCTGTGACCTCAACAAAAGAATTATGGGCCCAATCTAGACCCCCAAAAAGGAATAGCCACTTCAAGTGGCGGCAACGCAATGAATTCTCATCCAGCAACGCAAGCGACTTCTATACTTCCTGTCTGGAGAGGTTCCCTTCTGCCTTAGTTGGAATGGTGCCATCCACCCCGTTAGGCCGGCAGAACTTGGGCAGAAATCGGAACTCCTCTGTGTGCACGTGCCACTTCACTCCACTCATCCTGCTGGCTTTCACGGCTTTCCGGACCTCGTCCGACATGCTTTTGGGTCCACACACGAAAATGGTCCCATTCCATTGTCCCTCGGAAGCCTGCTGTTTGGCCACCTTTTCCAACCAAGCGGTAATGCTCTCCTGGTGCTTTCAACCCAACTCATCATACTCATCTCCAAAACCATTCAGGTGGGTGGGACAATCATCCCATATTGACGGATCCAAAACTAAGGAAAAACTTTACAGTTTACAGCAAAACCTAAAACCATCAGCCAGTATCATCTGCTTCCGCCTGCCGTCCCTTCAGCTTCACACAGCTCAGTTCATCCAGCTCCAATCTTTCCATCACCCTCCGCAGCAACGCTTCGCTGCGCAGTGCCCAGTAGAGCCGCCCCCGGCCGTTTGACAGGCCCTGGGCGGCAAGGCAAGGGGTGATCCCCACGCCGCCACAGACGTAGACCACCGGCGGAACCGCGGCGACCGCCGGCCGTCCAAACGGTCCCTGCAGGGAGATCTGGAGCCGCTCCAAGTGGCCCTCGCGGAGCCGGGCCGCCAGCCTCTGCGTGAAGGCACCGGCCACCTTAAAGGGGAGCTTCAGGGAGGTTCAGGAGTTGGATTTTGCAGGGAAGATGGTTGCCATGAAAGCGGGTTAAAAAACAAAAACACAGGACGTTGTGGGGAGCAACATTTCTCTATGGTTAGAAAGAACATCGAACAATCAGCAAGTGTTCCATACACATTTCAGTATCCACTCATCTCCATCCACCTTGATGAACAGGGCTACGTCCGCGCCAGGTTCGTTTGCTGGGATCAGGGTGAAAGGATGAGCCACTGAGGACAAACTGGGGATCCAAAGGCGTGTCCATTGTCCAACTTTGAAGCTGAAGCCTGGTACGGAAAGATACCTCGCCAGTGCTGAAGCAAAAATGTGGGTTTGTTATGGTTTGTTTTCAAACGATTCGACGATACCCCTAATTCCACCGATTAATCATCATATGTCCTACTATTTGATGTACTGTATTTAAATGTGGTGATAGCAAAAGTCCATCTAAATTTGATGGCTATTGGCTATCGGGGGTATCCTCCAAAAAATGGAACTCGACTGCGATCATCATCCCAGGTCACCAGGTCGGTAGAAATGCAGAAATGCGTCTAGGCGACTCAGCAATTCTTATTCCCCAAATATTCACTAACTCATGATTTTTCTGAAGCATCCACAGTAACCAAATGTAACCAATGAAACATGTTGATATACTGGTTGGTGGTATACCTACCCCTCTGAAAAATATGAAAATCAGTTGGGATTATTATTCCCAATATATGGAAAAATAAAAAATGTTCTCAACCACCAACCAGTATATGTTGGTCAATCCAAAGTTGATGTTGGTTTTTTAGCGACCTATCAACGACCTATCATCAGTACTTCGGAGACCTTTTGAAAAAAGGCAAGACGTACCAAGAAATGGCCTTGCGATGACGAGGAGATCACCTCTTTGTTGATGGATAAACCCATCTCCAAACCCCAGCTATTCCGAAGCTCATAGGGATATGGAAATTCACACGTGAACTAACCTGGGTAGTTCTATCATAAATCATCATAGCTCCCAGCCTGGTTTAGTTTTACACCATCAACATCATCGACTTGATTGCTCATCCCTGTGTATTAGTTATCATTTCTGGGGCTTCCGCTTAGGTTGCAACTGAGGTGGTATGGCTCACAATCATTGGCTCCTCCAACACCAAGGGGCAGGAAAATGTGCTCTCCATCCTTTTCCGCAATCACCTCTGACTTCCTGACCACAGCCTTCCTCGCAAATGCCCAAACATAACCTGGTCGGTAGGTGAGCCACACATGTCCAAAATACATTTAAAAATATGCGATGGTTTGTGTTTGTTTAAGCAAATACTCAAATGAATGAAGAAATCTGTGAACTCACCAACCAGCAGCTTCTTTGTCCCACATATGCCAGAAGCACAGCGCAGTTCACCACTGCTGTGACAATTGTGATGAGATTCCGGTGTCGAACTGCTGCCTCGATCATGTGGTAAATTGTGAACAGAAGCCCGATAAAACTCCTCGGACTGTGGGTTATCCACGAAGCAAAAGCATCGACTGTGGGATATCCCGTCCAAAAAAACCGTCCAAAAAACGTGAAAAAGGCGTCAAATACGATTTAAGCTTAAACATTGAAGGCCAACGCCTTTGCCAGCAGAAGAGTTACTCTGAGTGTATATAGATGGTTATATAAGGGTCCGTGTCTTCGCTTGCAATACCATATGGGTGTGTCTGAAAATGGGGTATACTCCCCAAGTCCATTTCATAGGGAAAAGGCTGATTAACCGTGGGATTTTGGGCTACAGTACCCTATTATACCCTATTTTCAAACCAAGCCCAATACCATAAGAAAACCAATTCAACGGATTGGCAGGTCAACCTGTCCAACAAAGCCTCATCTCTAGACTATTGTTGCAAAAGCATGGAAAAAAGTTGAATCAAGCAAGAAAAAACAAGCCAGCCCAAAAATGGAGTCTCAAAAGCTTCAAAATGATTTATCTCCCAAAATGGATGGTTTCAGATCCTTTATATGACCATCAATTTGGTGTGCACTTTGGCCAACTCCATTTTGGGCCGCCATAGTCATGTCATGCTGTTTTGCTCAGAATCAGGAAGTGCAGCAGTTTGAAGTAGTCATAGATCAAGAATTTGGCTGGAAGGGAGCCCAGCAGCATCAGCAGCAAACTCACCAGCCCGAAGACCGACGGCACATGGCCAAAGACCACCTGGAGAGCTGTCACCGGAATCTCCAATAGTTGATGATCCATTCAAGTGAGGGTCCGACTAAATGGAAGTTTCCTGAAATAATGGGGTACCCCATTTCATCATCCATGTTTATACGATTTTCCATAATAAACCATCCATAAATGGGGTACCCCCATGACTACGGAAAAACCCAAATGAGTTCAGGATCATCCGCGCAAACAATGATAAGTCCAGAATCGTATCTATCGATGGTTCCCGCCAATATGGCCGTCAAGTATTGGCCAGCCAGGTTGAAAGATATTGGGGTTCCCAACTGCCACAAAATCCACTGAATGCTGGGTTTCATATACCCACCAATGGGAATTATCATCACATGGATGTTGGATGGAAAATAAAACGTATATTTGTTCAAACAACTAAACCCATAATCCCACAATATCAACAATAGTATCCTCATCAACTATATCCTATATCCCCATTGCATCCAGGTTTATATCCCACTAAATCACATCCTTCAAATCACCAAAAATCGCAGTCAAAAAAAAAACGATTGTTCCCACCTCCGCCCCGAGCTTCTGGAACACCAGCACCAAATGAGCCAAGCCCATCACCAGCGTCATCAGCCCCAAAGTGGCGTGGATGCGCCAGGCAGCTTCTCGAGACATCTGCACCAGCTCGTGGAAGCCGAATTTGTAGAAGGCAAAGAGCAAGGTGAGAAACATGGCCTCGCATAGTGTGGTAAATCGGTAAATCTACAGGAAATCCACGATTGGGGACATCAAAATTCCATGGGGTGATGTTGCGAAAATCTATGGGAAACCATGTTTTCTACCCCCGAATGAATATAGAGCTTTCCTCTAAACTTTCCCTTGAACCAATTCTGGAAGTAAAGCAAACATATTGCTTAAATGTTCTGGGAGTGCAGTGTATCCAAGACTAGGAAGGAAGTGGGGATACAATGAGATGATGAGCATATTTTCCTCGACAAACTGACTCGTTTGGATTGTTCATACCATCCTGCTAGGATCTTGGGTGATTTGTTGGACAGTTCTCCCATAAAGGGGTTAGCTAGCATGATCAGCAGGTGTCACAGCTATCCCAAGTTGTGTTGTGCGAGATAGCTGCCTTGTAGCCAGTCTTCCAACTCGCTACAGTATGTGGTGTGGTCATCATAGTATATGTCGTTTCCACCCATGTATAGTGCTCGATTTATTCGCATGGCATAAGTCAAACAAATGTATATATACATGCATACAATACGTCTGATTCTATCATACCAATATATCATATCATATAGTACGTATATATGGGTGTGTTTTGCTGCACGTGCTCGGTGTTTTGTTCAAAATTCAATATCGCGGCTGGGATGTTTTTTTTCAAGCACGCGCTTTTGGTCATTCTAAGTTTCAGACCGCTGCAATATATGGCAGTGTGTCAAAACCTTGTACCCCTGGTGAACATCAAAATAGTTGGTAAATGGACGTTCATCCCCCTAAAAATGGTATTAATAGGTATTGACCCACCCCCATATACTACAATTACCAGATTTGGGTTCATGAATTTTGTGAACTTCCATGAACATCCAAGGGACCATGCCGCTGGCGTGTCCGGTGCTGTTCACGTAGCCGGTCTCGGTGGCAAAGATGCCAATCAGCAGCACAGTGACCAAAGTGGCCAACATGCCTGAAATGGGATGGTCAACCATGGCGAATGGGGATAGAATGGGGACACCAACTGATATATAGATTAAAATATGATTAGATTACATAGGATTATATAGATAGGATTAGATAGGATTAATAGATAGGATCGATAGCTCAATAGCTAGCTAGATAGATAGATAGATAGATAGATCGAGAAGCTATGTAGGTAGGTAGGTAGGTAGGTAGATAGCAGGATAGTGATAGAGTAGCATATCGGTTTGTCTGAAAATAGGGACCTCCAAATTCAGTGATCTATCATCATTACTAAATAGCTATTTGGGGGTAAATCCACCATTTTACAGACACTCCCATACGCAATCAACGTGTCTTTTTATTTTTGGTGTCTCAAAATGGGGGATAGCGGGCCCCCAAATGGATCCAAATGGTTTGGCCGGTGCAATGCGATCATGTCATTGTTGGAGATGGAAGAAAGAACATATGAACGGAAACACCACAATTCTTTGGCTACATCTATATGCATTGCTGGGTCTAGCAAATGTTTCTTTTGAATTCTTTTGATAGGTTTAAGTGTTAAACCGAGTTAAACCCTTGTATGTTTCAACATTCTGAAACCACCCATCAACATCTGCATGTTCACCGCCTGCAAGACTCGCCAGCGACCAGTTTTCCACTCGGGCCACCAAGCATACTTTCGACACCGGACACCTCTCGGAAGACCACAGCAGTCCCAGGAGAATGCCCAGCAAGGCAACCAGTGGGACACAGGCGAAGCCCACCAAGATCAACCAATCCATCAGGACACGACAACGGGAGGATCCCTTCGTTGAGTTTCTTCAGAACCAATTTCATGTCTCCCTTAGAGGAGGGAACTGTATCATGCCCAATGATGGGAAATTGAGAGTTTTAGATGTGCCTGATTTGCAACCGGGCTACGTCTAGCATGGATACATAGAAATACCCCTAGCAGTTTGATCAGATGTTCCAGTGACCTTAGATCGGGGTACATCCCAGTCCCCATTTGCGCATTGTCGGGATCATCCCAGCACGCTGGAGCAATCACTGATACGGAGACTTTCAGAATAATATGAGTCATTACTGCATCCCAAAAAATCCCCAAATATGAGAGATTTTAGCAAAACCCAGCCAAACTCTGTTTTTTCCTATTTTGGGGAGTTCCTATGCTTATCCCATTTTTAGGGACAAAAATGCCAAAAACGATGAACCACAATCGAAACCACCAACCAGAGATGAAGGCAACTTAGAACAAGCAGCAGTCAAACAAGGGGATGTCAACCGACAAAACGCGGGATTGAACCAACAAGAAAAGGGTGAACCCGGGTGGGCCTGAGGCTTTCTCAATGCGTGAATCTCCACCACTTGCGGCAATCCCGGGTGTGTCTGAAAATTGTGGATTTACCCCGCAGTTATGGTCATCATAGAGAAAATTACGATTAAGCCAGTGGATGGAATAGGGTATCCCCTATTTTCAGACAACCCAAATAGGTGGCAAGCCATGGTTTCGTCAAGATGTAAACTTCAACTAGCCCAGTGACGTTCCAAAACAAACACTGGTCTGGTCCATTGTCTGGAACACTGCGCACATTTACTGAACAAGCAGGTCCCGTGACACTAAGATGATTCAAAAGCAGCTATGCCCGCCTTCTGGTGCAAGATTTGATGGCCACCTGAAAGTGTTCCCAAGCAGTATGTGTATAATATATACGTATATGTGTGTATACATTGTGAATGTAGATGCGTGCATATAATGTGTATATGTACATACAATATTATCCAAATATATACATATATAAATGTTTATTTTTAATATACATACACGTATACACAAATGCATACATGTGTGCATATATATATAATCATACTTACATACCAGTAAACATTGAAACTGCATCATCTATCCAAATACATAAAGTGTGGTCATATGTCTGTTTACATGTACCGGAAAAGAACATGTTCCGGGTTGCTCCTTTTCCATGTCATAGGAGTCTTTGCCTTCCTTCCTCTAAAAACTACTACAGGCCCATGTTTGCAAGTTTATCCTCATGTTCGTGGGCAACATATCATGTTTTTTGCAGAATCGATCAATCCCTATGTCTAAAAACACAAACATTAAACCGTCATGGTTGCAGATTAAATCATTAATAATCACTTCAATCTGATCTGCAAATATGAAGATGTATCACTAATTTGCTAATATTAAGAAAATTGATGAAAATTGCAATATCCAAATATTAATCCTTATGTTTAGGTCTTACGAAAAAGGTCATGAAGTCAGATCATCAGAATCGCTAATCTACTAATATCATCACACTTGATAAAAACATAATCATCTGATGATTTGTGATGTTTTATAGTGTTTTATCATGTTTTATCTGATCATATAAAACACTAATATCATCACAAGTCATCACTAATTTCCCGTTTTTTCTCGGTTTCTTCACGTAAGCATTGCTTAGATCATCCCCGTCACCCCTCGCCGACCTCGCCGGCCTCGTCACGGTCGGCGCCGGCCGGCGGCGTTGCCAATTGGCAAAATTGGCTTCCATAAAGGGGTGCTGTAGTATATTTATATGATTGAGAATGGTTGATGATGATGATGATGATGATGGTGATGATGATGATGATCATGATGATCATGATGATGATGATGGTGGTGATGATGATTAATCATGATGATGATGATGGTGATGATGATTAATAATGATGATGATGGTGATGATGATGATGATGATGATGATGATGGTGATGATGATGATGATGATGGTGATGATGATGATGGTGATGATCATGATGATGATGATGGTGGTGATGATGGTGATGATGGTGATGATGGTGATGATGATTAATCATGGTGATGATGATGATGATGATGGTGATGATGATGATGGTGATGATGATGATGATGATGGTGATGATGATGATGATGATGATGATGGTGATGGTGATGATGATGATTAATCATGATGATGATGATGGTGATGATGATTAATCATGACTAATCATGACTAATCATGATGATGATGGTGATGATGATTAATCATGATGATGATGGTGATGATGATTAATCATGATGATGATGGTGATGATGATTAATCATGATGATGATTAACAATGGTGAATAGTTGTGAATCATGGCTGCTAATGATAATTAATTAATGGTGATAAATGATGATTGCTCTCTGGTAATCAAACGTGGCTAGCTGGAAAATCCTCTATAAATGGAGGTTTATAGCTGTGAAAATCAACTATAAATGGGGGATGTCCAATTGCTACTAGTATGTTTGAGTGCCGGAGGCTAAGTTTGAGTATTCATTCATACGCTTTGATAAAATACTATCACTATCCATATGTTCCATAATTTTGAGCCATCCACAAATGTTGTCATTTAATGATTGATAAAGGCCAAATTAAATTGATCTGCAGGGTGAGTGATTTGAAACACATTTAACTGATAAGGTTTCGAATGTCTGTGTATCATGAGAAGGTTTGCCTCCAATCACATGATTAATGCTATCGCTCAACTGCCCATTTATCAAATGGTGCTATGCTTGTGGACACTAACCCCTGTTCGAGAGTCAATACAACCACGATTAATATCCATGTTCAAATGCAATCAATGTGTGGTTGCGTGTGCAAGACTATTTATTGACATGGTAATTTACCCTCCAAGTTTGTTTTGGTAGGGTACCCAATTTCAACCGATTAAAGAGCAAAAATGATCCTTATGTAACCATCTAAAATCATCTAATTGACATACATCTTTGGTGGTAATATGTAAGTAGGATAGGAACCAGGGTTGGGCCTAGGGTCCAGGGTTGGTTTACACGGTTTAAACATTTTTTGTTTAAACGATGTTTAACCGATAATGCTTAAAGCTGAAACCAATCCGGGGTAGTAGGGGGCCCAACCGCATGAGACTATGCGCACTTGCAGAATCAAGCACTGATAAATCTGCTAGTGACATCGCCCTGGTGCTTCTTTCTTGCTCACCCGTTCTTCTTATTACATGTGAGTCTTCCCGGCCGCCAACTTTCAAATGTGGAAATCTGTTTAAATTTGTTTGAACACGTTTTAACATGCTTTACACGTCAAAGTAAGGTCACAAGAT
Organism: Cladocopium goreaui; assembly: GCA_947184155.2. NCBI lineage: Eukaryota > Dinophyceae > Suessiales > Symbiodiniaceae > Cladocopium > Cladocopium goreaui. The sequence continues at coordinate 485,435 of CAMXCT020003513.1, forward strand.
CCGGCCGCTCCAATGAATATATTTAAACAGTTCTAACATAACATATGGACTGGAGCTTTAAACGTGTTTAAACAGTTTTATGTTTAAATGGTTTAATGTTTTAACTTGTTTGGAACGACCCTGAAAGGAACACTCCAATTGACCCGAAACCCTCTTACCCGATACCCTTAAAGACCACAAATGTCGCACAGGAAAGTGATCTGCAAATAGCGGAGTTTCCAGCTGGCCGGGTTTCTTCCTAGGTACTAGTGCATCAAGCAGCTGGGCCATCAATCTGAGCGAAGTTTTTTAGCTGGTGAACTGGCCACATCATCGAATGCTTGGGGTACCCGATGTTGACCCTGTGCATTGTGGGATTTCTGAAATTGCGGAACCGCAAGTTCTCATCCAACTATTCCAACTCATGATTCATGTTTACTAGGAAATCCAACATAGAAGGAAACCCACTAACATAGCTATCATTTTACAGCACTCAAGGTTTCCTACATAGAAGGAAGCCCACTAACATAGCTATCATTTTACAGAAATCCCAATCAATCAACCGTCAACCATCATTGAACAGTTGAATCCGCATTCAAGATGGTGGTAAAATCATGTTAAAAGCTATGGCCAATGGACAAAGCCTCTTTCAAAAGCCTGTTCACCTCCCGTAATCAAACATGGCTAAAAGAACATCCACTTGCTTCGATGATTTTCCCAGCTATAATTAAGCCTCCATTTTTCCATTCAATTTCCCATACCCTCTGGTAATTTAACATAGCTATTGAAAATCACCATTTTTCATGGGAAAATCCACTATACATAGCCATTTTCCATAGCAAAATGTTAGTTCACCAGAGGGTAGATTTTCCCTGTTCCATGGCTTTCCATGGTTTCTGGGGGCTTTCCCAGCCACGTCGCATGGTATCCCAGCCACGCATTTTTTGGGCGCTCCACATCGCCGAGCTCCGCTCCGCGGCGGCCAGATCCGGCGCCTGGCCGTGGGACGTGGGACGGCAGTTCCCCAAGAAAAACGACGATTGATGATGAATTAATAGTGGTTAATAGTGATTTATATGTGATTTATATGTGATTTATATGTGATTTATATGTGAGTTATATGTGATTTATATGTGAGTTATATGTGATTTATATGTGATTTATATGTGATTTATATGTGATTAATGGTGACTAATGGTGATTTATATGTTTATATGTGATTAATGGTGATTTATATGTGATTCATGGTGATTTGAAAGTGATTTATATTCATGGGTTGTTATTCAACCAAAAGAAATAGGTGAAATCACCATGGATTGTGGACGATTTCACCGGAGAAGTGAATCATGGGGGTACCCCTAGTTCTCATCCATTTTTGTTTGAGGTTTTCCATTGTAAACATGTATAAACCATTTATTTTAAGGGGTACCCCCATTTATGGAAACCTCCATAAACCTCCGGGTTAACAATCCAGAATGGGCCCAATATGGCCCAATGGAGGCGTTCCCAATCGATTGTTCAATGGTAAGCTCCAGGAGTTTCAGCTGCCTTCTTGGCAAGCCATTCTGTGACATCAGCGTCAGCCCTTGGTCCAAGTTGCCAGGAGCGATGGACGGTCCCCAAGTCTCTAAGTTCATTTTCTTGGGATATCAGATTTAAGTGAAATTAGCTGGGATGATAAGTGGGATGATAAGTTTGATAAGCCATTCATACTTGAGACTTCAGGATTTCAAACATAGAAATCCAAAAGTCGGCCTAGTTACCAGAAAAGTCTTCCAAGTGTGGAAATGGGCGAAACCAACGGACTCGCCGAAGGACCCCGGCAGGCAGGCAGGCAGGCAGGCACTTCTATTAGTGTCGCACACCGCCATGGTTTCCTGTCAATCGTTCCTTCAACCAATTCTGAGAAAAATCCCTGATCTCATTTCTCAGCTTACTGAACTGGCATAGAAAGGAATGAAATGACATAAAATGATCAAATAGATCAATATCGAAGTGAAATAATATATGGCATATGATCTCCAGTGATCTACACCCAGAGTCTCCCATTTATGACGACCTTCCCTCTGCCGACCTTCGCCTTGACGGCCAAGGCTCCCTAAGAGCTGCAATTCTTTGTACACCAGCGGCACGTGTTCCTGCGCTAGAAACCTCGGTTCCAATGGACCATTTCCCCGCCCCCGATGGCTGCGATGCATTGGAGGGATCATGGGATTTGGGGATCTTCTACATCGGATTCAATGGGATATAACATGATTATACATTACATAATATATATATATATATATGTATATGTATATATATATGCGGTAACGACATTTAAATATAAGGACTTCTAAATATACGAACAGGTATTTCATACTACCTCCGGGGCCTCGCGTTCTGGCCCGCCCTCCACATATTTAAATGTCGTTACCGTATAACTAATCAACCATATGATACGCTGAGCGGTCTGACTGAAAACGAGAATTTAGCCCCAAATAGCCACTTGATGTCACTTGACTCGGGAAAATGATGATACGATTCTGGGGTGCCCTATCTTTGTTATCTTGGGACCTTGACCCAGACATGTCAATGGCTGGTCATTCTTAGGAGCTGAAACAGACATTCTTTGTTGGGGGTTACCCTCCAGTATATTAACTTAGACCCTGAAAATAGTCAAAAAAATAGTGGAAACTAATGTGTCCACCCCTTTTTTGGCAGGGGCTATGTTGGTTTAGTGAAGGGTATTATGTTTAGCCAACTCAGCTACATTCATATGGTCTTCCCACAGTTGGATCTGTTTCTCCGAAACTGGTGAAGTTTCCCAGAAAATGGGATCCGTTCCGCGAGTATGGCACAAGTGGTTCCCAAAATCCATGGAAAATAGAAACGCACACTGGAATCATTAGGATTACCTATATTAGGATGCATTGGAATAGTATGTGAAACCTAGTTCATCCAGTCAGTTTCTACAAGCCAACCCAGATTGAACACCATGTTGGGATGATTTCCATTACCGTCATGGGTTTTGGTGGTGAGGCCACCACCATGAGATTCATGATGATTCAGTTTATATACCAGTCTTATCTTGGTTGTATAATAAGTGATAGTAACTACAGCAGTTTTTCTTAGAAACTTAGAGCCTTATCTCAAATATCAAGTCTTCAAGATGGTTTCCCAAGCATATCCCCAGTGAAGTCCCCTTGTTTCCCAGTAAAATCACCTTTTTTTTCATTTTTCATGGCTTTTTCCATGGTTTTTCCATGGTTTTTCCATTTTCCATGGCGTTTTCCATGGTTTTTCCATGGTTTTCCCATGAATCCGCCCTTCATTCCATCGCGAACTCTCGTCGTTTTCTCGGTGACGAGGCGCTGCGCGCTGATGGACAGCACCCGATCCTCAAAGCTCAGCTGATGCCACCAGCCAGGAGGCACCACCAGCACCTGGCGAGTACCACTTTAAGGTCTATGGGTTATGGAATATTACTAGTATTTATACATATATATATATATCTATAGTATTTAATGTAATATACTATAGTGTAATATATCTATTGGAATATACTATAGTGTTAATACATAGTATTTATCATGATATATGATATATGATATATATATATATGATATATGATATATGGTGCTGATATGGGTGTTAATTATATAAAACACCAATATATATATATATATACACATACATGTATGTGTATATGTGTTCATTTATAAATAACCAAAGGAGAAATATTGATGGACATGTAAATGGGATATAACTAACCAACTTGATATGGCATCTCGCTTTGTCTGAAATTCCAGTGGATTATCATCTGGTGAAGAAAATGGAGATTTACCCTCTGGCTATTTAACATACCCTCTGGTGAACTAACATAGCAATGGAAAATCACCATTCTTAATGGGAAAATCCACTATACATAGCCATTTTCCATAGCAAAATGTTAGTTCACCAGAGGGTAGACCCTGAAAACTGCCAATGTTTCGTGGTTTCACTCATCTTCCAGGCGCCCCCTTGCTTTATGGCAGGGTCTCTGTGAAAATCTGGCGGAGTGTTTTTCCATCCAAAGAAAGATCAAACGCTTGGATTCAACATGATTTACCCTCTGGTGAACTGTCCCATAACTATGGAAAATGGCTATGTATAGTGGATTTTCCCATTAAGAATGGTGATTTTCCATTGCTATGTTAGTTCACCAGAGGGTAACATAACTATGGAAAGATCCACCAAATTTCATGGGAAAAACCACTATTTCTATGGCCATGTTCAATAGCTATGTTTGACATAACCAGAGGGTAACCGGGGAGTTCGGAACCAACAAACATGGGGATAGAATCATCAGAAAGTGGAAAAACTGACACGGAAGAGTGGCATAAATCTCCGAAACGTGGCACCCTGAAGAATGATGTTCCTGCCACAAAACAACGATCGCCAACAGACTTGGGATTCACCAACAAGAATCTGGCTGACCCTTGGCTAGCCGGCTGCTACTACCCTTTTCTCCACGAATTCCGCCAGGAGTTTCAGGTGTGGTGTGGTTGTTTCATGTTGTTTCTGGGTTATCTTCAGACTTTGCTTGGTCCATCAACCAAATCTCCGTGGTTGTGAGTTGTGACGCTAGGAAGCAACAACGATACGTTCAAGAATAGCACGATCTGAAGAAGCCTTCGAGAACTCTGTGACTAATTGTCAGATAGCACAATTGAGAGAACATGCTGGGGGGCCTTTGGATCTATCAGCATTTACTCCATCTAAAACTATATGCAGGGATTTCCAAAGTGTCCAAATGTATGTACAAAAAATCGGTTCTGTCTGAAAAGATCTACTCCCTCTTCAACTAACGTGCCAATCGAAGCCCTCCAAGTTCAGCCAGAAAACCAGCACGCGAAAACAATGAATTTTCCCAGCCAGTCTTCTCTCTCTATCCAGCAAACGAGTCGTATCTTTTACATACATAAAACTTGGTCCGTTTAATTAATGTTGCTTCATGTATGTTTAATCTCTATTTGAACACTTCCCCCATCAATGGCAAAGAAAAAATCAGTTGTTTAACCTATCCTACCAGTACCATCATTGTTTGGTTATGATCAACAAAAAATACACATATTTACATATTACATGTGTAATATCTGTATAGATAAAGATTGAATATATATATATATATACGTACACATATCTAGATAGATAATCCATATATGCGAACGCCTTTCCCCACCCTGCAGTTGCTTTACCCATAAAACATGCGGCATCTCGCCTCGCCCATTTCCTGGGTGATGGAAAGGCAATCAGGATGCGCGGTGACGCCATCCTCCTGGGTCTACCAAAGGATTAAATGAAAACCCATGGGATTATATTCTATATCATTATCATAATATTATCATTATATATATATATACAATATTGTATATTATAACCCCAAACCTCGATCCCTGGGTCTATGTCATTATAGAATATTATAGAATACTATAGAATATTATAGAATATCATAGAATATTATTATATAGACCCATACCATACACCTTTACTTCCATTTTAATTGTGCTATGTATGGAAAATGATGGGTATGGTTCTACCATGTTCTACCAACCCCCGAACTGACAGTTCGACCATGAGAGTCACCGCTTTTTATGTAGAGGAATGTAGCCTTTCAACCCCCAACTCATGAGAGGGGATGGTAGGGGCTTTTCCATATTTATCTTAACTCATACTGGAGGCTAGATCACGTCACCCTCTGGTAATTTGACGCAGCTATGGAAAATCACCAAAATATATAGATAAATCAGCATATATCACCTAAAATTGGCAATTTTCCATAGTTATATTAAATAGTGTTAAATAACCAGAGGGCAAGTTCCCCCCAAAAAATGGGCGCTTGACTTCTCCCATCTGAAATCCCTCCTGGGACGTCTGCTCGCCCCAGCAGCTTTGGCTGTGCGATGTTGTTCCATCCGGCGGCAGAAAAACCCAACGAACTCGACCTGGCCCACGCCCCGTTGTGGATGATCCTACTTAGGATCTCAATGGTCTCCTAAGGTCTCCTGTTTCCTGAGATGCTTTACTGAGTCTACTTCATATGTTAGTTATGTGTACAGAGAATATCAATACACATCATATATCATCATACATCCATATATATATATATCCATATATATATACAATACAGTATATCCTCAGACATATGCCAGCGATGTGGAGGTAAACTCGACTATGACCATCTCCTATCTTTAATTCACCATCCCAGCACTGGGAATTTCCAACCAAAAAGGCTGTATAAATTTCGATAAAGGACATATTTCAGACTGGAAACATGTCCATGATACCTGGAGCATACCCTTTACAATTCTGAACGGAGCGCGGCTAAACTTTATGAATTTAGCTCTTCGGAGACATTCGAAACGTGATGATTCGGGGCACCATGGCGAAGCAGAAGTACAGTAGATATCTGCCGTCCCTTGACGTTGATCCCAAATTTGTCTGAATAAAACTTGTTTAATGACATGGACATGATGGACATGGATCAAATTTTCTCCCAACCCATCACTACGCATTGAACCTTACAATCTGGACCCAGATCCAAATCGCAGCTTGGAGAATGTCCGGGGAAACAAAGCCGGGAGATGATTTCAAAAGGACCATGGGCCAAAACACCAGAATTCTTCAAAACAATTTTGGAAGGTCATCCACCAACGACTACCAGTTCCCTCTGCTAATCTAAGCAATGGGAATTCCCACTTGCGGATGCTATTTCCAGCGAAATCATGCAAAACCCTTGTTGTTCGAAGACGGGGAAATCAGGTAGGAACATGATCTATAGTCTGTGGTCCACATACAGTAGATGTAAAGTGATGCGGGTTAGTCTGAAAATTGGCTACCCCCAAGCCAATGGATTACTGTATCATCATGAAATGTTCCCTTTCTTAAAGTTGCTATTTGGGGATATCCCCCATTTTCAGAACCGATAAAAGTAATGGATTTCCCATAAAACTCGCGCCAGCTGGCCTAGGACCAGCATGTGCCAGGTGCCAGCCACCACAGGATCTTTCTTCCTGAAGCTGCCAAGACCGACACGGCAGTTGAGTTGATCCAATCTGCTTGACTCGTCTAATGATTGGAGTTTCTTTCGGGATTTGGTTCCAATCCAGTAGTAAATAATTACTTGACATCATGGCAACTCATGCTCAACATTGCTCAACCATGATACCGAAAATCTGGACTTGAACTAGGATAAGCTTCGGTGGTATCCCGTGGTATCCCCAACAGCCGCAAAATTTTATTTTTACAAATCTTTCTGAAGCGTGCTGGGAAGCCAAGCGCTGGAAACACCTCAGCTGGGTTTGCGTGAGTTAAATGAACCTGACCTGGTTTGGCTTCTGCAACCTTCTCCGGAACCCGTTGAACCTGACTTGGCTTTCCACCAAGGCTTCCTGGAACCCTTCTCCGGAACCTTCTCCGGAGCCCCGTTGAACCTGACCTGGCTCTGCAACAAAGCGTCCAGACCTTCTCCGGAACCTTCTCCGAAACCCTGTTGAACCTGAAAGCCTCCCGGAACCTTCTCCAAAACCAAAGCCTCCCACATCTTCTCCGGAACCTTCTCGGGAACCTTCTCCGGAACCCTGTTGAACCTGACCTGGCTCTGTGCCAAAGCACCCCAGACCTTCTCCGGAACCTTCGGAACCTTCTCCGGAACCCTGTTGAACTTGATTCTGCACCAAAGCCTCCCGGAACCTTCTGTTGAACCTGACTTGGCTTTGCGCCAAGGCTTCCCATAACCTTCACCGGAACCTTCTCCGGAACCCTGTTGAACCTGACCTGGTGCATTTCCGAAGCCTTCTCCAGAACCTTCTCCAGAACCCTGTTGAACCTGACCTGGCTCTGCACCAAAGCCTCAAGTCAGGTTCAACAAATTTCCGGAGAAGGTTCCGGAGACGGTCGAAGGCTTCCTGGAACCTTCTCCAGAACCCTGTTGAACCTGACCGGGCTCTGCACCAAAGCCTCCCGGAACCTTCTCCGGAACCTTCTCGGGAACCTTCTCCGGAACCCTGTTGAACCTGACCTGGCTCTGCACCAAAGCACCCCAGACCTTCTCCGGAACCTTCGGAACCTTCTCCAGAACCTCGTTGAACCTGACCCGGCGCCTGCACCAGCGCACACCGGAGCTATTCTGGGCTGAAGACCCCATTAGCTTACGCTGTTGGGGAAAAAAGAATGTGTGTTTTTGCAGTAAAAAGGGATTTATTCCACAGAAATGTTCATGTGACGCAAGAAAAAGGGGCCAAGTCCCCATCTTTGACCACTCACTCAAAATTGAGATCTTGAACCATAAATACTGGAGAGATCTCCAGGAGTTATAGGCAGCAGAATTGGTGATCTTTACAATCGGGTAATCAAACATGGCACTGGAAACTCAACCATTGATAGTTGAGTGTCTCATTCGAAGCTCCGTTTTTTCGTGGATCTTCCAGCCAGGTGGTAATCAAACGGGACATGAATCATTAGCAGGTCCTATCACTATCCCATTATCATCCCTATTAAAACCAACAGGTAGATGATAAGAAATTGTGATTTATATCCCATCATTATTATCCCATTATTGTCACCATTTATTCTCATCACTAACTATCATCTACCTATATATTGGTTTTATCATATATTATCCCAGAGTGTATATAATATATATATATACTGTGTAGATATATATATATATATGTTATATATATATGTGTATATATATATATATCATACATAGTTTTATTGCACCTACATATATATATATGTGTCCCATATGTGTCATTCCATATCCCATTCTATGTCCCATGATTGTCCCGTTTATCCATTTATTGTCCTATGTATATTCCGTATAGTCCATTTTGTTTAATCCTGTCTATGTGTCATCTATATCCCATTATCCTATCAAACTACTCTCTGGTATATAATTCAACATAGCGAACTGGAAAATCACCATTGTTAAAACGGTAAATCATCGAACTAAATGGTCCATGATCAAGTTTGCAAACTGTTAGTTTGCCAAAGGGTATATGTCCCCTAATATTGCCATCATTTTCCCTGTTAGATTCCCATATTATTACACCCAGTTAGACTGATAAATCCCATGAAACCCTTTAATTATATATTTCCCATAAATCCCATTATAATTGCCAAAAATTCCATCAAATTGACAAAATGTTCCAGTTCAAGGCTTCCCATCGACCAAGGCTCAATCGCGTGGCAGCTCCCTGGCCCCCCACCTGTAACCAGCGACGCCCCGACAGCGCCAGGGAGGGCAGCTGAAACTCAACACCTCCCGGCCCCGGTCCAGGCGCATCAAATCAAGTAGGGAACGATAGGAGAGGTGTTAAACGATGTGAAATGATGTTTAAATGATGTGAAATGATGTTAAATGTTTTTAGTGACTCGAAATCCACGTAAAACGGTTGCTTTTGAATAGATTTTAATAGGTTGATCCCCATTTTTTCTGGGGTAGATACCCCAGGCCCCAGGATTGGGGTACAGCGTGTGTAGTGACCCCCAAAAAGACTCAGAAAAGTTTCGCTTTACCAGTCATTTTTAGTATGATCTTGTTGAAATCAATCTTTTTTGGGAGTGCTATAGTTGACTCATATTTTATCATATTTTCCCGGGGTTGAAACATGTGGAAACCACAAGCCAGTCTTGACTTGGAGTTAGGAATTGGTACTTCAAATCAACCAAAAAACCATGAAAACCATTCCCGATTTGGCCAGAAATAAATATAACAAACCATCACGGGAGGCTTGTAATGTTGGGTTTACTAGATGAATTAACCATCATTACAATGGGCCATTTCATGAAATGAATAATCCGTTCCCTCAACGTTCAAATCTTCCATGATTGCCCCCATTTCCCCACCTGCAGCTGCCAAGCCCTCAGGCACGGCAAGGAGATCCGAAAGCTCAGGGTGGTCCAGCAGGCGGTCAGACATCATGAAGTAGGCCGCCCCACCTTCGCTGCGCTGCAGCTGTTGGATATACTGCGCCAAGGGGGCCGCCAAAGTTTCAGCCGAAGCCGTCCTGGAGGGGTGAACATTTTGGAACTATGGGGAGCTATAATGGGTAGATATGAAACGATAGCATGCAATAGCTCCAAATGATTTCATCTCAATAGAGATGCTGAACCTTCCGTCCAACCCCCCTTCCCTTTCCCATATTTCCACCCTCCAGTCCGTTGCACTTCGTAGGTCACAACCTCCCTACCGCAGGCCATCATCAGTCGCGGCATGAAATCCAGGATCCTCTGCCCACTGAGGCAACTCATGGCCTCTCTCAGCACGAAGGGCCGCTGCGTCGCCAGCCCCTCCGCTGCCACGGTCACTGTGGTCAGCACAGGAGGCACCGTGCTGGGGATGGGCGAAACAAGGTTCAGCTGCTGCAAGAGTGAAGAGAGATGCTGCACCTGGAAGTTTGTAAAGGGCTAGGACCCCATGCAACTAGGATAGTTGATGACTATTGGGGATTGCAATTGTAAGTGGTGCAATGATAGCCAAAATATACGAAAAAATCTACCTTTGCCATTTCCAGATCATCAAGTGTGGTATCCCGGCAGCTGTGTTTTATCCCACCCCCAATAACAAACACCCTAAGAAACGATACCAAAATGAACAGGTCCAACACATTCAATTACAGTACTAACCCGATTTTATCCCCCTTTTTGGATCTTTTTGCGGCAGAGAGTTTATACCTCCAAAGCGGAGTTTTGCATTGTGGGACATGTTATGATTTACACTTCATAAATGATCGTGTTTTACATACTGTACATGAGTTTGTCCGAATAGAGGAACACCTCGAAGCTCCAAATCCAATGGTTTCACACCTCGTTTTTCACCTTTGAAATGTCCATGATTGATGAAGGAGATCCCCAAAATCTTATTCCCCTTCGGCTGAACCTGCAGCTGCAGTGGACTCTGCGCATTTTGCGCTTCTACTGCAAGGTCTTTCACCTGTAGAAACCAAGCGTTCTTGCAGGGATCTACCAGGATATTCACCGACAACACACACATATATATATACATATATACACGTATAATAATAATAACAATAAAAATAATAATAATATATATATATGCATTACATACATATATATATATATATATTTGCATGTGTATATATATATACGTACGTACAATAATGCATATTATGTAAATCAAACACAGAAACAAATGGGGAGTGAACACCAGAAATGGTGACCGCAACCGATACACGTCGTGGCAGTTTCACAGGTCAATACAGTGACCGGGTCCATGAACTCCTCACAATTCCTGGTCTCGGTAAAGATGACACGAGTAAAATGGGGCTTAATACAGGAAGGCCCAAGTCACACCCTCTCGTAAATTAACATAGACCCTGCAAATGGCCAGTATTTAATTTAGTGAAAACTAATCTTCCAACCCTTTGGCAGGGTCTATCTTAGCTGGATGGTAAGTTGGTTTAGAACCCCATCTTACTACAGATATATCTACCATAAATCCTACAGTAGTTAGCGTCGCCTTAAATCAACACACATGTCTAGGGGGCCCGACCAACAAATGGGGATTGCGAGACGGAAATCCCTTCCACCGTCAGGACTGGCGAATTGGCAAATTCCATCATCTATGTCCTACTATGTCCAAATAGTAAATATCCAACCCAGATAGTAATTCCAATGTTACATAGCTATTATGTCCAAATAGTAAATAGTACATGAACATGATCAAGAATACACAATCATTCATCCGCTTGGAGGCCGCTGTGTTCCAATGAAAAGGTTGAACGGCAAAGATTAGAGAAAACAATCTATTCAGCCAAGGGGCACAATATTTATACATCCATGCAAAATAGTTATATATATTCTCCATATGTTTGTCATCTTTCACCAAATGAAAGGTGACAATACATCAATATACAGTGTATATATATACCATAATATCATCCCTAAGGAAAGAACATCACGACTCCCACCTCTTTATGCAAACTGTCCGACACAAATAGGTTTGTCAGTCAACTATCAACCAACACTGCGGTTATAAACCAGTATAATTGACCAACTGATCAACATTGAGCCGCCAAGATATAGGCAACTAGCAACCTAGTTATAGTATCTTATAGACCAACTATAAGTATAACTAACTGGTCAAGAGATAGGATTCCGATGATGTTTGTGTGGTACGGTGAAACATCCCATGTTTGGTGGAAACGGCGTAGTTAAATCAACTGATCAACCAAGACAATAAAACATCAACTATCAACCAAGTGATGTTTTACGTCAACTATCAACCGAAACATGGTTTAAGCAAGATATATAACTTACCAGCTGATCAAGAAGTACCTCTGAACGCAAGAAAATCAATCATCAACTATCATCAACTATCATCAACTATCATCAACTATCATCAATTATCATCAACTATCATCAACTATCATCAAATATCATAAACTATCATCAACTATCATCAACTATCATCAACTATCATCAACTATCATCAACTATCATCAACTATCAACCAAAACTGGGGGTTTTATATAAACCAAATCAAATAACCAAAGTTGATCCACCAAGAGAGCGCCTCCTTCATCAACTCCTCCAACTTCCTCCGTTGCCCTTGGCTCATCACCACGGCAACGCCGCCGCCGTCGCCCGCGCTGCGGTTGGCGGCGCCCAAGGCGTCGCCGCCGTCGGCGGCGAGGCGCCAGAGGCGCTGCGCCTCCGACAGATCGGCGGGGCCGCAAAAGCCTCAAGCGGAGAGCGGGGCAGGGGAAATGGGTGATGTACCCAATGTATCCTGTAAAAAATGGGGATGTCATGAAGATCAGAAGAATCAGAAGAATATTGATATAAATAAGAATCAGAAGAATCCATAACAAGATGTAAGAATAGTCACAATAATGACAATCACTATCATAATAACACACATGTTAATAGTTATTATGATGGTGATCATCATCATCATCAACAACATCATTATCATATCATATAATCTACTATACTTTTCCCGGTAAGAATTAGGATAATTAGGTGATTCCACAAGAATTTGGTGAGTTACGGTATTTGACACAGTAATTCCCTGTTAAAAAGAAAGGTGGATTGAAGCAACTGCGGAATGGTGACTTCACCAAGCAAAAGCGAGGGGTTCAACCAAGAACAATGAGCCGTAGGGATTTTACGAACATTCCAAAAGGTTGGGTTTGTGGCGGATATATCGACAGTTGGCAAGAAAATCCAACAAAAACCAACCCTGACAATAGGGTACCCCAGAGAAAATCCACTGGTTCATCAACATCTTCCCATTTAAGTCACCATAAATTGGGGGCTAATTCCTCTTTTTCAGACATACACCAAATCAAGATGTTGGTCAGTTCTATTCCATTCATATCCACATGACTGCCCATAGGTCAACATGATTCTTCCATATCTTCAGCCCCAGCTCATCTCCAGCCCCGGAACCTGCAGCCAGCAGCACTCCGAGGTTGTTCTGCGCCATGCCATAGCCTTGCTCGGCAGCACAGCGCAGCCATTTCATGGCCCCAGCCTTCACCAGCCAGCGGTATCATCCCAAGACCGGCGAAAATGGTCTTAGTCAATACTCAAACCACCAGAAATTAACAATGGATTAACCATAATGAATTGTTAACTAATGGATTAACTAGTAGTAATTAGTAAAAATACGGTCATCAACTAGTAACCAATGGATTAACTAATGGATCATGGATAATCTAGTAGTATGATTAAACATTGGAATGGTTCAAAGCCCGCTTAACAACTAGTTGACAGCTGGAACAGCCCCGTGACCTCGTCCTTGGCACAGTTCTTACCCATCAGCAGATGCATGGCCAAGCGATGTTGCAAGGATGCAGACCCCAGTCGTGCGCCGCGTTCACACCAGCGTAGTGCCTCCGCGGCTGCCGGGTCCCCACCATTGGGGCAGAATGGGTTGCGCGCAACGTTCAACAAGACATACCATAATCACGGTGAAAGTCAAGCTCGGCTTCCGGAATGCCGGAAGATTAGAGAAAATAATGTTGAATATCTATCCTGTCTTCGATCTTGAGGTGCCGATGATGGAAATGGCTCCGAAAATGGTGCTTCTAACTATCCAGAAACCGTTGCCCTGCACGAATGTCCACTCCGGTTCATCTGTGAAAGGATCATGGGAGGTTGATTGGATTCCTATCAAGCAGCTGGCCAACCTCAACCACCAATAATCTATCTAAATGGGTTTGATGCCCCTGACCAAAAAAAAAACATCGTCTATGGCAACTTCGAAAACGTCAAAAATCTCCATTATATCTCCCATGATGGTTAAGCTTCTATTCTATTTACTAGTTGCAGTTAATATTTACCTATGTCAAATATAGATATAGAATATGATATATTTATATTTATATTTATATTAAAAATTTTTATATATTTGTATTTATATTTATATTTATATTTATATATAAATATATATATAAATATAAATATAAATATATATATATATATCATATAATAAGCTATGTATATGTATATATATACATATATGATTGCCACTATATCTCTACTATATTCATCCAGTTCATGTCATATCAATAATTTACGGCACGGTTCTTACCTCTGACAGCTCATTCTCGCGCACGAGGCAAACCACCAAATGCTCAGTGGCCACCAAATCCTCCTGCCAGGTGCTATGTATATAGGTTTTTTGAGTAACAAAAAAGAGGAAATTAATCTACAATAGTTGGGACTTAGCCATAAAACATAAGGAAATCATCGAGATTGTGAAGGAATATGTTGGATTTAACTATCAATCATATTGAACGTAACCAGCTAGTATGGAGATTTGACCAAGAAAAACTGGAAATTGAGCATCAAACATTGGAATTCAACCATCAAAAACGGGGTTGAACCAACAAGAATTAGGATGTGATCAACAATAATATATATAGATTCTACGACATTTTATCAACAAAAGGAATTTAACTACCAAAAAAAGTGGAAATAGCTATCAGAAGTGGAGGGTTATCCAGCAGAAGTAGGAGTTTCGCGAATTGGGAATTGCCATCCGGTCATCTAAACACTACTGGAGGGTGTGTATGATGTGGATGTACCAAAGCGAGACTATACCGTATCACACATGGGCTCAGGATTGATGTTGACAGTTGACCGGTTTGTTTCATTTTGGCAGTTCCATTTTCAGGGAAGCACGCCCAATAAATCCATCAGAGTCTATTTATTGTGGGTTGACATTATGGAGCGACCTATGATGGTTGCATCTCTCTTTGCTGGGATTGAAGTGGCAAAATACTGAGTGCAGGATAGGGGGATTGAACCTGTCAATTAGCTAGCTATCATGTCAAGAATCGTGATGGGGTTGTACTGGAGTGGGAATACAACCAACCCCACTGTGAGACATGAAACAACAATAATTACCCTAGGCCGGATTTCACATATCATTTTCTTGCCCGGAGTTTTTAAAGATAACAAAAAATTCGCCTCTGATTTTCCCACTTTTCTGTCCACAAGAAGACCATATATATTCTGGTTGGTGGTTTCAATCCCTCTGAAAAATATGAAAGCCAGTTGGGATTTTTATTCCCAATATATTGAAAAATAATCCAAATGTTCCAAACCACCAACCAATATGTATATATATATATATATGTGTGTGTGTACACACATGTAAATATAACGTACCCACATGGTGGTTGGTTCATCTCCCAATTTCTGTTGGTACTAAATATCTACATCAGCCACCTCCCATCCAACCATCTCAGCGAAATCTACCGTCATTCGTAACGAACATTAGTTTTGGATTGCATTTCCCTTCCCGGATCCCTTTCAACCACCATTTTGATCCATATCTCTAGGGTCGTGTTGCGAGGTTGCCATCCAACTATCCAACCATCCCCACCTCCTCCGCCGCTCGTCTCAGCCACTTCTGCGCTTCCGCCACGTTGCCCGATCTGTGGAGTCGCTCGGCCAACAGCCGCTGCGAGCGCACGTGGCCCTGCAAGGCCTGAGGCTATATCTATATATATATATACACACAAATATATATATATATATATATAAATATCATTATATATCATCTATGGTTTGTGTGTATATTCGAAGGAAGTTTAGAAGTCAAACTTCCGACAATATGGATAGATGAAAAGCAGAGATGAGAAGAGAAGAGAAGAAGAAAGAAGATCAAACAAGAGAAAGTCTCAGAAGAAAGAAGATCCAGGTGCGCGAAAAGGTAGGAAAGTCGAGAAACTCTCTGTTTTTCCAATGATTTGTGGGCCTGGGGGGTCGAAAAGTAGGCTCGCTAAAGCGGCAGGTGCGGAGCCAGCTGGCCAGATGAGAGATGAAAAAATTGCACGCCGTTGTGGCGCGAAGCACATTTCGAAGTCAAAATGTACAAAACACACCATGTTTGGAACACTTTTGGAAGTTGAGATGTCGAAAAAGTGCACGCCGTTGTGGCGCGAAGCACATTTCGAAGTCAAAATGTACAAAACCCCTCAGTGTCGGACCACTTTTGGAAGTTGAGATGTCGAAAAAGTGCACGCCGTTGTGGCGCGAAGCACATTTCCAAGTCAAAATATTTAAAAAAAATAACCTGCTCGGACCACTTTTGATGGTTCAGATGTAGTTTCGCGTGGCAGGCACAAGGGATTATGCACCTTGTCAAAAGTGAGCAAAAGGTGAGGGTTTTGAAGCAGGTCCTAAAACGATGGCAGGCGTGGGACATATGCAGAGGATCTGCAAAGATACATTTTCCGTGGCAGGCGCAGTACAAGAGACATGTTCATTAGAGATGTTAGGAGGTCCGGGCGCTGATTTCCCGAGAGGGGTTGCATTTTGGAGCATCGGATCTTCAGTTTTGGGAAGATGACTTTGCGTGACAGGTGCAGCACTTCGCATGACCTGGCCTCACTTTTTCGTGGCAGGCGCAATACTTTAGACAGGTGGAGTGGAAAAATCGCAAAACGCATTGGTACGAGGCCGTCAGCTCTGCACTCAACTTTCCATTTTTGAAGGAAGTCTCGCAGAATTGCTTCGTTCTTGATGTTGTCTTGTCAACTTGCAAAATTGAGGAAGTATCGCAGGGTTGCTTCGTTTTTGACGTTGTCAAGGTCAGAAATGGAGGAAGTCTTGCAGACTTGCTGCGTATTTGATTTTTGTCAAGTTCAAAAACTGAGGAAGTCTCGCACAATAGCTTGGTTTTCAAGCTTGCAGATAGACAGATAGATAGATAGATAGATAGACAACTACAACTGCAACTACAACTACAAGTACCACTAGACTACACTACACACTACTACAACTACAAGTACGAACATACTACGCTACATTACACAACACTAATTACACTACACTACACTAATTGCATCTAATTACGCTACACTACAACTACTACAACAGCAGCAACAACAACAACAACTACTACTACTACTACTGCTACTACTACTACTACTACGACTACTACGTCGACGACGACTATCACTACGCCGACGACGACGACGACGACTACTACTACTACTACTACTACTACTGCTACTGCCACGACAGCTACAACTACAATTACAGCTACACTACATTACACTACAATACACTAATTAAACTGCAGTAAATTACAGCTACAAATACAAATACAACTACAATTACACTACATTACACAACACTACACTACACTAATTACATTACATTACGCTACAACTGCAACTACCACTACATTGCGCTACACGACACTACACAACAACTACAACTACAATATACTAGACTATACTACACTATACCACTCTACAGTACACAACACTACAGTACACTACAATACACTACACTAAGTACACCACCCCACAACTACAACTGCAACTACACTACGCTAATTACACTACATTACACTACAACTTACAACTACAACTCCACTACACTACAACTACAACTACAACTACACACCTACAACTTACAACTTCAACTCCACTACACTACAACTACAACTACACACCTACCTACACCTACAACTACAACTACAACTACAACTGCACTACACCACACTACATCCAGCAGTTGTGGTGAGGTGACCACTGCAACCATTGCAACCTTTCCAAAAAACACAACTCCAACCACCTTTCGGTCCATCACTGGATTCGCTCTGCCACCCGTGAGTCGCAACAACCAACCCTTCCTATAGGTTTCCTATTTTTGAAACTTCCGCCACCGCCTTGTGCGGTACTACTGGTATTATATATGTATTGTCTACTGGTGTACCATCTATTTAAATATATATAGATATGTCGCACACGTTTTTTTTGCCTAGTGTTTTGTGTGTGTAAATATATATATATATATATGCATATACACATGTTAGTAAGGAATTGTATAGATGCACATGCATGCCATATAACGTATACGTACCATCTCTGTGTTGCTCCAAATGAACTGGTTCAGCAGACTGGCTACTTCCAGGCTGGGGCTCTTCCCAACACCACCAATCAACATCACACACTGCCCTGCCATGTGATGGCCATCAAGAAACGAAAGTTATGACACAAATGTCCGTAGCAAAAAAAAAAAAAACAGCTGTGGTAAACGTCAATTACAACCCTTCTGCTCCCGATGAGGCTCCCCCTAAACACTGTCCCAGGTCTAAGTGCTATGGCCGCGAAAGCGCCAGGCCAACACCAACCCTTTGTTCCTACCAAGGCCTGGTGTTGACGGTCATCGTCTTTTGGACAATGTGCTTGTTTTCTGGGTCTCAACGCAGTTTTTCACAAGATCGCCCGCAAGAGCACTTTTAGCATCTTTCAAATCAACACCAGCAGATGCTTATGGTATCTCATATCCTCATGTTTCACGAGGTAATATCCATGTCATATCACATTTTGCTAAGCTATATGAGATATATTATATACATGTAAATACCATATCCATGCTTATATGAGATATATTACATGTGATATACATGACGCTTATGGTATCTCATGTCCAAGTAACAGGTTCCTATGGGGGTTACCCCAAAATGGCTGGTTTATAAGGGCTAACCCCAAACAAAAATGGATGAAAAAAAGGGGTACCCCCATGACTTAGGAAACCCCATATCCGCATTCAGGTGTTAACTTGGATGGGTGACTACTTTCGTTGAAATATTCAATCATAGTAACTTGGAGGTACCCCAAACTTCCCCAAACTTTCAGCCAGGCGGCCGCTTCGTGTAACCAACGCAAAGCCTCGGACTGCTCGGACTGCTCAGACTGCTCGGACTGCTGGCAGCGCTCCCCCAGGCGTGCCTTGGCGTATCATGACTCAGTAAGGGAATGAGCCGAATGGAACAATAGTGCTTAATGTGGGTATCTTATTGGGTTTATTGTGTGTACCACTGAAGAATGTGAACCAGGTATAAAAAGAAATGGGTTGGTGCCAATTTTAATAACAATATAGCAAACTATTTTGGTGGTAACATGTGGTGACCACCCAATTGAGAGTCGGGGTTGATTGATCCGGGGCTGATACTGGACTGCGAATCCCAAAGCTGATGTGAACCAGCAGCAATGATCCTGCAGAAGTTCGTTGTTTCGATATGTATGCGTCTGTATATCTGGTATGTCAAAATATCAATATATGTGTATATATATATATTTACATACAATACTATATATATATATATATGGTATATCATGTATATATATACATATGTATATAACTTGTGTATATACGTAAGTATTATTTCTATTATTATGTGTTTAAACGATTTTATATGTAAGTATTATCAATGTACAGTGTATATTGTTCAAGGAAAGTGATGATCATCCATTGGAATTGAGATCCCTCAAATTTTCAGATCAACCCATATCATCCCATATCCCAGTTAGTCCAAATCGTATCAAGTCCCATTAAATCCCATTGAGTCATATTATTAAACCAATATACCCCATGAAATCCCATTAAATTCCATTAAATCCCCTATCAAGCTATCAAGATGGTTAAATCCCAATAGTTGTATATCCCTTTATATCCTAGTTTAATTGTCGTTAAATCCCATGAAATCACCACTAGTTAGTCCATATGAAAAATTAAAACCGGTATCATCAAATCACTATCATCAATGATCATCAATGATAACCCACAACACCATTTAATCACCTTTCATCACTAAATCACTGTCCAACTTCCAGGATCAACTGCTCCGCACCTGCGCCTCCGCATGTCCCTGCTCCGCAGCTGCATGGAGCCACCGAAAGACCTGGCGGTGAACCGCCAGGTTTCCAAACGAGAAGCGACTCGGTGGTGATGATGTTGGTGATGGTGATGGTGATGATGATGATCATGACGATTGAAAGTATGGAGCAACGTCCGGGTTGGGCGGAACATGTTTAATGGGGATAATAGTGGGATAACAATCGGTATTTGATGGATTTCTGTGCATCGACAGGTGGATTTCAACATGTTTCAACCAACAACAGTTTGGTTTCAAAAAGTGAGAATAAGAATTTAAAAGACAAAACCGGGGTGTTGACTATAGCAAATGTTGTTGTTTTACACCATTTTTTAAAGAAGGCTTTGACATGTTGTCAACAACAAAAACGGGACAGAAACCAAGCAATCTGAGTACAAATGGGTCCGAAAGTTGCGCGCGCGCCCCATGAAACCACCGAGAATGGCACTGATCCAAATTAACCCCCAAATTGAAACCATCTTCTGGGGTATGTCAATCCCAAAACTCTCCCAACACAACCTG
Organism: Cladocopium goreaui; assembly: GCA_947184155.2. Taxonomy (NCBI): domain Eukaryota; class Dinophyceae; order Suessiales; family Symbiodiniaceae; genus Cladocopium; species Cladocopium goreaui. Next base: position 506,112 of record CAMXCT020003513.1, read on the forward strand.
TCATTTCAGGAGCCGAAAACGAAAACCACACACAGGTCAATCCAAATTGCCCACTGTTTTGATTTTGCTTGATTTCTTCGGGACACGCAAAAGGAATCTGGCCATTGCAATCCTTATCGTCCTGATATCCATCCCAAACTGCTGAGTGAATACTTGAGTTCAAAACACCCGAAATGTATCGTTAAGCATAGGATTCCCACTTCATGGATGGTGATGATGATGATTTCCCCAAAGTACACCTCAAGGATAGTACACAGCAACCCTTCAAAATCATCAATCGACCATAATATATCAACTATATATATATATATATATTATTCCCGTAGTTTCATTGTTAAAACCCACATCCATAATGGTTAAATCATGTTAAATCCCATTAAAATCCTATTCTATCCCCATTTTACAAGCATTTTTCTTGGCGAAATCACCGGTTTTCAGCTTCCCATGGTTTCCACGGGGGGTCCCAGGCCTCCGACGAGTTCGCATCACCTCGGACCAAGCATGGGAAATCTTGGGGATTTATGGGGAATATAATATCTATAGTGATTTTATAGGGATTTTATAGGAATTTTAATATGATTTCTATATAGAATCACTATCCTATAAATGATTCCTATAGATGAATCATGATGTGATGGCTAATAGGGAACTATCTGAGTGATTTGTTTCGATAAATGTTGTGATTTTCAGGTTAGTGATTTTTGCTGGGAATATATATATATGGGTAAATTATAGTATTTCACTAGCCTGAAAAGTTCGGCTCTCTTCTGCGGTGGAGATGATTCCTCTTACTAACCATGATTCCAGCGAGGTCACAGTGAGGTCACTATAATTTGCCCAGAATATATTGGATAATGGGGATATAATAATAGGGATACAATGGGGATATAATACATAGATTAGATGAAACCAACAATAGTAGATATAATAGGGATGGAATGGGAGAATGGGGATAATATATATAATGATATGTGGCATGGTCATCCATCCGATCATGAATGGGATTCCTAATATAATGAGTGCAAAGAAATCCTTATCGATGGTAGTAACCCTGGTAGTATAAATAGATATAAACAGTGGTATTCAGACTTTTCGCGAAACCTTTCGCCGCGCTTTCGCGGCCTTTCGCGTCTGAGGCAAGAATACACGTCCATATCTGCAGATGTCACGCGGATACTACAAGTCTTGCATGGGTTTTAGAACGACTCCCATATAATCCAACTTTTGACGGAACCTGCGCGAGCGAAGTCGCAGCACCAAGGCCCCTTCCCGGTTAAGGGGGGTACGAGGTGTCACAAGGGTAGTCCGAGAATGAAAAGAGAGGGTGAACCATGAAACTGTACAACACGGATCAAGCCAAGCACAACTGCAAGCGGTTGACACACGGCCAAGGCAAGCACTCTGCAAAAAACGCGTGGTAAGCAAAGGAGGTCAAGGACAAGCCAAACAACCTCAAATTTGGGAATTTTTCATTGGTCTCAGGGCCACGTCAACATGACACAAGCAAAACACGCCGTAAGGACGACAACGGGCTTGCCCGGTCACCAACCATTCACCCACTGGTTAGACACCCCCATTGGTTGATGCCCCCTTTGAAATCCCCGTTGCTTGAGGCATCCCTCTGCTTATGAGTTCCCTGGGTGGTGAACATCCCCTGGGTGGTGAATATCCCAATAGTTCGTGATAAATTCTCAATCGGTAGAATCCCTTTATTTGTCGTTGGTTAGATGACTGTTTTTGGTTGTTATTGCCCTATATATGTCTTTTAGCTTCAAGTTTGTTTGGTGAAATCGTCATTTCTTGGTGGCTTAAATCCTTCCTTTGCAAATAATTTACAAGTCTGTTGCAAAAAAACAAAAATGCAGTGTGCGCTATACTTCAAAACTGTCAAAACCCTAGATGTTGTTGCTTAAAAAACTGTTAAAAACTGTTTAAAAACCCAGATGTTGTCAAAAAACTGTTAAAAACTGTTTAAAAACCCAGATGTTGTTAAAAAAACTGTTAAAAACTGTCAAAAGCCTCATTCTTCCCCAGCCCCGTTTCAGAAAACAACAGAGGTTAACCCATGGCCGACCGGGACCTGGACCGTTTGCCCGGGTGATTCCCGGGACCCCTGACGTCCTTCCAACTGCATGGCCAGGGCCAGCTGAGCATCCGCATCACCCTGGCCGTAGGATTCAGGGCATGCGCAGCTGAAAACCAGAAAGATCGCAGGAAAATTGTGGAATAATCTTGTTGGGGAATAATTGTGAAGAATAAAATATAACAAGAGATTGTTGGTGACCAATGGTGAAGAATAATAGTATGTTCCTAGTTATTGTTGGTGAAAAATAGAATAAAGTATGAAATATTATGGAACATATATATAATATTTTATGGCATTTTTTTAGAATGCTGGGTCAAGAAAAGCAGGTTTCCAATATGTTTTGTAAAATTTGCGCGGGTGCACCTCCACGATAAGTGACCCGAAACTATAACTACTTTTGAATGGCGAAATTTGTTCACGCCAATCAATTTCAATCGACAAAACCCCAGGGACATGAGTAGCTATAACCCGATCTATATCAGGTACAAGGATGGCCCCCTACCAGCCACAACTGGGTTTACAGGACCCATGGGTCCACCCTGGTTCCCGCCTGCAACTGGCTATGGCCATCTAAGGGAACTCCACCTATTTATGGTGCAGTTGGGATTATTCAGAAGTACAACTATGGTCAAAACCTCCATGTTTGTTGGGATGTAACCTGCAACTATGGTTATATAACTTATATAACCATAGTTGTGGAACCCATATAAATACTATAAATACTACATACCATGTATTTCACCACATACTTACAACCATATATCTATATATATATTTATATTCATTTATTGATACATTCATATATAACCCACTTCGTGGAGAAGCAGCCGGTCCTCGGCCTCTTTGGCCAAGTTCAATTGCCACGGTGCCGTGTTGGTCAGACACGACAGCAAGGAGTCCTGCCAGCTCCGCCGGGCGCAGCGATCATGATTTTTTTGGAATATATTAGGACTTATATGGGGTTCATATAATATATATAATTATATATATATATTAGAATTGCGGGATTATATGGAACTAGTAATATTTATATAATATAGAACATATTATGGGATTATATGGAATTAGTAACTTCCAATATTATTATTGGAATATATTAGGAATTTTCATGATGCAATGGTATTGATTATCATTATTGTGGGATTATTATTAGATTGATCCAATTATTGATGATCATAGATGTATTTTTGGAATTATATGGAATTACCAAAACATGTCAAGTAGATACATCATGATAGATCTATTGTCATCAGCACGGATCGGAATATGGACTTACCAAAGTTTATTTGATGTATCAAAAGTGATGTCCTTTCACTCTTTGATTTCACAAGTGGTAACATTGACCAGTACTACTCCTGGACACCCCCTTTTGATGTCCACCACGAATAGCATCCAGTTTTTTGGGCTAGAAAGAAAAGCTCTTTAGGTTTGCATGTAATCCATTCGTACGAATATCAACCATACTTGACTCCTCAATTGTGCCCCCAACAATCGACATCTGGCTCCGTCAGGTTGATCCTTTGTGCACCACCCATCAGTGGTCCTTGAACTTCAACAGCAGGTAACAGCCATGCAGCAGCACTGGCAGATCAAAGTAATGCACCAGCAGGTCGCCTGGCACGGAGAATCCGGGTGACCTCTTCAGGAGATCCGGGTCCATGTTCTCAGTGAAGTAACCACTTTTCAGTCATATAAGTCATATACTATATCCATGTCATATATTCTCCAATTCCCTTCTATATGTTCAAATCCTGTCCCTGAATCGCTGGTTAGGTTGCTCATCATTTTGTCGGGTGAAATCCCGAGTTTTGCTCAAATCCCCAAGTTCGATTGTGAAACCACCGTTTTTGGTGGGCGAAAAGCGCCCATTTTGTGCTGGTCAACATGCTTTAATGTTGAACCACGTTAACCCCCTATGTTCCTAGTTTAGCTGGTGAAATCTCATTCTTGATTCTTAAATCACAATTTCAATTTATCCTTTTTTCTTGGTTAAAATCACCATGTTTTATCCGTTTTTGAGTGTTACACCTACAATTTTCGCATTTCTGCTGAAAAACGGCCCCAACAAATTCGTGGTCCCACCTGCTGCCAACCACCTCCTGCGTCGTGAGCGCCGCGCTGGCACTGGCTGCACCAGCAGCTCGAGGGCCCCAAGGACAAGCACAGCCTCAAGGATGGGTGAAATGCTTCACCAAAATGGGAAGTTCACAACTACAAACATGTTGGTTTAACATGGTTTAACACTCAAAAATCCACTGATTGCAACAACACGTCTGCTAGCTACAGGCTATAGATTCAAAACTGCAAGCTGCACATTTAACAAAGTTGATCTACCAAAAGTGCATCTCTCACTTCATGGCTTTAATTGAGTTCATGCCTTTCATCATCTTCATGCCCTTCATCCTCTTCATGGACTTTATCGATTTCATTTCCTTCAGGGACTTCACTGGGCTGTACCAAATGCCCGCGGGCCTTACCTTAATCCGTAATCCCGGAATCCGTATCAGAAGCGAAAAAAAACGGAAAAAAAAAAGCAAAATCCCAGCATCTACTCAGGATTCTGGACCCCCATAGATTGGAAATCTTTGCTTTTTTTGTTTTTTTTTGCTTTTTTTGCTTTTTTTGGTGCCTGCCAATGTTTTGTGAGATTGTGCTTTGGTTTTTTTGGTGCCTGCCAATGTTTTTCGAGCATCATTACAAAACAAGATGCAAAAAATTGCGTTTCGCCTAGGTTTCAGAGCCATCAGATGCAGAAAACATCGGTATTTACAGTGTTTTGTGCTCATTTTCATGCAAAAATCACATCCCCATCGTCCTCCGCTCTCAAAAAAAATATATATCATATGGAGGTTTTTTCAAAAATGGTGGTACCTCTACATCATCCATAGATGGAATTTGAAACAAACCATATATTAGTAATTATTATAGATGGTACCCCCATTGATGGGGTTCCCCTATATGTCAAAAAAACGTAGATTCCATATATCATATAAGGTTTCCATAGACTTATATGATGGTTTCCATATGGTATATATATATTACATATTGATGAAACCCCTATATATCATATGTCCTATATATACGATTTATATCATATGTTCCATAGATTTCCCAAAGGATGTCCCACACACTGCCAGGTCACGGTGCAGCAGTGGTCATGATCCGCCACGCACTCCGCCTCGACCGACGCTGCGCCGCTCGTCAAGAGCGGCCGATTTTGCCAAGCAAAAACGGTGATGTCGCAATGACAAATGGTGACGTTTGCCAGAAAAATTGGTGATTTAACTACGACACATGGTGATTTAACCAACAAACCTAGTGGAATTCGCTGGCAATCATCGGATTTCATCGACAAAATTGGGAGCTGAACCAACAGAAATAATATTAATAATACTAATAATAAGAATAATGTATAAGGTCTTTAAATCCAAGAGAAACTATGTTTCGCGAAGAAGGAAAAATCTGGATGACCACCATTTTCCCCAGACCCCTTTAGTTTTATCCCCTGGGAGTCCCAACCCGAAGACCTGAGGTTTCGGTCTTGGGCCACCTGGCAGAGACATGCTCCAAATCCATGGGATTCAAACCTCATATTTTCCATATGAAAATGCCATTGCTATGCTATACCACATGTTCAGACACACAATTATTTTTATCATGAGAATGTGCTGATGTAATCTTGCGGATATAATTTTGGGGAGATCATTTCGGGGAGATGGAATAGAACCAATTACAATATGTGTGGCATCACATTCTTTAATTTGGGGATATAATTTAATGGTGAATTTTCCGTTGTTTTTTAATGTCCTGTTTTGGAGCTCGAAGCTGGCAATTTGGGTTTGTGCCAGGCGTTATTTAGGAATAGTGTGGGATGTATTTATATAGGGTTTGTTTACGGTTCTATTGAGAGTCGGTTTAGGTTTTATTCAGGTTTGCTTGCTTCAGTGTTTTAAAGAGTTGCTTTAGGGTTCTGCAGTTTCTTGAAACTACGTTTCAGGCTGAAGACAACGCAAACAGGGACAGAGAATGTGTTCAACAGGCGGTTCTTATCCATGTTGATGATTGGTGCGGGCTGGTGCCCCATAGTCGTTCGCTAAGTTGATTTATAACTAACACATCTGGGACTTGTGGTAGATATATCGAAATTGTTAGTGGGGTAATGTGAGGTTTATAAACCAACAAACAGCTGGGAATCCCCACTGTATCGCACCTTTATGTTGGTTAGATCATAGTCATAAGTAAATCGTAAGAATCACCATTTGTGATGATTAAAACCACCATGTTGATAATTAGCTAAGTCCACCATTTTTCATGATTAAATCAGTTGAAACCCATTGTTTGCTGGTTAAATCACTTCATTCCCATTAATGTTAGTCAAGCAATGATAAACCGCCCATATTTTGATGGTTCATATCACCTATTTATGGTAGATCTGGTGATGGTTTACTATTGCTTTACCAAAATTATTAGATGAACTAATCAATTCAGTAAATCAGCTACTATAGCGTGTATATATATATATATGTGTGTGTGTGTATGTCCCATTACTAGTAGTTTATAATTACTGGAACATATGACATACGTATACTTGTACAAGTCAATAATTCAATATTACTATTAAATGTTTGCCATTGTAATGGTTCATAAAATCACTGTATATTCTTGTTACTATTATATACTATCATCCTGATCCATATTGCTGATATATTATCACTACATTACTATAGCCATTATCATTACTATCACAACTACTTGTACACTATCATCATTACCATTATCATTATCACTATCACTATCATTATCATTATCATTATAACCATTATCATTATCATTGTCATTATCATCATCATCACCATCATCATCACCATCATCATCATCATATATTGAATTGCTCATAAAACACATAATTACCATTTTAATGGTTCATAACACCACTAGTTGCAATTATTATTATCACTGTTATCATTACATATCTGGTTGGTGGTTTTAACCATCTTGAAAAATATGAGTTCGTCAGTTGGGAAGGATTATCCCCAATATATTATGGAAAAAAAATGTTCCAAACCACCAGATATTGATGAGCCGTCCGCAGCTTCTCTTCAAGCCCCGTCCTCACCGCTGCAGAGCTTGCCACCAGCTCCGGCGGCTTCAGCAACGGCATCAGCCTGACGAAAATGAGCAAAATCATCAACAATAACTACAAGAACTATGCAACATGTATCAAAATGTGTGTGTTTTTAGTTGGTTTCTGGTTGTAACTAACATAGCCAGTTATGGACAATGTCCATATTCAAAAGGTAAATCATCTACAGTACAATATTGCAAATGGATCATTTTCCATGGCTATGTTCAATGACCAGAAGGTACAGTAACTTAGGACTGACTTGGAGATGTTGGGTTTATTATTGGAATATGTTGGAGCCTGTTGAAACTTGAGAGGGGGGGGACGAAAGGTAGGGGGGGAAAAGACAGGAGGGAGAGGCAAGAGAAGGTGCGACTGTTTGTAACGCAAGCACGCCGACGACGACGACGACTACTACTACTACTACTATGACGACTACTACTACTATGACGACTACTACTACCACTACTACTACCACTACTACTACTACTACTACCACTACCACTACCACTACCACTACCACTACCACTACTACTACTACTACTACTACTACTACTATGAGGACTATGAGGACTACTACTACTACTATGAGGACTACTACTACTACTACTACTATGAGGACTACTACTACTACGACGACTACTACTACTACTACGACGACGACTACTTCTACTACTACGACTACTACTATTACTACTACTACTACTATGACGACGACGACGACCACCACGACGACGACGACTACTACTACTACTACTACTACGGCTACTACTACTACGACGACGACGACTACTACTACTACTACGGCTACTACTACTACTACGACGACGACTACGACTACTACTACTACTACTACTACTACTGCTACTGCTACTGCTACTGCTACTGCTACTGCTACTACTACTACTACTGCTGCTGCTGCTGCTACTACTATTACTATTACTATTACTTCTACTACTACGACTGCTACTACTGTTACTACTACTACTACTACTCCTACTCCTACTCCTACTCCTACTCCTACTCCTACTCCTACTCCTACTCCTACTCCTACTCCTACTACTACTACTACTACTACTACTACTACTAGTTCTACTACTACTACTACTACTACTACTACCACTACCACTACCACTACCACTACCACTACCACTACCACTACCACTACCACTACCACTACCACTACCACTACTACTACTACTACTACTACTACTACTACCACTACCACTACTACTACTACTACTACTACTACTACTACGCCCAGGCCCGTGACACTTTACATTCAATTGGGAAGATCAACAAGGGTATTAGGGAATATTAAACTCCCACCCCTGTTAAACTTTACATTGAATTGGGAAGATCAACAAGGGTATTAGGGAATATTAAACTCCCACCCCCGTTAAACTTTGCATGCAATTGGGAAGATCAACAAGGGTATTAGGGAATATTAAACTCCCACCCCGGTTAAACTTCACATTCAATTGCGAAGATCAACAAGCGGATTCATGACTTCGTGGAAATTGCGTTGAAGAGTTTGCCGATTTCTAACGTTAGATGTATAAGGTAGGCATTTTGGACAAGAATCGGTTGGAAAGAAACTTTTGGAGTTTGAAAAGCTCACCCAAGCAGCTGGAATGTTTGTGTGCTTGTTGTTGGTGAATCGTTATTCTTGTAGGTATACCGTGTTGTCAGCACGCGGACTCGTTGGACGGGCCTCCAGGGAGTCGACTGAGCTAGTTGTTGACGCTGTGGAGGCGCTTCCGCCACGACTACATAAAGTATCGTTTTTTGTTCTGTACAATGACGTTCCGAACTCCGAATACGTGGACCCGGTGGAGGGGCCTCCAAAGGGTCAACCAAGGGAGGGGTTGACTCTGTGGAGGCTCTCCCACCGGGTCCACAGAAACTATTGTTTTTGGTTAGTTGTTGACTTTGTGATTTCTAGCAAGTTTACATAAAGTCCAACCGGGTCCACAGAAACTAATGTTTTTGGTTAGTTGTTGACCTTGTGATTTCTAGCAAGTTTACATAAAGTCTAACCGGGTCCACAGAAACTAATGTTTTTGGTTAGTTGTTGACCTTGTGATTTCTACTAAGTATACATAAAGTATCGTTTTTTGTTCTGTACAAGTACGTTCCGAACTCCGAATACGTGGACCCGGTGGAGGGGCCTCCAGAGGGTCAACCAAGTTAGGGGTTGACTCTGTGGAGGTTCTCCCACTAACAAGGGTATTAGGGAATATTAAACTCCCACCCCGGTTAAACTTTACATTGAATTGGGAAGATCAACGAGCGTATTAGGGAATATTAAACTCCCACCCCTGTTAAACTTTGCATTCAATTGGGAAGATCAACAAATGTATTAGGGTATATTAAACTCCCACCCCCGTTAAACTTTACATTCAATTGGGAAGATCAACAAGGGTATTAGGGAATATTAAACTCCCATCCTCGTTAAACTTTGCATTCAATTGGGAAGATCAACAAGGGTATTAGGGAATAGTAAACTCCCACCCCCGTTAAACTTTACAGTCAATTGGGATGTTGATGATGTTGATGATGTTGATGTTGTTGCTGATGATGCTGATGATGATGATGTTGATGAAATGAG
>CAMXCT020003513.1:520930-563093 GCA_947184155.2 Cladocopium goreaui
CTACAAGTACACTACAACTGCAAATACAAATATAAATCACTACGCTAAATTTCACTACACTAACTGCACTGCATTACACCAATTACATCACACTAATTACAGTCACTGCACTAATTACACTACATTAATTACACTACAACTGCTACTGCTACTGCTGCTACTAGTACTACTACTATTATTACGACTACTACTATTACTACTACTACTACTACAACAACTACTACAACTACTACAACTACTTGTAGTACTCCTACTCCTACTCCTACTCCTCCTCCTCCTCCCCCTCCCCCTCCCCCTCCTACTACTACTCCTACTACTCCTACTACTCCTACTACTCCTACTACTCATACTACTCCTACTACTCCCACTACTCCCACTACTCCTACTACTCCTACTACTACTACTACTACTCCTACTATTCCTACTCCTGCTACTCCTGCTACTCCTGCTACTCCTGCTACTCCTGCTACTCCTGCTACTCCTGCTACTCCTGCTACTACTACTACTACTACTACTACTGCTACTACTGCTACTACTGCTACTACTGCTACTACTGCTACTACTGCTACTACTGCTACTACTGCTACTACTGCTACTACTGCTACTACTGCTACTACTCCTACTACTGCTACTACTGCTACTACTGCTACTACTGCTACTACTGCTACTACTGCTACTACTGCTACTACTGCTACTACTGCTACTACTGCTACTGTCACTGCCACTGCCACTGCCACTGCTACTGCCTTGCCGCTGCCACTACTACTACTACTACCACCACTACTACTACTACTGCTGCTGCTGCTACTACTACTACTACTCCTACTACTCCTACTACTACTACTACTACTACTCCTACTCCTACTCCTACTACTACTACTACTACTACTACTACTACTGGTACAAGTACAACAAGAACTACACTACGCGACACTCCACGACAATTACAACTACAACTACAACTAAAACTACAACTACAACTACACTACATTACTCTACGCTACAACTACAAGTGCAAATACAAATACAAGTGCATTACATTTCATTACACTACGCTACGCTACACTAATTACACTACACTACAACTACAGCTACAGCTACAACTACAGCTACACTACTTCACACTACACTACACTACACTGCACTACACTAGACTACACTACACTAGACTACACTACACTACACTATTACGCCACACCACAGGTACAACTGCAACTGCAACTACACTACGCTATGTACACTACACTACAACTACAACTACAACTGCACTACACCACACTACATCCAGCAGTTGTGGGTGAGGTAACCACTGCAACCATTCCAACCACTCCAAAAAACACAACTCCAACCACCTTTCGGTCCATCAGTGGATTCGCTCTGCCATCCATGCATCACAACAACTCACCTCTCCGATAGTGTCCTATCCTTGAAACTTCCGCCACTGCCTTGTGCGGTACTACTGGTATATGTATAGATAGATTAGATCAGATCAGATTTGATTGGATTGGATTGATGGATAGATAGATAGATAGACAGACAGACAGATAGATAGATAGATAGTCAAAGTTTATCGCATGTTGTCCCCCAATATCCCAGTGCACTGGGCATTTCTCCAAGATCCAGGCTGAATCACTTCCAGTGAGGCAGCAGCGCCTAGGCTTCCAGGGGGCACCCTTTACGATAGCCCTACTGACCTCATTCGATGGAGAGTTACACATGGGAAATCCTATGGTATATATGGATTTCATGGGATTTAGTGGGAATATCCTGGGGTTTTGTCGGAATATCATGGGATTTGCCCTCCAGCAAACTAACATACATAGCTATATAGAAAACCATCAATTTCATATAAGAGGTAAATCCTTTATAAACCGGCCGTTTTCCATAGCTATGTTAAATGACCGGAGGGCAACCATGAGAAATGTGGATTTCACATGGCGGTCAACAGTGTACCCTCTGGTAATTTAACATAGCAATGGAAAATCACCATTTTTAATGGGAAAATCCACTATAAATGGCAATTTTCAATAGCCATGTTAGTTTACCAGAGGGTAACCAAGTTATTGAGCAGAATGGTGGTGAGTTGGGGGTTTAAAGCATGGATACATAACTATGGTATTCTAACCCCCTTTTTGTTGGGATATGGGGGCCCGATATTCAACTATGGTTATATTAATCCACCTTTTTATTGGAACTAGACCCATATTCAGGGTCAAAGGATAACTTGGTCAACAATTTGCTTACGAATTTTTGAATGTTATAACTCCAGTTACTAAGAAGCTATCATGTGTTAAAGGAGAGCAATCATGACCCAATAGGGTTGCCCATTATATCCCAATCTGGTAGTGATGGATCTTTATCCCCCCCATCATTGAGCAAATTGTCCCATAGCTGTTGACCTGTCAGTGAATGGTTCACCCAGACAATTCCGAATTGTTGCTGGTGGATATCTCATGTCTTGGGGAAAATGTGATGATAGTTTCTACCCCATCAAACCTACCACTCACATTTGAGAACAGAATGATTGCGCAAGTTGGAGCCCATTCTTACCCCATTGATTGGTGTACTCCCGTCCCATACTAAATGCCACCCTAAAATCCACCCATTTCTATTGGATCCATTCATTTTGACGCGTCCAATTCTTCAGTATTACGGGCCACCTGGGTTTGTCCAAGATTAGGGTAGCCCCTGGGAGGGCTGCGTCGCTTTTTGTCGAACCGGAACGGAACTGCAACGTTGGAACCCTGGAACCTTGGAACCTGATGTTGGGTTGCAAAGCCGGCTTGATATTCATAGTTCTTGGCAAGTTTACTACATACCTGTGGTTGTATTTAACCCCCGTTCCATCCCCATGACATGTTCCCTGCATTTTCCCTATGAAAATTACATACACTTTCCATTGGCCCATCCCCCATGTCCACCTTCTTTGGGCGATGCATCTGCCAGTCGCCGGGCCTTGGGATCCAAGGAAGCCAACAGAATGACCATCTTCAGCCAAAACTCACCTTTCAACTCATTTTGTTTGGCTGATTTTTGCCCATGCTGGGTTTTTTTAACTGAGCGATGTGAGCGAATCCAGCAAGCTTGGGATATAACCAAAGTCAGAGAAGTTGGGGGAAGGGATTAGTTGCTTTCATAGATGATATGTTGAAGCAATTTTCATACAGAACTATTTCATGTCTCTCCAAAACTTGTGTGAACTATCCAAGGCTAGTCATGAATTGGCCATCGGCCTGGCTTGTGCTTGTGAAGCCGCCAGAAATTGCAGTGATACGACCAGGATCCAACCTGATACAGTAGTTTTCAGGCGGATAGCTCCCCTATTATTCCCAAATAATCCCAACATTAAACCTTGACAATCAACTGGGTGTCTCAAAATGGAGGTTACCCCAAATAACGTGATAATTCATTGGGTTTTGGACTTTGGGGGCACCCTATTTTCCGACAAACCCAAACGTTACTACCAGGTACAAATAACGAAACATCGCCAACGCCAGGCTCAAACAACCTCCAACAGCGCCAGGTTCATCCCATTCATATTATAGGCCCATGCTGTGGTCCCAGTTGTGATTTCATCCCCATCCGTCCTGGTGGCTTTGGGGGTGTTGAATATAGTTGATAAGGTACATCCCTTTTAATCTTCCCTTATATCCCCATGCCCTTCTTCATATTCCCATCATATCACCCTTAGTTTAATTCCCATGTACAAAGAATAGGCCATAAAATTCCACTCCCCATTGATCCCCATTAAATTCCCATCATGAGGATATAATGGGCATATTACTTAGGGATATATATATATATATACACACACATTCACCAGCAAAGATCAGGGAAAATAGTCCAATCTTCTTGAGTATGGGGATTATCCATATATCCATATATCATTATATTAATATAATATATATATAATATGTATTTTATATATATCATTCAACGGGGATTTATTCCATACTGGGCATATTCCAATCTTCACCTGTTCCCGGACCGAGATCCAGCTGGGTCCGAGAACCTCTTTGTGGATCTCTTCGGTTTCCTTAAGGAAAAGGGTCAAGGCATTGGGGACCCCGAAAGTGATGGGGGAAATCATGGGATTTTCATAGCCTAAAACTTTGGTTTTTGACTTTTACCCATTCACATATAGTACATCCCCTGAACACTCAAATTCATTGCATCCGGATGCATCTGGTATGTGTCAGTTTGTCACAGCCAGCCGAAACCACAAAATGTAGATGGTTGGCATCTCAACAAAATGTGTCTGGTAGAACGGGAAAGGTGGCATTGTGAAGACATGAAGCTCTTTCAAACAGCGTTCCAAACGAAACATTGTAACCAGGGCCAAACCCTCCCGATCCACTAGTTTGCAATCATATGAGGAGGCAAGTCCCAGAAGTGATGGGAAACATTATATACAGGAAAACCATGGAAAACATAGCAAACCCCCATATTTCCATGACAAAACCAGCAGGTTTCCTCCAGATTTTCCGGTCAAGCTGCAAAGGACAAAGGACTCAGTGTCTCAGAAGCATGATCGTAATCCAGTGTTGTACAGGATACGACAATATACGTAAATAATATATATATATATATATAATTATAACAGTATATATATATATACACATATAACATACATATAATCATATAATAATATATATATACATACATACAACTTGTAGTTCGTAATTTACATACATACATCAAATGATATGTAATTCATGTGAGATGTCATTCATATATATATATATACACACCCCTGCCATGGGAGCCCCACCTGCTCTCCCAGGAAGCCAGGCACCAACAAAGCCCTGGCGGACGTAACATATCCAATGTAACAATAAATGGGTGGTATAAACCGTACTCAAAATAGTAGGTTGGTTATTGGCTTTGCCACATTCCATATTATATATATATATTATACATATACAATCATACATATATATATATATACGTACATACATACATATATCATAATGTACATACATGGATATACATGTATATATATGGTCTATGTGTATATATTATATATTGAAATTACCTGAATAAATGGCCGCGATGATATCCCAAATCGCTACAGTATGTGATGTTTGACTCAGACATTTCACTAGCCCTTGCCATCTGTTTAAGCACATGTTGCCTGGTGTGTGACCTGTGGTGTCTATATGTGTATAGTTAAAAAAGACATGAGAAAGTTCTTCAACAAATTTCGCTATGGTTTATGATGGTTTTTGCTTTAGGGTATATCAGATTGCCCATCTTCAGCTGGCTAGTTCTCCCTCACCTTCTTTGCGCTCCACCAGGTTTGGGGAACTTTAGATGATGACCCCGGCCAGACCAGTCCTCGGCCCGGAAAAAGTGCTGCACGGAACACACAATCAATAAAATTCTCATTTGGTCAACATCCATTTTGGTCACCACATTTTGGTCATCAAATGTGCAGAGTGATTTATGTGACCAAAATGGATGTTTCACCAAGGTGTTGGTTGACCAACACAAATCAGGAATTGACCCACAAAAAATGGAGAAATTGATCAGCAAACATAAAGTTGACCTAACAAGAACGCCGAGCTCAGCTGACCAGAAATTAGGATAGAATTAAGCAATAAAACATATGTCTACCAAGAAAAGATTGGGGGATGATCAGCAACAACTTGGATTTGACCAACAATTGGTTTGACCAAAATGGGAATTGACCACCAACAATTGGATATATTTTGGGACATTCCCTCAAGTGATTGAAGATGGCCATGAAAATCCGCCAGAAATGTAGATAGATGTCCAATTGATGCACATGCTCGGGAGAAGGCATCTTTGGGACCGACCCCAAAACACTAGAATTCATGCTTCCAGACTCCAGTTCAATGATTGGGCTTCAAGCCATTGAATACTGGAAGACCCCGTGAACGAATGCTGGTCAAGTGCCCGCACCCCTGCAGAGATTGGGGTGGCTTCCTCCAACCTAGGCGATGCCCAGGGCCACCGAAGTTCTTCATGAGTGAAAAGTAGCGAATCATCCGACTGTTTGATACTGTGCCCTGTCTTTATGCCGGTATCACATAACCAAAAATTATAGGTCATTTATAATTCAATGAGCACTTTAATACAACAGATCAAAACAGCACATAGAATGATAGGTCTGATAGGTCCACTACAAGTCTGCACGGCACCACAGGTCTCCCGGTGTCTCCCGGTGTCGCCGGGCCACTCCAGCAGAGGGATCTGCACCTGAAGCATGCTAGTGACAATGGGTATGTAGTCCTCCGCATTGAATTCAAGAGATGGATCTGTACGGATCTGTACGCGTATGTATGTACACCTATAATATTATATATATATATATATATATACGCATACATGTACATATTGCAGAGAATATCATGTGTACATATGTGCGCATATTGTGGAGAGTAGATTAAATTAGATTTACATAGGCCATGACGAAGTGTATGGTGCCTTTCTAAAGTGAGGCTGGGATCCCTCTGAAGTGATTGCAACTGGGAATTACCGCCAGCAACCATGCCAGTAGATACAGGTACGGAAGGTCACTGTTGGAAACTCCTACTTGAACAGTCATATTCCATGGCCATGTCCCGGAAAAAAAACTCATCCACAAATAGGTATATGATAATTGAACTATCAGAGTATTCCATCATATATTCCATTCCACATGTCCTATCAAATCATGTCAGATTCCATACTCAAACTCTTCATCCCAATGGAAAGCATGGAAACGAGCCTCCGCCTCTGCCATGCCAGCTACATGGGCCACCAGCTACGGATGCCATGACGGGCAGCAAGCCCACCACTTGTGGAAGTTCGTTACTTCTTCAAACACCCTCCGGTTGTTGAACAGGTTGCTATGGAAGATGGCCCATTGATAGGTGATTACTTATGAAAAATGGTGATGTGTATTCATTGTTCATTGATTCATAGTTATGGATCGTTTAGTGGAGGGCCTCCATGAAAACGGAGTGGGAGAAGAAAAAGAGGTACGGTGATTCAACCCACTCCTTTCTGAAACCCCTTTCTCCAGCCTTCTGGCAGGATGCAGCCCTCCTCAGTTGAAACCTGTGCTTGAAACCTGACGAAACCTGGCAGCATGTTTTCACCCAATTATTAGTCAGCTTTAGTTCCCAATGATAACAAGAACCTGGTGGACAATCCTAGCGAACTAAACCAGCCATAGTTCTGGCGGATGTCCCAGCTGCCGGCACTGACAGTGCCGTTTTGAGCCGATCTCGCCGAGCTGAGATTTGCACAGCTGACGAAAAAACACCACGAGGATCGGGAAATCCATGAAAATCATCTGTAAATCATCTAAATGTGGCAGTGTGTCAAAACCTTGTACCCCTGGTGAACATCAAAATAGCTGGTAAATGGATGTTCATCCCCCTAAAAATGGTATTAATAGGTATTGATCCATACCCATGTAGCAAGTGAGATGTAAAATAGAGAGATGTTTCTGGCGTATTTGCCAACAAGCCACTTCGCTTCGGGGGAGGGCATGCATTCGTTTCCCTGCTGAAATGAACCTCCAGTCGTCGCTGGCTGATAACATGTGAGCAGTGCCCAGTGAACACCCAACGTGCCATGTAAGAACGTCGTGGTCGATATGGGTCTCCAGAGCGAATCATATATATAATATAAAGTATGATATAGATTCAGATATTAATATATATATACATACATATGCATATGTATATATGCTATGTTGGATTGTGATCTCAAACTAAAGAAACAGAAACAAACAAGAGTTTGAGGAATTGCTCAAATGAGTATGGGTAAAACTTTAAAGCCCTGAAACCCAAACATTGGCTGATCATAGTATATAGTTCAGTGACCTATCCCATGGGGGTATCTACCAAATTTTGGCTCACTACCATTCTGATTGATCTAAACGTACACTGGTTTGTTGCTTGAAACCCCATGTTTGGTTTAGGCACAACAGTGCACAACAATTAAAACCACATGTGTTGTTCCTAACCATGGTAGGGAGAACCCACACGGTTCCTAGAGGCCATTTTTCCACCAAATTTGTTCCACGCGGCGGCCTTGCTGTCGAGATCGCGCGCGCGCGTTTCTTTGCAGCGTGCTTCCACTCCGTTTTAACTCTGGTAAGATGGAAAACCAGCCATGATGCCAACTGTTGCATGTTTTTTACTGGATTACTCAAACGCTTTGTACTTCTAAACATCTACATATATGAATATAGAAAGTAAACCTATAGAAAGTAAACTTGTGCGTCAAATGAACATCCATGGAAAGTAAGTGATATATGAATATACACTGTGTCTCTGTGTGTGTGTTGCATATTTCTGCATATTTTGATGCAAAATAACATCTCACGGCTAGCATATGATACTGTCGTCTGCGGCGATTCCCAAGGCCTGCTTTTTCACTTCGCCAGACCTGAGGCAGCATGCTGTTCCATCAGGATCTTACCATGACAAGCGCCAGGAAGGTTTCAGCCTCCAAGACCGGCGCCAGGCCTGGTTAAGACCTCGGACCTTGTTCTGGCACAACACCTGCGCGAGTGGGGAATTGTGATCCGTTTCGCGGAAGGTAGTTCCTAGCGGTTCCAAGTTTGATGGGGAAACTAAGATATCCAACAACTACATCAAATCATATCAATTCACCAAACGTTCCCCATGTGTTTTTGACTTCAGCATGATATAAAGATTGACCATGTGCTAGTGGATGACTTTGGGCATGAAATGTGTGACCAGTTAGCCAATCCACATGACAGGCTCCGTGAAACTGCGGGGATTTCTCAGGTCAGCTGAATTGTTGACAAGGCTTCTGACCGCCTAAACCTAAAATATGGTTTGATCTGCAAATGGAAAATACCATAGGATACCTCTAAAATTGCCATTAGGTAATAGGGGAAATGCGGTTCTAAACCATCATTTTTCCGAGGTTTTCCAACCATCAGGTCCCAAACCCTTGGATTCAGCGTGGATCAACGGATCAACCAGGATCAGAACCCAAAAATTGATGACGGTCCACCCAAAACTTTCGAGAATAGATTCCGCCATACTCTGCCGCAACTTGAGCTCATTTTTGTGGATCTTTGAGATTTCGATCCAAACAAACGCAACTATCCAGGGTGAATTGGTCGACCTCCAAGCTCTGCGTTCGTTTAGCGCCTGTCAAACCCAAACCGAAGCCCTTGGGGATGATGCCAGCCTGGCGGTTGAGCCATTCCCTCGTTGATGTTTCCCGATTGCTTCAGGATTTGATAGGATCACCATCTGGATCACCCAAAACATAACCATCAACCAGGGATGAGCTGCTTATTGCTCATTCAATGCTGCTGAAATTCTCATCAAAACAGTGAGTAAAATTCCCAATCGTGCTGATTAATTCTGATGTGTTGACTGTTTCCGCATCTGTCCCAGTCCTCATTTTGATGTTGGTTAAATTCCTTCCATTTTTGTTTGTTAGATCTCTAATTTACTATTGTTTGTCCCAAAATTTCATTGATTGACTCACCCAACTACAAAGCTTTCTGAAGGATAATTGACCATTGTTCAACATTAGACAGTGTTTGTGCTTAAACAATGATTATGTACTTATCTTGAACAGCCGTATCATCATGATTAACCAGTACAGTTGGATAAAACCAATGGTCAGTCGACAACAACTAATAGCATTTTTAACCTACCATTATATAATTACCATTACCAGCCATTGGGTGCTGATTACATCAATAACATATTAGTTAATAACCATTAACAACATCATCAACCAAACCGAACACTATTGACCAACCAGTAATAACCTTGTTCACCATCCCCCTAACATTAAACACCCCGATTCTATGGTCCCAAAAATGGGAATATGATAATGGGATATTGTGATGGATAAATCCAAGGTTCTAAGTTGTTGTGGCAGATTAGCCATTGTTCACCATTATATGTAGACTTGGATTTGCTTAAGGAACATGCAAAACATGAAACTTAAATATTCCCTATATCGATTACCCAGTCGTAGTGGATTTCCAGAAAATGTCAAGCCATCTTCAGCAAATCCAGGTCAAAAAAAAATTAGGTAAAACATAAAAATGCGTGGCAAAGAGTTCTCCCCAGGCCACGATGGTCACGATGGTAGGCCTTCTGATTCGCTGCACGCATCTGCGCCACGTCCTCACGCTCGGCCAGCTGGGCATAGCACGGGTGGCCTTGGACGTGACTCCGAGGGATGGGGACCTAGTGACGTAGGGAGGGGATGTAGCTATGGAAGCCATGGCCCATAGTTAAATAGATAATAAAAATGATGATTTACTGATTTACCTACTAAAAGTTGTGATGTTTCATAGCGACCTTGAATTACCAAAGGCCAACTAGATTGAGTTGGGGTTTGTTTGGGTTTATGATTACTATAACTGCAATTAGATTGGGGTTACAAACCAACGTATAACTGGGGCACCACCGATATAGTAGGGATATAGTGGGGAACTATGGATAAATATGGGAATATAAGGCTACGGTGAGAGAACATGGTGGGGAAATTTGCCGCTCTGGAAAAGTAGTACCTTTACTTTTCTATCTTTTGGTGCGTGTTGTAAGCATCACCTATATACCTATATAATATTGCATAAATATATATATATATAGAATTATATATAACATTATATAGCACGAAAACGGAAAATGGCAGGAATATAGTGGGAATACCTGTTTCAATAATTGTTGGAACCTCAAAAATTGATGCAAGGATAGAGATAGAAAATTACATAAATTCATTTCCTTAAATTCAAATTCAGAAGGTGGATCTTCAATATCTATCCTCACATGTTTCAAACAACAACAGTAAAAATAAGTCGAAACAGTGAGGAAAATATCTGTGTGTCCGAGAAAGGGGTATACAATGGTGGCTAACCAATGCCCGATTTTCAGACATCCCTTCCAGAAAAGCACTCACAAAGGTTAACGTGTTTTGAAGCATCATTGACCCCTACAAGGACATGAGTCAAATCATGAAGGAACAAAAAGGCCCCGATACTTTATGATGCTTCAGACTTCACATCCCCGAGGATCGAATAATCTGTGGTGCCTGGGTTTTCCACAAATACTGAGCACCAGGCAGATGATCTTGTTGCCCTTAGATGTGCTCCAAATCACCTGAAGCCGACCATGAGCAGCCCCGCAGCTCACCCGATGACCTGGCCGGAAGGGCCTTGTAGTTGGACTGCTTCACCTTATCGCATCTGAAGCACATGTAGCCCAGCAAATAGTCCTGGCACCGCTTTTCAAAGGGGGGGCCCTGTGTCTCATGAGATGGATGTGTTTCAAGTGTGTGTGAAATGTTGACCAAACACAAAGGAGATTACTCGAAAAATTCGGGCTGCCAACCACTGCTGTCCATGTCGGTGTGACCCCGCCATCCCCCAACTTTGCGCAAAAACCATGCCAGCTTGGCATACTTTTTCGGCCTGTGTCGCGGCAAGGGGTGCTGACAGGCCCCGGTCCCGGGTTGGTCATCAAATTTACAGCGTTCCAAATCACCAAACCAAACATTGGTTTGAACCTGTAAAGACATGAAAATAAATGCTGACGCGACCCTTCATCCACCATCATTGGGATTGGCTGGGGCACCAGCACAATAGATTCACAATATCATGCAATATCAACCTTTGAGTTGGCTAAGGGTGGTTTGAGGGTCCAAGCAGAGTGAATTTCGTAGCTGTGTTTCATGATTTGTTTGGACCGCAAACAGCAAGCATTAGTAAGTTTTAAGCTTCTAGCATGCTTCTAGACCGTGAAACATCAGCAACGTTGGTACCTTAGCGCCCCAAGCTTGGAATGAAACCCTCAATCCCTGTTTCAACCTCACAGGGCCAGTTATTATAGCCACTTCCATCATCTTGATATCATGATGTTTTTCGCTCAGTGCATGACTTCGCTCCGCCTCATCTTGGACTTGAGGCCCTCATCATCAAACTGGAACTGCGGGACTGGATCAAATTGTTTCAAGAGCTTCACCGCACGATTGCGCTCCTGGGACGGCGGTGTGACCCAGGGCTGACCCAGGCCTCAAAACGCAAGTGGTTGCTCCTGGTACACGTATACCCACACATGTATTCCCTTTGACCGGATGTTTAAAAGTTTGCTATGGTATAGATTGCCCATTCGTAAATGATAAATATTAAACATGGTGCCCTTATTCCAGTTTATTCCAAAGCAAAATTGTTAGTCGTTATTGGATGGTAATTCTGAAAGTGCAGGGCAACTGAGCCCGTACTCTGTTGGGAGTGCAATATTGGACTATCGGTCTGACGAATCCTTGTCCTGCATAGATGTATACATTGCCATCCAAGAATATGTAGCCGTTTATTTTGCGGAAAAATAAACCCTGTACTTCTGTGGTTGAGAGATTATTTGTCCGCAACTTTCTTGTTTGATTTCTCCATATCCCAGGTAAATAATAAGTTCCTGATTCAAATTGCATGTGACAGCTCATGGGGATCTTACTCAACATACCTCTTGTTGCTGGGTTTGTTCCCATGCTACATTGGCAGTGCCGGCTGGGTATTCCTTGCCCTGATGTTGTTGGCATTGGGTGGTCTGCGATTTTCTGTTGAAACCCCACAGTTGCCAGTTCACCTAGCATTTGTCATGGTGACATCTCATGTCTGTCATGAAATTTGCATTTTACTGAGTGAAACATCCACAAGAAATGGGACGAATGAAAGCATGTGTATGTGTATATATAATATATTATATTATATTATATTATACTATATTATATTATATTATATTATATTGTTTTATATTATATTATATTATATTGTATTATATTATATACATTAAAATAATACATTAAAATATATTATCCGCCGACCCCTGCCGACAGCAGGGGGAGCGCGTCAGAGAAGAGATTACAAGCAACAAGTGTTGTGCAGTGCAAGTGAGGGGCAAGCGAGGGGGGGACAGAAAGGGAAGCCAGGTGCAGAGTAAGAAGCCCAAAAAAGGAAGCGAGAAAGGAGGGGCAGTCTCAGCGAACGTAGCGGGGCAAGCGAGGGGGGGACAGAAAGGGAAGCCAGGTGCAGAGTAAGAAGCTCAAAAAAGGAAGCGAAAAAGGAGGGGCAGTCTCAGCGAACGTAGCAAGCGAAAGAAGCACGAAACAAGAAGTTAGAAGCAAGAATGCAGAAGCAAGAGTAAACGAGCGACAGAAAGTAATGTTTGGCACTCTGGGCTACGGGCCGCGGGCCCAATCCGTCCTTCACTGCCATGGTGTTTTAGCCCTGCGAGGAGGTCCCTTGACCGGAGCTGTGCCGCACGAAAGCCAGCTGTCAGACAATGCAGGCAAGTTGGCAGTTGGCAGTGCAGGAACGCAGGGAAAAGCTAGGTTTGAGCTGCAAGACGACGCAGGCAAAGTGGCAGGGAAAAGCAAGGTTTGAAGCTAGTTTCTAGGCAGTTCAGAAGGCAACGTTTGGCACCGTGGGCTGCCGGCTGCGGGCCCGATCCGTCCTTCAGTGCCATGGTGTTGGGGCCCTGCGGAGGGGTCCTTGGACTCGAGCTGACGGCAAGACACAGCAAGGTTTGAAGCTAGTTTCGACTTGACCGGAGCTGTGCCGCACGAAAGCCAGCTGTCAGACAATGCAGGCAAGTTGGCAGTTGGCAGTGCAGGAACGCAGGGAAAAGCAAAGTTTGAAGCTAGTTTCTAGGCACTGCAGAAAGCAACGTTTGGCAGTATGGGCTGCCGGCCGCGGGCCCGATCCGTCCTTCACTGCCATGGTGTTTGAGGCCTGCGACAGGGTCCTTGGACCCGAGCTGACGCCAGGAAACAGCAAGGTTTGAACCGGCAGACCTGGTCCGTCCCTCAGGGCCCTGCTGTTTGGCTGTGGCGCAGGCGCCGTTTTGGGTCAGACAGCAAGGTTTTCTTGTAGGTTCAGAAAGCAACGTTAGGCACTCACGGCCGTGGCCCGCAGGCCCGATCCGTCCTTCACTGCCATGGTGTTTGAGGCCCGCGACAGGGTCCTTGGACTCGAGCTGACGGCAGGAAACAGCAAGGTTTGAAGCTAGTTTCTAGGCAGTTCAGAAAGCAACGTTAGGCACTCACGGCCGTTTTTGAATGTTTGTGACGGCCGGAAAGGGCGCGTTTTTGAAGGTTTGACGGCTGGAAGAGAGCTTGTTTTCTTGTAGGTTCAGAAAGCAACGTTAGGCAGTGGGAGCGGTTGCCCGGAGGCTCGGTCCGTCCTTCAGGGCCCTGCTGTTTGGGCGTGGCGGAGGCGCCGTTTGTGAGCCTTGACGGCTGGAAGAGAGCTAGTTTGGGAGCCGTTGCCCGGAGGCTCGGTCCATCCTTCAGGGCCCTGCTGTTTTGTTGTGGCGAGGGCGCCGTTTGTGAGCTTTGACGGCTGGAAGAGAGCTAGTTTTCTTGTAGGTTCAGAAAGCAACGTTAGGCAGTGGGAGCCGTTGCCCGGAGGCTCGGTCCGTCCTTCAGGACCCTGCTGTTGGGCGTGGCGGAGGCGCCGTTTGTGTGCCTTGACGGCTGGAAGAGAGCTAGTTTGGGAGCCGTTGCCCGGAGGCTCGGTCCGTCCTTCAGGGCCCTGCTGTTTTGCTGTGGCGAAGGCGCCGTTTGTGAGCCTTGGAAGAGAGCTAGTTTTCTTGTAGGTTCAGAAAGCAACGTTAGGCACTGGGAGCCGTTGCCCGGAGGCTCGGTCCGTCCTTCAGGGCCCTGCTGTTTGGGCGTGGCGGAGGCGCCGTTTGTGAGCCTTGACGGCTGGAAGAGAGCTAGTTTGGGAGCCGTTGTCCGGAGGCTCGGTCCGTCCTTCAGGGCCCTGCTGTTTTGCTGTGGCGAGGGCGCCGTTTGTGAGCCTTGACGGCTGGAAGAGAGCTAGTTTTCTTGTAGGTTCAGAAAGCAACGTTAGGCAGTGGGAGCGGTTGCCCGGAGGCTCGGTCCGTCCTTCAGGGCCCTGCTGTTTGGGCGGGGCGGAGGCGCCGTTTGTGAGCCTTGACGGCTGGAAGAGAGCTAGTTTGGGAGCCGTTGCCCGGAGGCTCGGTCCGTCCTTCAGGGCCCTGCTGTTTTGCTGTGGCGGGGGTGCCGTTTGTGAGCCTTGACGGCTGGAAGAGAGCTAGTTTTCTTGTAGGTTCAGAAAGCAACGTTAGGCAGTGGGAGCCGTTGCCCGGAGGCTCGGTCCGTCCTTCAGGACCCTGCTGTTTGGGCGTGGCGGAGGCGCCGTTTGTGTGCCTTGACGGCTGGAAGAGAGCTAGTTTTGGAGCCGTTGCCCGGAGGCTCGGTCCGTCCTTCAGGGCCCTGCTGTTTTGCCTGTGGCGAGGGCGGCCGTTTTTGTGAGCCTTGACTGCTGGAGAGGAGTGCTTTCTCTATTTTTTTTTCCTCTATTTTTTTTTTCTTTCTCCTTCCTTTACATTTTTCTGTAGTGGGAGGCAGTTTTCTTGTAGGTTCAGAAAGCAACGTTAGGCAGTGGGAGCCGTTGCCCGGATGCTCGGTCCGTCCTTCAGGGCCCTGCTGTTTTGCTGTGGCGGAGGCGCCGTTTGTGAGCCTTGACGGCTGGAAGAGAGCTAGTTTGGGAGCCGTTGCCCGGAGGCTCGGTCCGTCCTTCAGGGCCCTGCTGTTTTGCTGTGGCGAGGGCGCCGTTTGTGAGCCTTGATGGCTGGAAGAGAGCTAGTTTTCTTGTAGGTTCAGAAAGCAACGTTAGGCAGTGGGAGCGGTTGCCCGGAGGCTCGGTCCGTCCTTCAGGGCCCTGCTCTTTGGGCGTGGCGGAGGCGCCGTTTGTGAGCCTTGACGGCTGGAAGAGCGTTTTTGAAGGTTTGACGGCTGGAAGAGAGCTTGTTTTCTTGTAGGTTCTGAAAGCAACGTTAGGCAGTGGGAGCCGTTGCCCGGAGGCTCGGTCCGTCCTTCAGGGCCCTGCTGTTTGGGCGTGGCGGAGGCGCCGTTTGTGAGCCTTGACGGCTGGAAGAGAGCTAGTTTGGGAGCCGTTGCCCGGAGGCTCGGTCCGTCCTTCAGGGCCCTGCTGTTTTGCTGTGGCGAGGGCGCCGTTTGTGAGCCTTGACGGCTGGAAGAGAGCTAGTTTTCTTGTAGGTTCAGAAAGCAACGTTAGGCAGTGGGAGCCGTTGCCCGGAGGCTCGGTCCGTCCTTCAGGGCCCTGCTGTTTGGGCGTGGCGGAGGCGCCGTTTGTGAGCCTTGACGGCTGGAAGAGAGCTAGTTTGGGAGCCGTTGCCCGGAGGCTCGGTCCGTCCTTCAGGGCCCTGCTGTTTTGCTGTGGCGAGGGCGCCGTTTGTGAGCCTTGACGGCTGGAAGAGAGCTAGTTTTCTTGTAGGTTCAGAAAGCAACGTTAGGCAGTGGGAGCCGTTGCCCGGAGGCTCGGTCCGTCCTTCAGGGCCCTGCTGTTTGGGCGTGGCGGAGGCGCCGTTTGTGAGCCTTGACGGCTGGAAGAGAGCTAGTTTGGGAGCCGTTGCCCGGAGGCTCGGTCCGTCCTTCAGGGCCCTGCTGTTTTGCTGTGGCGAGGGCGCCGTTTGTGAGCCTTGACGGCTGGAAGAGAGCTAGTTTTCTTGTAGGTTCAGAAAGCAACGTTAGGCAGTGGGAGCGTTGCCCGGAGGCTCGGTCCGTCCTTCAGGGCCCTGCTGTTTGGGCGTGGCGGAGGCGCCGTTTGTGAGCCTTGACGGCTGGAAGAGAGCTAGTTTGGGAGCCGTTGCCCGGAGGCTCGGTCCGTCCTTCAGGGCCCTGCTGTTTTGCTGTGGCGAGGGCGCCGTTTGTGAGCCTTGACGGCTGGAAGAGAGCTAGTTTTCTTGTAGGTTCAGAAAGCAACGTTAGGCAGTGGGAGCCGTTGCCCGGAGGCTCGGTCCGTCCTTCAGGACCCTGCTGTTTGGGCGTGGCGGAGGCGCCGTTTGTGAGCCTTGACGGCTGGAAGAGAGCTAGTTTGGGAGCCGTTGCCCGGAGGCTCGGTCCGTCCTTCAGGGCCCTGCTGTTTTGCTGTGGCGAGGGCGCCGTTTGTGAGCCTTGACGGCTGGAAGAGAGCTAGTTTTCTTGTAGGTTCAGAAAGCAACGTTAGGCAGTGGGAGCCGTTGCCCGGAGGCTCGGTCCGTCCTTCAGGGCCCTGCTGTTTGGGCGTGGCGGAGGCGCCGTTTGTGAGCCTTGACGGCTGGAAGAGAGCTAGTTTGGGAGCCGTTGCCCGGAGGCTCGGTCCGTCCTTCAGGGCCCTGCTGTTTTGCTGTGGCGAGGGCGCCGTTTGTGAGCCTTGACGGCTGGAAGAGAGCTAGTTTTCTTGTAGGTTCAGAAAGCAACGTTAGGCAGTGGGAGCCGTTGCCCGGAGGCTCGGTCCGTCCTTCAGGGCCCTGCTGTTTGGGCGTGGCGGAGGCGCCGTTTGTGAGCCTTGACGGCTGGAAGAGAGCTAGTTTGGGAGCCGTTGCCCGGAGGCTCGGTCCGTCCTTCAGGGCCCTGCTGTTTTGCTGTGGCGAGGGCGCCGTTTGTGAGCCTTGACGGCTGGAAGAGAGCTAGTTTTCTTGTAGGTTCAGAAAGCAACGTTAGGCAGTGGGAGCCGTTGCCCGGAGGCTCGGTCCGTCCTTCAGGGCCCTGCTGTTTGGGCGTGGCGGAGGCGCCGTTTGTGAGTGCCTTGACGGCTGGAAGAGAGCTAGTTTGGGAGCCGTTGCCCGGAGGCTCGGTCCGTCCTTCAGGGCCCTGCTGTTTTGCTGTGGCGAGGGCGCCGTTTGTGAGCCTTGACGGCTGGAAGAGAGCTAGTTTTCTTGTAGGTTCAGAAAGCAACGTTAGGCAGTGGGAGCCGGTTGCCCGGAGGCTCGGTCCGTCCTTCAGGGCCCTGCTGTTTGGGCGTGGCGGAGGCGCCGTTTGTGAGCCTTGACGGCTGGAAGAGAGCTAGTTTGGGAGCCGTTGCCCGGAGGCTCGGTCCGTCCTTCAGGGCCCTGCTGTTTTGCTGTGGCGAGGGCGCCGTTTGTGAGCCTTGACGGCTGGAAGAGAGCTAGTTTTCTTGTAGGTTCAGAAAGCAACGTTAGGCAGTGGGAGCCGTTGCCCGGAGGCTCGGTCCGTCCTTCAGGGCCCTGCTGTTTGGGCGTGGCGGAGGCGCCGTTTCTGAGCTTGGAAAGCTGGAAGACGGCTACTTTTCTTGTAGGTTCAGAAAGCACTGTGGGGCATTGCCGTGCGGTGTGGCAACCTTAAGCTGGAAACGTCATCAGGTATGCACGCGCCACTGGTTGGTGCGACACTGCCGGCCGCTGGGATTGCGATGCGTTACCCGAATTCGGCCGGAAGCCAGTGTTGAGTGCACCACCGTGCCGCATGTTGGACATGCATGCGAATATGTGCCACCTGCGAGCAGGCCATTGGCAACGCGAAATTGTTTGCCGCAGCCATTACCGCGGCGGTGATCGACGCGCCCTGTTGCCACAGGGCTTTGCACAGACTTAGCACAGTACGGGCAGACGTATATGTGCAGTCGTGGCGGTGCTGTGTCAGGCCCGACAGCAAGCTGCTGGTTCGATGAGTGGGCAGTGTCCGTTTTGGGACCTTCTGCTCGCGTGGAAGTTTGTCTTGCTTCGTGTATTTCCTGAATTTCCTTGCGAATGTCCTCTAGGATTGCTGCGTGCCGGTGGCGGGTTTCGCGTTGGCGCAAGCGGGCCGGGCGTTGATTCGTGCGATGAGCAAGACGGCAAACGAAGGCAAAGGCTGTGCATGCGTTGCATACTTGTGTGCCGTCTTGAGTATATTCACGACCTTGTTGCCAAGCTGTAAACTCTGTTCGTGGCTTGCGTTCCGCGCACATGGAACACATGAAAACAGACCAGCGACTTTGACTGAGCTTCGGCCGCCATCACTGTGGAAGATGTTCACTGCAGGAAGGGTTCCAAACTCACTCTCTCCCAGGGGTCGGCGGCAGGGGGCGTAGCCCCTTAATATTATATTATGTTTTATTATATTATTATATTATGTTATATTATATTATATTATTTTATTTTATATTATATTATATATTATTATATTATATTGTATTATATTACATTAAATTATATTATATTGTATTATGTTTTATTATATTATTATATTATGTTATATTATATTATATTAAATTAAATTATATTATATTATATTATTTTAAATTATATTATATTGTATTATATTATATTATATTAGATTATATTATATTATATTATATATATACATATGCATATATATATTTATATTATAATATATATATACAGTATATATATACATATGTATGTGTGTGTGCGTGTAAACTCCAAGGAGCCACCATGATCATGTCTGGCTGATATCCCCAGTTTTGTTGACGGAATCGCCATATTTGCTGCTTGATTGATTATTGCCTTAATCTGGCGCCAGCTAGAAATCGATGTATAGCCCATTGAAATCCATAGCTGCAGACGCTAGGGAAAAATTATGACAAATTATAGGTAGCAGACAGCAGGAGATGAGAGGTAGGCTTTTGGGGGGACTATGATTAGATAGATGGCCAAATAGATAGGTAGATCGGGAGATAGGTAGATAGATAGATAAATAGGTAGGGAGGGGGGTAGGTAGATTTGTATCATAAGGGTTTGCCCAAAAATTGGCAGATAACATGGGATAACCCAAAACATGCCCTTCTAAACCATGGGCCCATAGGGCAATGTCGCTTGGGGGGTTTCCCATCATTCAGTTTCCAAAGCCGAGGAAAATCTGAGCTTTTGACCTATCGACATCTGGGGTTTTCTCAAAATCTGGACCCCCATTCCATTGGTGAAAAATTATCATTGACCCCCAAAAAATGGCATCTGGAGCATCCATCTATGGGTCGAAATGCATGGAATTCCCTTCTCTTCGTCTCCAGCGTTAAACCCCCATTGAAGCACCCAGCTTTTCGACGCTTAAATGGAGGTCATATGAGGTCATGATCCACCACTTTTCGCCCCCAGTTTTGCCATCGAATTGGCGCCACGCCTTGCTGGTCTTGGCACTACCCAAGACATCCACCAGCTCCGATTTCGTCAAGGAAGTTGTCTTCACCTAAAGGGGGCGACTCCGAGCTGCAAAAAATGATGTTTCATCAAACAACTGAAATATATTGAAATATACTAATTTTCATAATTTCCATGTATATATATATATATCATTATATATCATTTGAATGGTCCTTCAAAGTTGGCATTTCATTAGCTGAAATATACAAATTGTCCATCAAATGCCAATTGATGCCGTGGGTTTGAGTGGAAACTTGTTATTTCCCACAGAATCTGACCATCAAAGATGGGATACACAATCGGGACTCAGTACTGCAAAAAGGTTCATTTTTTCAGCTCTGTATTGTATGTTCCAGCGTCAAAATGGTTATATACTTTGTTTCATACATACCTATGCCAGATAGTGATGCCAGTGGCCAATAAGGAGGTTTGTAACTCACTTATGCATGGGATAACACCATGACTAATCTAGTTCCATTGGTTTGCTGAAAAAATGTCTGAATGTACTTTCTGGTTCAATCCCATGCCTGTCTGCAAAAAAACAAGTTAGAATCCTTACTCTGATCTGCATGGCAGCTGGTAACCTGGGGCTTATATGACTGAACCTGAGTTGGGTAAGAAAACCAAATGCTACAAACAACGACCCGTCACTATCTGTGGACCTAGGTCCGTAGATGTTTCTTAATGTGAACTCTAAATTCTCTTGATTTACTCGGGAACTTACCCCCTAAAATAGAGATA
This sequence comes from Cladocopium goreaui, assembly GCA_947184155.2. Lineage (NCBI taxonomy): Eukaryota > Dinophyceae > Suessiales > Symbiodiniaceae > Cladocopium > Cladocopium goreaui. The sequence continues at coordinate 541,597 of CAMXCT020003513.1, forward strand.
AACTATGATAAACCACTATATACTAGAACTGGTACCTCCCCTGTTTGAAACTGTTTTCTCAGCCCTGGTTTATGAACATGCTAGCAATGCTCATCTAAGTCAGTGGGTTCGGTGACTCCCACCTTTCTTGAGGCCCCAACCATGGTTGCACGACACCGGGCACGCTGCCCCTACTACCCAAATCTGAAGCCGAAATACCGCGGTGTCCCCCTGTGGAGGCCGGTGGTTGACAAACAAACGTCTCTATATATACATATATAGTTTATGGGTTCTATATATGTATACATATTAAATTTGTATTATATATATATATATACACGTGCATGTATGTAAATACACATGCGCGCACGTAAAAAAACAAAAATACATGTGTATATATATATATACGTATACTTATTTAAATTTATTTATCTAATATACCTTTGTTGAATATATATATATATATATTTGTATATATATATATTTGTATGCGTGTATTCCACGCATACAAACATATGTATATTTATTTGGCGGTTAAGCCGCACACCCCAGCCTCAACGCCTCGTAAACCTCTGTGATTCACCTCGTTGACGTCTCCTTCGATGTGCAGCCTAGATAGGATATGTGGTTCATAGCCTATATTATATATAGTGGACTGATCTAAACAACAGGGCTGCTAATGGCAATCCGTAATCGTTGCAATCATTGTTTCGGGACCCAATCCCTGTAATCCATTAATCCGTTTATAAACCGTAATCCGTTGAGGGTCTATATCAAAGACAAAGCTCCCCTGCAGAGATATTGGCGCCACTTTCGGTGTCCGCCCCTATCCTTTCTACATATGGTAAGCATTGGCGGTTAGGTCCCGCCTCACAACGTCGCGCGCGTTGAGGGCAAGGACCTTGACTACCAGACCGTCCTTTTGGACCACACAGCAAACGCTGCCGTCTTTTCATGGCCAACCCAGTGACTGCGACATCTTGGAGGATGCCAGTTACGCAATGTCCTTTCTTATTGTTGATTTCCGCAGTGTGTGCTATGGTCATATCTCAAGTCTCCCAATTGGTTTTGGCTGGATGATCTGACTTTTTGTAAACAAGCCAAATCCCGCAGCAGCACCTGTTCATCCAGCGCAAAATGGCGTGCCAAACCGGCAACAGCCGACGGAAGATCTCGGCCACAAATTTCTGGAACGGTCAAGCGGCGTCGAGGCTTTCAAGGCTTTCGGGAATGAGTGAAACAGAATCAAAACTACCATCGGGGACCGCAAGATTGTCAGGATGAGTGAAATTTGCACAAGGCAGAGAGACTCGCAAGGCTGGTCAAACCCAGAATCAGGGAGTGACAGATACGCGACACTCCAGAAGAATGACAGCTGGTCTGCGCCATTCTTATTCTTGGTGAACCTGGTGCTGAGTGAAAGAAAAAGACCATGGCTTCAAGTGCGCGCCTGACATTTCTTGGAATTTCGGATGCAGCACGTGAGGGCCCACCAGGGGCTGGAGAACGCGAGAAGCATTTGAATATTACCAAGAGATTCTGCAAAAAAACACTATAACTGCATGGGGAAGGTGCTGCTCAAGCCTTGCACAATTTGCACCACTTGGTTCAGGCTGGGCGGCAGGACTTTCAAAGAGCACTGCCATGCATCTCCAATGGAATACTTAGCTGTGTATGAATCACGGGCCACTTGTTCTTGACGAGCAAACTCTTCCAAGAGCCATTCTGAACCACCTCTGTTGCCTCTGCGTTGCAGTTGCGCACACAAAGATTTCAAAGCGACTGCCAGCACTCCATCTCCTTGTCTAACATACGCTGATGTCTCCGCTTTGCATGCGGCCACCAGTGGCTGCAAGTCAAGGATCTTCAACTCTTGCCCCTGGGTTTTGACGTTAGCTTGCGCATGATGGAAAGAAGGTCTCCGCATGCACAAAGGACGCACAAGAACTGAAGTGATTCCAGATCGCCCCCCAATATTCACCGCCCAGAAACAAACCTCATCGCAAGGGCATTGGGTACTATGCGCCCTCAGGGAGACGGAGAAAGGGAAAGAGAGAGAGAGAGAGAAAGAGAGAGAGAGAGGGGAGAGAAAGAGAGGAGAGAAAGAGAGGAGAGAAAGAAAGAGAGAGAGAGAGAGAGGAGAGAAAGAGAGGAGAGAAAGAGAGGAGAGAAAGAGAGGAGAGAAAGAAAGAGAGAGAGAGAGAGAAAGAGAGAGAGAGAGGAGAGAAAGAGAGGAGAGAAAGAGAGGAGAGAAAGAAAGAGAGAGGAGAGAGAGAGAGAGAGGAGAGAAAGAGTGGAGAGAAAGAGAGGAGAGAAAGAGACGAGAGAGAGAGAGAGAGAGACAGAGCAAGAGACAGAGAGAGACAGAGAGAGACAGAGAGAGAGAGAGACAGAGCAAGAGACAGAGCAAGAGACAGAGCAAGAGACAGAGAGAGACAGAGAGAGACAGAGAGAGAGACAGAGAGAGACAGAGAGAGACAGAGAGAGACAGAGGGAGACAGAGGGAGACAGAGGGAGACAGAGGGAGACAGAGGGAGACAGAGGGAGACAGAGGGAGACAGAGGGAGACAGAGAGAGACAGAGAGAGACAGAGGGAGACAGAGGGAGACAGAGAGAGACAGAGAGAGACCGAGAGAGACAGAGAGAGACAGAGGGAGACAGAGGGAGACAGAGGGAGACAGAGGGAGACAGAGGGAGACAGAGGGAGACAGGGAGACGGAGAGACAGAGAGAGAGAGAAGAGAGAAAAAAGAAAAAAAGATGAAATGAAAAAGATACGAAAAGAGAGAAGAAGAGCGAAGAAGAGCGAAGAAGAGAGAAAGAAAACAGAAGAAGAGAGAAGAAGAGCGAAGAAGAGTGAAGGAGAGGCAAGAAGAGATAAGAGCAGAGAAGAAGAGAGAAGAATAGAAAGAAGAGAGAAGAGGAGAGAATGGAGAGAATACGAGAGAAGAACAGAAAAAAAAGAGAGAAGAAGACGGGGGGAGGGTAGCCACACGCACACACATAGACCCGGCACCTTGTAACTCCTCTCCAGAAAGACCTCGGTCACGGTGAGCTCCACGTCGGACCTCGGCTCCCACGTTTAGACGTTGCGGCTCCTCTGCCCACTTTATCCTTGCTGTCTTGCCACCACAACATGAACGCAGTTGCCACACAGCGCTCGTCGGCCATGGCTTAGCAAGATTCAAGCGCACGGGGGGTCTTAACTTTTACACGGGAGCCTGACACCGAGCGAAGAGTTCTTGCATAATCCGCAATCCGTTTAATCCGCAATCCGCCTAATGATTGGGGATTAACTTTGATCACACCATAAATATATAGATAGATATAATGTGTACATATGTAATGCATTTATTATTCCACATACTATGATACTATGTATAACTGACTTTTGTTAAATATAGTTGATGCGGTTGATACTAGCATTTACTAGCTGGCATTCTCATCCAACATGCTGTGACAGGTGACCCACGGTGATGCCACCCGCCGTCGGCGGCCCGCATGAAATCGTCAACGGTAATTGGATTTAAAGAATTCAATTACTGCTTGTAAGCATGACAACACTAACATGGAACGCTCAAAACGGATCAAAATGGCTCAAAATGAGTGAGTGATTAGCCTCCTGGAAGCCTGGAAATGGCAATAGTATGATAGTATATAATAGTTCCATTTGGAAACTTCCGGGTGAACAGCACCATCACTGCCGCAGCTTTTTGCTTGAGACAGATTCGGGTCAAATTTCCTCAAGAAGCCTGGTGCTCAACGCAACTGCTCACCCTTGAGGATCACCCAAATCCTGGGCGGCCTGGGCTGATGTTTGTTGGCTCAAGTTTCCCCATGAAATGGAGGCTTAATGGTAGTTTAATGGTGGTTTAATATGGTTTTATGTTGTTTAAGAGGGATTATAACGGGATATATATATATATATATGTATATTGTTGTTGTTACTATTATTATTAGAATATTGATGGATATACCCTCTGGTAATCAGCCACGTGGCTGGGAAATCCCAGCACCATTTGCTTTCGGCAGCCCCGAGTTGAAGCCTCGTTTACATCAAAATGGTGACATACTGTGGATGGAAGAAATCCTGCACACCTGGGATGGTAGAAAGCCTATAAATAATGGGATAAACCACCTATTAACTGGTGCAGGATTTCTTCCATCCACAGTATGACATACCCTCTGGTAAACTGCCACATAACTATGGAAAATCGCCATTTTTAATGGGAAAACTCACTATAAATAGCCATGTTCAATAGCTATGTTAGTTTACCAGAGGGTATCCCATGATATCCCAATAGCCCCAACAAATATCCAGAAAAAACCCAGTATCATCAAATAAATTCGTCTGGTTTTGTCATGGTCTGTTGAAATCTATTGATGTTCAATCCAAACATCCCCAGTCCATGTCAACATTTCTTCGTGAAAAATCATGTTAAACATTGTTAAACCCTCATAATTTCGGATGGGTCAAAACCCATTCAGGACCCATATTATTGGGAAAAAATAGGTTTTTCCATGTTTTTCCATTCACCAGCTATAACCCCCATATGGCCAGGGGGAATCAATTGATCCATTCACCAGCGAAATCCGCAAACCGCGCCTGGTATCGCCTCACTTGGTGACACCCACTTTGGCCGCCCTCAAGGTGCGGTCGTGGATCATGTAGCCCGGCCTCGGGCTACGCGAGCGCGACATCAACATGGTCTGAGCTTAAAAAGAAACGGGCCATGAATTATGGCCAAAACAGGTTTTTTACACACTCCTATTGTATTATTCTAATTAATATTAATTAGTTCTGTTCCGATGGAACATGTATAGAACATGTTTAACTCATCTCATTGTACTGGTGAAGTGGTTTTTAACCAGAAAAAAATCTGGTGAAGTGACCAGGTCCATCCCCAAAAAAAACCCTCTGGGCCGAACCTTCTCAAGTGCTGCAAAAATCAAACAGTTGTTCCTCGAACTTGACAAATCCCAAGTTTTTAAATGTAAAAATCTGAATCTGGCTGGTGGTATGCCAACCCCTCTGAAAAATATGAAAGTCAGTTTGGATTATTATTCAAAATATATGGGAAAATTAAAAAAACCTCCAAACCACCAACCAGGAATGATCTCAGATATCTTAGGCCTATCTTAGAAATATCTTATGCACATCGGCATGTCTTAGGCATATGTTAGCTGTGGAACTTTACCTTGGTGGACTTCCAAAACATCAAAATTCACCGCTGAGGTGTCGACTCCATCACATGAAAAATGATGTTGGGCTCCTGGCTGGGTTGAAATCGATGAGTGATATCGATGGGATAATTTTGAATCCATCCACTTTTAAACCCAGATTGAGGAGTACCATTCGGAGTGTGGTTTTCATTTTGAGGGACGATGGATCAGAAATGATCAGAATGTTTGACTGCCAAATTGGATCCGATAGTGCTAAAACTGCTGAATTCTAGGAACTCTTGGTCTCTTGGTTGAAATCTTGGTTCCCTACGCCTCCCCAAAACTGTGCCTTCTCCAAAATCAAAGCCTTCTCTGGCCATCCAGGAACATCCGGTGAGACGTCCACAGCCGACTCAGTGCCCTGCTCTTCACACCAGAAATCAAACATAGTAATATATGAGCCATGGTCAATACTCACTATATGGTTGATGGTCATCCCATCCATAATAAGGATCCTTATAATGGTTATTATAAATCCCATGAACCATTGGATGACTAGCCCCTATTAATGGTTATAATAACCATGAGTATTGACCATAGCTCATATAATAATGTGGGTAAAACAATGCCATAAACCATCCCCCAGTCATCACCATTTTTATAGGTGGTATGTTTACCATTCACAAATGGTGGTTTCTGATTGTTTTACCCAGATTACTCAGTTCCATGATGTTCATAGCAATCAAACATAGTAATGGAAAAATCCACGATTAGTTCCAGGATTTTCCCAGCTATACACCTGCATTTAGTGCGGGGAATTTTCCATTGCCAGCCATGTTTGATGACACCAGGGGGTAAATCCATTGATATCCCAACATAGTTATTACCACATTATGCAGAAACTACATTACATAATTCATATGTAAATTACATATATACAGATATAATATCGATACATACATTACATTACATTACATTACATTACATGACATGACATGACATGACATGACATGACATTACATTACATTACCACACATACATACATACATATATATACATATGTTTGTGTAGATAATGAAATATCTGTATATATACATATATATATATACATATATATATACATATGTAATCATATGTATTTAGATGTATTATTATCTAATATTATCTATGCTAAATCACCCTGTTTCCCACGGTATCACCGGAACCAAAAACCCGTCCCACCTTGCCAGGCATCTCCATGGCGAACATCGCCTCGTGATGCTCCGGGTTGAAGGGCTGGTCCAGCGCCTGGAGATCCATTTCGGGGCGTTGTGAAAAATGTGAAAAATGCAGATGTGAACCATGAAAAATTGGGATTTAACTATGGAAAATGGTGATTTAACATGATTTTAACCATGAAAATTTGGGATCTAACCTGATTTAACATTATTTGACATCGTTTGACCTTGTCAAAGGTTGGGATTTAACCATCAAAGAGTGAGATTTGATCATCAAAAATGGCAATTTAGATCAACCAATCATGGTGGGGGGCAACAACACAAAGCTCCATAGCAACAGCGGGGAATGAAGAATGAGTAAGTACAGGACATGAAAAAAATGAGCCATAAATATCAATTGGGATATGATACCACTCATATACCCTAGGTGATCATGGTTCAGGGCTTCAAGACTACTGCCACCACCTATCAACCCATAGGTTACTGGTTACAGTTGTGGATCCTTTGACCAGCATGGGTCTGTTCAGAAACCCAGATGAGTTTTTTGGGTTGAAATCAGCATGGTCGTTATGTTTCAATACCCATTGTGGGTGTTTAAAAACCCCGCAATTCTATCGATTGACTGATTCCATCCATCGACTTGGCGATCTTTGTTTAAATCACATCCAAACCTTTGCTGATGAAATCTAAATTTGCATCTTGCGGCTATACTTAGACGATCAGAATCATAATCCATTATCCAATGTTAATTGGCTTAGAAATTTTGCTGGCTACAACATTCTGGGTTGAATCGGGGGTCTCCGCCCACACGCTCGCCCCAAATGACATGTCACTCCCTGGCGTTTTAGTTTGCAAAGAAAGCACGTATCTGACGTATCCCTGGGCCACCACCGCTTCTATGATATCGGTTGTTTTGCTTGACATGCGACCTGTCCATGAACATGCCTACTTGCCTACTGGCAGAACTTTGGGATTTGCGCGAACCTGTTTAAGTTCCAGTGGATTTGCAGTGGATAGCATGCATCCTTTGGTCGCTGTAAGCCCCCATTTTTGCTGTTTGATCCCCGATTTTTGGACAATCTCAAGGGGCCGGGGTGGGAAAAACCGATTGTAAAATCCTGGACGTAATGGTCGCTTAATGGAGATTCCCGGTTCATGGAGTATAGTAACCCCAATACAAATATACATATATAGTATATAGCAATATGGCTAATAGGACATAGTAGATAAGAAGACAGTAGTACAACCCCCGAACTAGTCATCAGCCATCATTGATCAGAAATTGATTATATAATTGGATCCTGCCGGAAATCTTTACGGTTGAAGCATGTTGAAATCCAAGCAAAATGATGGTCGAGCCCATGTCCGGCCTATGTCAAGCCTATATTTGTCCTATCCTGCTATCCTCCCACCTTCATCTTGTGTACACCAAACTCCGCAAAAGCTTCCTCCACGGCGTGCCGAATCTTTTGCACCTCGCGAAGCAGAGTTAGAGTTGTCGAGCCAGGGCATCATGGGCAACCCCGTAGCACTAGCGAAACCTGACAGTGTGTGTGTGTGCTGTTCACATCAGGCTCATCAAATCTCATCAAATCTCATCAAATCTCATCAAATCTCATCAATCCAATCCTCAAAATCCTCAAATCATCAAGCGAAATCATCCAAAACCATTCCATTCAAGTCCCAAGCATCACCGAGATCGGGCTCAGCTGGGCTCAGCTGGGCTGCCCTACGCCGGCCACTTCGTGCTTCAGCTCCTGCGGCGCACGAAGTAGGCTGATTTGATGGTGACTTTATGGCGACTTAATGGCAATCTAACGGTACTTATATAATGATTAATGGAGGAGGTGAATGATCATGGGAAAATTTTGATGAATTGAATGGGAGTGAACCAAACATCGTGAGAAATTGGGCTAGTGTGTGTATTTTATGGGGATATGATCCATCTTTTTGCCATGGCGCGCCTGTTCTTCCACTTTTTCAGTTTCGAAAGTTATGGGTAACTGGTCAAGAACCCTGGTTGATAAATGTGAATCAAAGTAATCCCCCGCCTGAGGTTATCCCACCTATGACATCATTTGAACCTCAAACCACATACTAAGCGTCTACAACTTAGGGAATGCTCCAAACAGGGCAGGTATCTCGGCATGGGAGTGTCAATGGGAGAAAATCTTTTTGGGTAGGGATGCGTTCATAAATTGGCACAGTACCCAAGAAATCCGGTGCTTTGCCATCATCCCAGGCAGAAACAGATGAGTTTGCCGGTCGTGATGTATATGGGGCATGGATCGAGCCATTGAGTTCCCAACTTGGGATTGTGTTCACGAAAAACTAAACCCCAGTGATACCCATTAATCCCCAGTAATCTCCATTAAATACCATTAAACATGGCCGAAATCCGTGGTGTTCTTTCTGGGCCTGAAATTTTCAGCCGAACTTGGTCCGGAGAAACCATGACACAAACTTGGTGCTCCACTGATTCATGTCTCACTGGCTTGAGTTAAAGGAAAAAACCACTGGAAGTGGCTAGGAAACCAAGGAAAAACATGGAAAACCCAATGTAAAACCCATGGAAAACCCATGGAAACCCCATGGAAAACCCAATGGAAAACCCATGGAAAACCCATGGAAAACCCATGGAAAACCCAATGGACTTTCATTGGTAAAATTATGTCAAACTGCTTCTGAGGTCTCCTATGCTCTAATCTTTGCTCCAAGTGCATCATGGGGCATCGTAGGTCAACTGACGATTGTTGCTCGGGGACGGCCCAAGATCCTTCGGGGTCGCTTTAGGGCAATTTGTTTACATCATGTTGCTCAGAAGCGTTGTTGAAAGTAAGGTAGTCAGATACAAAATGATACAAAGCACATCTATGACTAGATAAGCCATGGAAGGGATATACCCTTCGGTAATCAAACGTGTCAATTAAACATCTCATATAGATGGAGGTTTTAATGGGAACATCATCAATGGTGGAATTCCCATTGTCATGTTTGATTATCGGAGGGTATTTCCTTTTTCACAATACCTATTGATAGCAACAGAACCCCGCTGTCAACCAGTTGCATCAAACCTATCAACAAACCTTAGCTGTTCGAAACCCGCTGTTCGTCGTCCCTTAAAAAACTTGGTGGTTTTCATAGAATTTCCATGGATTTCCCACAAGGGGTTGTGATTCCCCATACATGGAGAGTCTAAGACCCTATGATCATCTAACCGACAGGGGTTTTGAACAGTCCGCAATTATTGTTAGACTATCCATTACCTTATATTCCAACTATATCCCCATGATCGTAAGCCACGAGCCTCGCTCTCATCTAACTGATCGGTCTTCACGCTGTCTATCGCTCGCTCTAAGTTGTCTGCCACATGCAACAAGCTGAGCGCCTGAGATCGACGCAGACTACGTCCATATCTTTGCTTGGAATATGTCCTGAAGCATTTGGGGTATGGTTGGGATGTTTTTATGGATCAAGTTATTATAGTGGGATATTGCTGGCGGGGTAAGATCCTATGACCGCTGGAGCTGCAAGAAGGCGGCCCTGCTTTATCAATGTCTACCTGAATCACATCGCCCAAGCTGAATAGATCTCTCAGCAATCTCAGCTCGCCACGAACTTTGTGTAGCCATACTTGGCCTCATTCTCAAGGTCCTGAGTATGCCTGACCATCGCCACCATCACCGCTTTTGCTTCAATATGTTTCAAAGATGAGTCTGTACATTAGGTCAAGCATATCTCAAAAAGGTGTTGCTTTGAAAGGATTGAAAAAAAAAATAGACCCAATAAACATTAGTTCCCTTCACCGAAGGTGAGATCAGAACCTGGGTATCCAGGTTTTCACACCTGGAATCCATTGATGTTCATCCTCCCGTAGTTTCACAAGTCTTGGCTTCAATATACCCTCGCTGCGAAGTGCAAAAGCTGACCAGAAGGTATCAAATCTTCGGTGAAAGTGAGACCATGCCCCATCTAATATATAGGAAGACCCGCCCGCAAACTTGTGTAGATGTGGAATATCCACCAAACATAGATCATTTTCTTGTTAAGCATAGGTCTTCCACATTTGTGTTGGTTTAAGGTACCAACTGCTGTCAAATATCCTAGGGAGTTAAATGATTGCTGACCGGGGCATATCCCTTGACCTATCCCAGTTCTCACAGGAACAAAAAGAACAAAAAGAACATCAGAGTTCCCAACCTATCCGAGGTATCGGGGTACTCAAACATGACAGGAAATCCCCTGACAAAATGCTGATTTTAGAGGGAAAGTCATCGAACTCATGGTTTTTTCTCACCGCTTTTATGGGGGATGCCATTGCCGGGCACCCCATGTTTTCCGGTTGAGATCAATTGCCAGAAGTGGACGGGCTAATCCCCCATTTTCCGGTACAACACCCAAATATCAAGTTATCATCCCATGAAAATCTGCCGCCCGTGATTAGATTATCGTTTAATATCCCTACTATAGTCGGTTACAATGCCATTATATTACCATGAAAGATTAGGATTTTGCCAATCAAAAGTGGTGAATGTAACCATAACTCCCATCATTTTTTATAGTGAAATCAGTTAATTCCATGGAAATCCCTTTATTTTCTGATGGATAGATCCTATTTCAAATGCTTTTTGAGATAAATCCATTTGTGGTTTTTTTTCGCCCGATCCCGGCGCCTCTTTTTGGCTTGTAGCAAATCCTCAAGGCTCGGAAGGATGCAGGACACGGCAAGTTTATCATCAGAATAGCAGTAGTTAAATAAGGATGATATGTTTTATGGTAATCATGATAATCAGATAATAATGATGATGATGATGATGAACTATGATAATCAGATAATGTCAATAATTATAAATCATCAGGATAAATTTGCCGATCAAAATAATGACAAGTTGTTTATCAGTTTTTCAGCAAACCATAAATACTGATCAGCACATTACATCCATGATATGGCTGGATCTTCCTGCAGGAAACATGGAAGCAATCAAGTTGCTGCCACAAAAGTGATTTTAGATGATTTTTGGACATGGGCAAAGTCTTGACTTGCAAGATCCAACAAGTTCTTTCAATCATGCGGTGCCCATGTTTCCAGTTGCTTCTGCTCCCTTCTCTGAACAGGGCCATCCGAGAGCTTCATACCAAAATGATGGGTCGTAGTAGGGAAGGTCTGATTGCTAGAATCTAAATGTGATCAAATTTTCTTGGTTGTATCCCTATGTGTATATATATATACATACATACATGTGTGTGTGTGTGTTTTTATGCCGTGCATATACTGCGTGTGTGCATATGTAAACACAGTTATAGTTATAGTATGAGTATATATAATGTGTATACATATATATATATATATGTGTATTCACATACAGCATATGTTTATATACATCATATACCGCGCATATATACAGATCCACCATGTGTATGAGTGATGTATCTAGGTATATAATGTAGTCGAGGGTTTGTATAGAAATACCGAAGTGTGTGCATGTATGTATTGTATACGTATGTACATATATATATACTGTAACATGTATATATATATGTGTGTATATATATATATGATTATGTATGTATACACTCTTTGTATTTGTATACATAGGTACTGCGCATATAGATGCCATAGCTTCACCCATCACCCATCACTGAAAACAAGCGTCCGCTTTGCTCGCTTTCATTTTCTCCGCCAGCTCCTGCAGCTGCTCTTTCGCCTCGCGGTTGAAAGCTGGGGCTGGTGGATGAGAATACCGAGTAAATTAACAAATATTAGCAACATTGATATGAAAGAACAGAAGTTTCAAAGTCCCAGGAAAAATGATCACATGATTAAAGATGGTGGGTGTTCCATGTCTATAGTAATTTCTTGGAGGGTAAACAACAAAGTGCCATAGGTCGCCCATGGCCCGTGTCTCCAGAGAACCACGCATTTGTTTTCTGTGTGGTAGCTTATATACCTACCAAAAATGGGATCTATACATACATGTGTATATCTACATACCTTTGTTCGGTCATGTTAAAAAATAGACAATATCACATTGCTATATCAACATACTTGATGGTCTTGGTGCTCATTTCACAGTGCTTTCATGTGCATTCCTCATTTGAAAGCCTAAGCTTGGATACTCCAAGGTCCCATTTACAAATATCTGTGGTTTTTGTTGGCAAATATCCCGCATCCAACCAGCACGGCTTTCATATCATCTCTGAATCATACAGGTGTTTTGGTCCTAAACATGATTTGTCCATGTGAGGTTTTCACCAAGATGAACCATCGCTTGTATAACAATAAAAGGAATAAAATATGTTGAATAACCATCACTTATGAACCTTATCTTTCAACATATCTGCACTCAACGCTACTCAAACGCAACAGCTGGTTTCAACCCATTCAAACGAAACAAATTTTCTGAAAAAAAAAGACAGCGTCGACCATCGCAGGTAGAATTCGAAAAACGGAAAGAATCTGGAAACTTTTCCGAAAGATTGTTAATGATGGTTAATGATGATTAATGAATGTTGATATAGCAATATGATGGGATTCAAACCCCCCATCTCTGTTTTCGATACCATTTTTTGCGAAGACCAATTCTGAAAAAATGCTTTCACCACCCCCGGCCAGTGCGATCTTCTCTTGCAATTCCTCCTCGCTCGGCGCCTAAGCCATGCATTGGAAAAATGCCGATTTTCCTATGGTCGCTTCTGCTTATATAAAGGGTGGATTGTTCAACAAACAAAACCTCATCTTCAGATTATGGTGATTTGCCTTTCTATCTTTTTTGGAGGTCAATATACATGGCTTAAAAAATGAAGAACCAAAAGTGTGAGACCCAAATAATTACTCGCGGTGAACCGTGGAAGGCCTAGCATCTCAGGAAGTGTGTCAAGGTTGATGAGCCAAGTATGAACCAAATCTGGTACCTGATAGCCATTCAGCAATTCCGGCGGTTTCCACTGACACAAAATCGGAAAACAACATATCTAAAACCATTAAAGTAGCAACAAACATGCAAATATGTAGGCATGGAAAGAAATGGCCCCACAAAAAATAGACATGGAGAAAGAACATGGGGCACACGTAAACTCACCTTCAAAAAGACTTGAGGTAGAAGAAGAAAAGGTTGGGTGCCACCCAAAAAATCTGTAGAAACAATGCAGATGGAAAACCACTGTGGACACACATAGAAAATGGATATGTACATATTGAAATTTGGTACCCCCCATCCCCCAGACTTTGTCATCGTTTCCCCATGTCTTCCTGCCAATTTTGGCATCCAATAAGCCTGTTTCCTTGAAGTAAAGGTGTCCACTCCGGACGATTCCTTCCTCATCATTTCAAATGAGGCCGGCGACAGTGTATAGTTTGCCCCGCTTCATTCCCACATTTTGGCTGCTATGCAGATCGTGAATCTCCCAATTTTCCTTGATGATGTCCCCATTCATATCCATTTCTGCTATTTAAATCCACATGTTCATGGCGAAATCCTCCATTTTCTGTCTCCCCCACGTCACCCATTCGCCAACCGCGTCGCCTCTTCGGAGCAAAAAAAACGCCCATGTCTGGCGACCAACTGGACCTGGAGGAGGACCGGACAAATGGCCGACCAATGGACCAATGGAGCTATGAATTCCATTGGGAAAATCAATGCAAATCATCTATACCCTCTGGTAATTTAACATAGCGAACTGGAAAGATCCACCATTTTTCATGGGAAAATCCACTATTTCTATGGGCCATGTTCAATAGCTATTTTGACATAACCAGAGGGTATACATGAGGGATGTTGAGGATCTCGACAGGGGGTCAGGAACTGAGTCGAACTGAGATATGGCAACACTGTCGCCTGGAAATGCAGTATGAAAGCTCCCCAAGTTGTATCATTGGTGAATCATGACCATGTTCTAATATTTTGATATATTTTGTCACTAATTCAGCAAATCACTATTCTCTCACTTGTCAGTTCAAATCATCCTATAGAAGAATACAATCACAAACGCAAAACGAGCAGGCATCCGAACTGCCGTGCTGGATGGTGGGCATTCGCCACCAGAACCCTGTACGGTTGTCTCAATGACCTTTGGATGATAGTAGCCACGGTTGAAATTCTTGAACTAAAAAAGACAGAATTTGGGACAAACCCAAATAGAACATGGTGTTTCCATGTGTTTCCCAATCTCGGTTCGATACAGGCCACATCCTTCACGTGACTTTCACATCACTAGCCGCAGCAGTTTCAATTTGATCCGTTCGATGATGCCTCCCAATTCTAAATTTTGTTGGCTTCGGATGGCTAAACAGGACATTGTTGGTCTCTGAAAAAATGGAAGCCTTTTAAAATCCCATGGCCACACCTTTTAAAATCCCAGTGATTTCATCCTGGTGTCCGATTTCGAGTCCATGAAGTCGACTGCAGATACCCTGCTAGCCATATCCCATGTTTGTTGAGTATTGATGGTTAATATTAGTTAATATTACGGCATTGGTGATATCGTTTTCTGAGGTGCCTCATGGTTTTTTACTGTTGATGCGTTAAATGCCTGTCTGATTAATGATTACCTTGTTGATGATTAATGATTAGTATCCCAATCTTTGCTGAGTATATACTGGTGGTTAACAATATCCCATGAATCTCCATGTTTATGATAGTTGATGGCTAAATCATGCCAAATCCCCATGGTTAAATTGTTGAATCCCGAATCCCCATGTTTCATTGTTTTTTTATCCCATGGTTATATAATCCCTATGTATTCTGGTTAGTTAAAACAAGTTGAATGCCCATTTTTGCTGGTGAATCCTGTTGAAATCTCCATTTTGCTTCACCATTTTGCTGGTTCAGATCCCCTAGATCAAGGCCCCGAACTTGCGGCAAAGGAGTCCAGCCATGCCCTGTGACCTCGGCTGGATGTCCTCTGATAACGGCAATAATGATCATTATATATATAATATATAATGATTAATGGTGAAACATGATTAACTATGATAATTGGTGATCAATGATGATTACCTCTGGTATAATCAAGCGGGGCTGGAAAATCCCCGAGCGAAATGGAGTTGTTCATGGGAAAGATCTGGGGAAATCAACCATGGCGGATGAACCAGCCATATCAACCATTAATTGAATGGGGATTTCTAGAAAACTCCAGCAATGACAGATTTTTATGAGTTGTAAACTCGGCTGATTCCCTAGTAGGCAATCTTGCAAAACAGCAGCGACTTTTGCGGCAAATGGATTGCGGGCGAACCAGGCATTCGCCACGTAGGCCATCGGCCATCACCGCAGCTGGTGGTTTCAATTACCCCTGCTTTTGGTCCCAGTGTGGGAAGGGGGAGCTCAAAGATCTCTTCATGAAACCACCAACTATAGCACAAATGAATCAAATATTGGTGATAAATATGGTATAAATATGGTATATGTCATGGCATGTCAATCTCATAGCCAATTGTAAATCTATAGTCACCAAAAGTACACCCAGCTCTGCGCACTGACAGCGTCCCAAGCAGCGCTTCCTGCCGTGCTCAAGCTGCGCCCTTTGGGCACTCAGACCACAAGCTCAGTAACAGCCTGAGCAATGCTGGATCAAACAGCCTGTCCGTAAAATGGTAAGATTGGCCCATTTGATCATGTACTGCGATGGTAATATGTATGCGTACGCTCTATATATTTATATAATATATATGAATACATGGTTATATATAATTATGTATATATATACATAATTATTTATATATATATATATACATAATTATATATATACACATAATTATATATATATCGTTTGGTACAATTCAATTTACCCATTTCCAGCCTGTTTTAGAAACTAGGATGCAAAAAAAAAAATCGCACACCGACTAGTGGGAAAAAGAGAGGGAGTGTTTTTACGGACCACACCCTAGCTCATCCCCTTAACTGCGGGGGTGGGGTAGTGGCCCGCCTGTCAGCCTAGTGTTGCACCCGCGTATTGAACCCGGGTCTGACGCATGAGGGATGCGTCTTATCCACGAGACCATACCCGCCCTCCACTGGGAAAAAGACATCTGTGGGATGGAATTGTGTATTCTGGGAGCCATCCTGTTTGTGTATACGTCAACATTGGGGATCCAAATAGCCACAAATTTGATGATGATAAGACTCACGCTGAGAGGACATAGTTCTGCAGTGTAGATCAGACTCTACAATTTGAACCACCCATTTAAGAGCATGACCTACAATCCTTCAAGTACGAAACAAATTGGACGTAGCCAACCGGTTGTTGGGATTGAACCAATCCAAAGAAAGATTGCCCTGACATGGTCACATGATAGATACCGAAAAATGAATGGTCTTCATTTTTGGACCATACCCATACCATAAAAATCAAAAACCCCTGCCATGGGATTGCGCCTCTGCAGGGTTTGCCTCAGACCTGAAAGGGACAAATGTCAGGCATAGATTTGGATGACCAGCCGACTCTGAGAAAAAAAGAAAGCACAAACCCAGGTCAAAGCATGTCAGAACCGTGGCTCAGAACCTCCCACATGCCAGTTCGCAACTGAAATGGCAGGTGCAACACCTGGATTTTCAGTTCGAACGTCCAGTCATGTCGCTCCGGTCAAGCATGGCCAAGACATTCTGTGGACCCCAAGAATGTGACAGTATATTTCATTTATTCAAATTCCAGATAGAAATATTAAGTATAAATCGATGCATCGTCGGAAGATCCAAGGAACTTTGATCCACAGCTGGGTCCAACATATAACAATATAATATAGCCATCTCGAAAAAATAGACTCTAATCATAATATATCACTATTTTAGTAGGGTGTTATTTTTCCATCTTTGGGCCGGTTCCATGATCCAAAATTTGGAGGGTTTGAAATCTGGTGGTCAGCCGATGGTCAACTTCCTGGTCTGCCAAAACCTTGGGGTCCCGGCTCAGGGCAAAAGAAACTCATGGTGTAGATGCTGGTTGCGGAACACGTCAGAAGACCAACCCCATCATCGTAGGAATACCTCGCCCATCAGCAGGTTTGCAAACAGTATATATATAAATCATGTTGGGCCATCTATACCATAGCTAGCAGATTGACAAAAATTGCTGGAGAATGTTGTTTCTCCATTATTATCCATTATGTGTATCCCCAATATATCCCACTATACAATAATTCTTAAGGGTTAAACCCCCATATTTACTGATGCAAACAGCCTGATTGATGGGACGCATCTGCAAGGAATGCAGCGAGGTACCCATAGACGCCCGGGCACAGCCGATGCACTGCCTGCAGGAGCCGCAGGAGACATGGAACATCAAATACCAAGGACACATCTCATGGGAATGTAACCATCACATGGGCAATATAAATGAAAATAATGAAGATACGATAGGGATATAGTGTAGTGTAGATGCAATGGAGATACAATTATATATAGTAGGGATATAATGGAGATATCATGTGGGTATACGGGTACACTGGGGATACAAACAGATACAAACCAACAACAAATGCGAGTAGATAACAACCCATAAATCCATTTTGTGGTCTGGTTTCAAACACACTCACAATATCTTGTGATTCGGGTAAGTGTGGGATGGCTTGTTGGTCTACCACATTCTACCATTCTGTACCCAAACAAATCGATGGAGGACTTGTGCCAGCTTTCTCTTGGTAATTTCGAAAGTTCATGTGTGGGCTACATGTAGACACGCCTGAACTGACACCTCGTATCAAGACTATCGACATGTCTTAGTTGACAGGTCTATCGGTCTATCTTCAGAAATCCTTTCTTCGTGGCCCTACCCTGACTGAACGGGAGTGATTTGCATCATTTAGCTCTACATGCATTTTAGTTAGAGTATATGGTAAGATGTTGTACATTCCTACTTGTAGTATTAGTTCAACATCCCCAATACCATGGTATTTACATGATGTTCCTACTAAATACCATGGTATTTATGTTTGGTTCAACACAGACAATTCTTCAATGGATCTCTGTGAGTTGGTTCAATCGATACCCATGGATACCCCAAAATCTGGTGACCGAACGAAAACCCATAGTTTCTGGTGGCCAAACAATGTGATATCCCGATATCCCTCATTTTGAGACAAACCCATACATGATATGTATACAATACATACATACATATATATATATGTTATACGTATCTACATGTAGCTATAGTTGCTCCGGTTTCGTTTTTTTGATGGGCTATGTATCCAGGTGATATGCAGGAGCCTGCATGTTGTTCCTACTTGATTCTCGTGAGTGAAACATCCCCAGCTTCCTTGTTGGCCAGACGTCCCTGTTTATTGGCAATATTCTTGTTCGCACATCCTACGTCCCTGTCTCTATTTCATGATCTCCTTGTTTTGGGGTTGTATACCCATGTCTTTCGATACTGGTTACCTTATATATCTTATATTATTGTCACAAAAATAAAAACAGCGTTCCTTGCTTTGATATCAGTGAGCAAGTTCAGATGAAAAATAACGGACATGAAAGTTATGTCACATAACACACCACCATACCCCAACCTCACCCCACCCCCAAGCAAACTGTAGCATCAAGTCTTTGCATGCAGTTTGATGATACACCGAAAGCATTCATTTTATCAAATTTTGACCGAGGCAATTAAGCCAAAATTCTAGACATAAGCGAGCCCTGCTCGGAAGTGAGCCCAGATGCAACTGACGCAGCCCCCTGGATTCAGGATGCTCATTGATTCCTGGAAAACATCCTGTCCTGACCTTTGCGCTTTGGCAAACATTAGTGTTCCCAGGACAATTCAACAAGCGACTCCTGGAAACAAATTTCCTTGCCTACGCGGCCCTGATTGCTTTCTTGACTTACTGTACTTCACCACCGTTTCAGTGCACGCTCTTGTTGGCATTCCCGACTCTTCTGGTTCTACACCCGAGTTCATTCGTTCAATGCTCTCAACTTTGTTGTTTTTTGAGTTTACGAGTCTTCTTTGTCTGGGCCCCATATTCGTCCATCAATTTTCCATATTTTTCTTCTTCAAAATCTCGAGAAAAATTGGTAGAATTCTCAACATTCCTCACATGTATCAAGAAAATTGGATGAAATTCGTCAAAGTCCCATAAAAATTGGAGAAGATTCCTTCAAAAATCGCCCACATATATGGTTACGGGTCAAAATCCCCAAAATAGCTGGTTAATGAATGTTTATTCCCCCAGTCATACGGTAAGTTCATAGGTAGCTTGACCCATCCCCATATCACGTTCTATCCCAACTCTATGGGGTTTAATTATTTACAGTACCCATGGCTTAATGGTTGGGGTTAAAACCCCATGTTCAATTCCCTATGTATCCCGAATTTTTGGATCATATTTCTGTATATAATAAAGATCCATTAACCAGCTATTTTGGGCTACCTATAGGGTGCCTTGGTTTTGATTCACCATATCATGTTGTCCTCCGAAACCTCCATCGGCCTCCACATATTGGGTGGACTTCACCGGTCCAGTGCGGCAGGAGGCAGGCGACTCGGGGGGCGTGGGGCAGCAGTAAGGTGCTGCGGTGGCGTCCTGGAGGAGATGATCATAGAAAGATATACATCATATTGAATCATACAATGTTGTTAAAATATATGTGGTGAAAGTTCCACTCATTGCTCAGTCGCTATCCATTGCGCCTTCCGCACCAGCTTGGCATTTGAGCAAAAAAGGTGAACCTGCTTGCAACCAAGAAGGTGCATAGCCCCATTCATACGTGACAGGTTCATCTGTAGGTGTCCAGTTCGCTTGAGCTGCTTGTCCACTTGCATGTTAGCGTAGAGCCTACTCAAAGGCCACTTTGAGAAGATCCAGGGAGTGAAGAGGCCCGGGCTGCATAGCCGCTCGGGGCACCGTGGACGGCATGGAAAAACCAAAGCGAATAGAAAAGTCAAAAGATGGTGTGCCGATATGGGATGGAGATTCGGCAACGTTCCAAGAATATGAAGAAGCCTCGCTTCTTTGGGAGCAAGGCATAGCCAGCCACAAGAGGTACGTTTGTGCCCCTAGGTTGGTCTCAGAGTTGACAGGGACGGCCAAGCGCTACGTGCTTGGCAAGCGCCCCGACTGGGTGTCCTTCAATGGTGGCGTCGAGAAGCTGATGGGCCACCTCAGGAACCGCTTGGGTCTGCCACAGATCCCAGAACTGACCGACTACCTTACAAGGTTCTTCAAACAGGGCAAGCGTCGACGTGGTGAGACAATGAATGAGTACATCACGCGCAAGACAGAGACCTACACTAGAGCCCAGCAGGCCTTGGGTAGGGTCTTGAAAGCCTATGGCGAAGATACTATGAGGTGGTCGGGCTCTATGGCACGATCAAGTACGAGGGCAAATACATGGCGAGGCGCGGCCACCGAGTCTGCCCCGCCCTCACAGGCGGGAGTCCCAGACGAAGAAGCTGAGGCCCCGGAGGAACCAGAACCAGATGATCCATGGGCTCAAGCCTCAAGTCAGGGCCAATCTGGCTGGTGGTCAGGAGGTTGGCGAGATCAATGGTGGGGATCGCAATGGTCAGGGCCTGCAGATGATCAGGCCGATTGGGCGATGGATGCACCTGAGATCCTTCCTGACATGATACAAGGATGGTATCTCCTCAGCGATGCAGGCCTCGACACCGGAGAGCGCAACATGATCTTGGCCTCCATCAAGCAGGACTTCAGCTTTGACCGGGTTGCACAAGAGCTACGCAACCAATGGTCGGATGATGACTTGAAGCGCCGAGATCAATCAGGCCGCCATAGCAGCTGGTGGATAGATGATGAACTCCAGTCAGATGACGGAGAAGATGTGGCCATGGTGATCACGGAGGACTTGAATGAAGAGGGCCAGGCTCTCATGGCTTCAGCTCAGGCCGAGGCCGAGGCCGCTTTAGCGGCAGTTCAACAAGGACGGCGAACCCTCAGAGAAGCCCGAGAAAAGCAACAACAGGTGCGTCTGTCCAGGAGGTACTTCCGTACCAACAAGGGCAACTCCAAGGGCGATGGCAAGGGCAAGAATTCCTCTTCGAGCTCTACTTGTCTGCGCTGCGGTGGAGATCATCGCACTGCCAACTGTCCCCGTGGGAGCGGCCTGGCAGCCTCAGCTGATCCCAAAGATCAGTCAGCACCCTTTGTTTGCTTTGCGGAGGACGACCAGCTGGAGTATGTCATGGG
>CAMXCT020003514.1:0-62536 GCA_947184155.2 Cladocopium goreaui
TTCAACGCTGTTTGGTATGATGATCCGAGGTGACAAATGTCTTTCCAGGGGTTGAAACCACCAAGTATCATCACGGAAGACACGGATACGTCTTGCAATGGCTCTACTCTGCCATAACCGGCTGAACTAACTTGCTTGACTTGCGAGCGGACCAACCAGCATCACAAGCGCAACTGCAAACGGCGAGACAACGACGGCGATGCGAGGACGGCGATGTGAAAATGTTCGGTCAGACTGACACCAGCCACAGATACAAACTCACCAAGAATATTTGAACAATGGACCCTGAGCAGCAACAGGGATTGTAAGTACATGTAAGTACACATAACTCAATCATTTCACTATTTTGGAAACGCACATCCATCTTAATATGCCAGAAGATGCAAAAACGGACAAATCAGAAGGAACACATGAAAAAAAATGAAGACGGAATGGGAAAGGCAGGAAAGAGACATGAGATGGTGAAAGGTAATTGCGTATGAAAGACGTGCGTGTGAGAGAGTTGCTCGTATGTCTGTATGTATATGTATTTAGGTGCCACGCCTGCCACGCAGATTGCACGTCGATGTCACCAAGTGCCACCCCTGCCACGCAAAGTGAAGGTTTGTGTGTGAGAGAGTTGTGTGTGAAGGAGTTGTGTGTATGTGAGTTGTGTGTGACTAAGTTGTGTGTGTGAGTTGTGTGTGAGTTGTGTGTGAGTAAGTTGTGTGTGTGTGTACGACAGTGTACGAGTTGTGTGTGAGTACGTTGTGTGTGTATGAGTTTTGTGTAAGTTGTATGTGTATGAGTTGTGTGTGTGAGTAAGTTGTGTGTGAGCAAGTTGTGTGTGAGTAAGTTGTGGGTGTGTGTGTATGCCTTGTGTGTGGGTAAGTTGTGTGTATGAGTTGTGTATGTGTGTGTGTGTGACGTGTGTGTGTGTGTGTGGTGTGAGTTGTGTGTGAGAGAGTTGCGCGGGAATAGGGGAGGCGCGGCCGGGAGTACGCAACCAAAAACAAGAACTCCACACAAAGATGTGGGGAACAATCGTTGGTTTGGTGGAGTAAGCCCAGAACACATCATAGCAAAAAAACGTACATGGAAACCATATGACCGGATAGTCAACAAAAACAAGTAACGAACCCAAACAGTTTTTTGAAAAAAATGTTTCAACAGTCTTGTACGTTTTCCCCTGACCGGAGTAGATTGTGGAGTGCGGAACGGGGTTGAGTGCAGAGTGTGGAGTGTGAAGACAGTGAGGTGTTGAGTGGGGAATGTAGTGTGCAGGGTATGAAGTGGGGATTGTGATGTGTAAAGTGTAAAATGTAAAATGTGGAGTATAAAGTTTTAAAGTGTGGAGTGTCAGGTGTAAAGTGTGAAAATTATAGCGCACTGTAATGCGCAGAGTGTCGTTGAGTGTAAAGTGAGGAGTGACAAGTGCAAAGTGTAAAATGTAGAGTGTCCCAATATTGCCCTTGCCACACATGGCACTCCACACAAGACGGATCTGCACCAAATGCTGCGCCTGCCACGCAAAAGGGCACTCTCAAGATATCCCACGCGTGCCAGACAATCTGCACGTTGTCATCACTCGACGCAACCTTGAAAATGCGATTCGCATAAAACACGCAGCAACACACGCCTGGAGTGCTGCACATGCCACGCCGAATCAAGATGGACAAGTCCAAAGTATCGTGCCTGTCACACTAAACAACTGAACTGTCGCCACGTTCTGAAACCTATCGGCTTGTCACGAAGTGTCACGGCCACTCGAAAACGACAAGTACAACTTCGTTTGAAACGTTCAAAAATGAAGAATTTGGCCGTTTTTCCCGTAGGCTCGGCGATGCCACAAAAAACAATGGAATCAAGACGGGACATGTTGGAAATCCAAAACGAGCATTTCATGCGAAACCTCCTCAAGGTTTCATGTTTTATAGCGCTTTATAGCTACAAAATCATCGAGGATGGAATTCCCACTGCAAAATTATTTGGCTTCGGCCTTCTGCAAAATAGTATGTTCAATAGTTTCTCCTGTCACTTCAAGGCCATGTTCAAGCACATTTGTGGTAACCGTATGTGACAAACATATCCGATTCGGACAGGATTAGGCCGGTGCGGCGAGCCCATTTAAGGCACAGGCCGGCGAAACACGATTGCATTATTTTACATTAATTCGGCGCTTTTGTAGTGGCTATGGTAGCCCAACATATTGCATAATATCTTGCATGTATTCAATCCAAAATTGTATTTTTTCCCCATCATCCTCCCAATGTTCCACTGACGTGTATCGATAAAATCCACAACGAGTTTTGAACCCCAAAAGTTCGGAGGTCTTCCACGTCGAACGCGGCCGGACGGATTCCCCTTCGATAAAATTTGCCGCATCTACGAGTAGAAGGTTTGCAACATAACTTGCAAAACCCAATGCTGGCGCCGCACACACACACATCGCAGTCCAGGTACATATTTGGACTTCGCGAACAAAATCCGCAACACGTTCATGCCATGCGTGTACGATATAGTGCCACGGAGCATCCCAACTTATACCTAGCGGTGGTCCAACAACACTTAAGGTTTTGCAGCCGATAGGGGGTCTTTGGAAATGGATTCTAGGGACCTTGGTGATTTAGTTTTTCCTCTGATTGTGTGATCAAAGGAAGTTGGGAAGCAATACTTCCGAGTTACGAATGACTTTTACTATGATGAAGGGTGGTGCGCGATCTATACTTGATGGAATTGACTATGATGAAGGGTGGTGCGCGATCTATACTGGATGGAATTGACTATGATGAAGGGTGGTGCGTGATCTAACGATCTAACAGTAATCTAACAATACATAACAAAAGAATAAGAAGCGATGAAATTGACTATGATGAAGGGTGGTGCGTGATCTAACAATACATCATAGAAGAATAAGAATCAATGGAATTGACTATGATGAATGATGAAGGGTGGTGCGTGATGATGAAGGGTGGTAGATCACAGAACAATACATTATCTAACAATACACAACAAAAGAATAAGAAGCTATGACACAGGGTGGTGACGAAGGGAAGTGGTGAGGAAGGGAAGTGGTGAGGAAGGGAAGTGGTGAAGAAGGGAAGTGATGATGAAGGGGAGTGGTGAGGAAGGGAAGTGGTGAGGAAGGGAAGTGGTGAGGAAGGGGAGTGGTGACGAAGGGAAGTGGTGACGGAGGAAAGTGGTGACGAAGGGAAGTGATGATGAAGGGGAATGGTGCGGAAGGGAGGTGGGGAAAATGGGAAGTGGTGAGGAAGGGAAGTGGTGAGGAAGGGAAGTGGACGAAGGGAGGTGATGACGAAGGGAAGTGGTGACGAAGGGAAGTGGTGACGAAGGGAAGTGGTGAGGAAGGGAAGTGGACGAAGGGAGGTGATGACGAAGGGAAGTGGTGACGAAGGGAAGTGGTGACGATGGGAAGTGGTGACGAAGGGAAGTGGTGACGAAGGGAAGTGGTGACGATGGGAAGTGGTGACGATGGCAAGTGGTGACGAAGGGAAGTGGTGAGGAGGGGAAGCAATGACGATGGGAAGTGGTGAGGAAGGGAAGTGGTGAAGAAGGGAAGTGATGATGAAGGGGAGTGGTGAGGAAGGGAAGTGGTGAGGAAGGGAGGCGGTGATGAGTCGGGGGGGAAGCCGGAGCACGAAACCTTGTGTTTTTCCGTGTAAAGTGGCTGCAGCCGGCGATGAAAGGTACCTCGTCTGTGCGGCGGTTGCGGCTGGGGTCGTTCCGGGCGCGATTGGTTCCTTCTATGTGTTTTGCAACAAGTGGTTGTTCCTGCGGTGTAGTTCTATGCGTTTCCTGAAGCTGTGGTTGCAGATCGCAATGTAATGGCTGCATGAATGTTGCATGAGCTATGTTTTGGGGAGGAAGCCGGAGCACTAAACCTTTCGTTTTTCCGTGTCAAGTGGCTGCAGCCGGCGATGAAAGGTACCTCGTCTGTGCGGCGGTTGCGGCTGGGGTCGTTCCAGACGCGATTGGTTCCTTCTATGTGTTTTGCAACAAGTGGTTGTTCCTGTGTGCGTAGTTCTATGCGTTTCCTGAAGCTGTGGTTGCAGAGCGCAATGTAATGGCTGCATGAATGTTGCATGAGCTATGTTTTGAGGAGGAAGCCGGAGCACTAAACCTTGTGTTTTTCCGTGTCAAGTGGCTGCAGCCGGCGATGAAAGGTACCTCGTCTGTGCGGCGGTTGCGGCTGGGGTCGTTCCGGACGCGATTGGTTCCTTCTATGTGTTTTGCAACAAGTGGTTGTTCCTGCGGTGTAGTTCTATGCGTTTCCTGAAGCCGTGGTTGCGGATCGCAATGTAATGGCTGCATGAATGTTGCATGGGTTATGTTTTGGGGAGGAAGCCAGAGCACGAAACCTTTCTTGTTTTTCCGTGTAAAGTGGCTGCAGCCGGCGATGAAAGGTACCTCGTCTGTGCGGCGGTTGCGGCTGGTGTCGTTCCGGATGCGATTGGTTCCTTCTATGTGTTTTGCAACAAGTGGTTGTTCCTGTGTGCGTAGTTCTATGCGTTTCCTGAAGCTGTGGTTGGAGATCGCATTGTAATGGCTGCATGAATGTTGCATGGGCTTTGTTTTGGGGAGGAGGCCGGAGCACGAAACCTTGCGTTTTTCCGTGTAAAGTGGCTGCAGCCGGCGATGAAAGGTACCTCGTCTGTGCGGCGGTTGCGGCTGGGGTCGTTCCAGACGCGATTGGTTCCTTCTATGTGTTTTGCAACGAGTGGTTGTTTCACAAACTTCGGAATGGCGACCAGCTTGTGGGGAGATTAATTTGTAGGGATAGTTGGGCATCTCAAAAAGTACTTTTTGAGTAAAAAGTGAGTCGTGCTAACCTCATGTCACATCAACGTGTCTTACAACGATTCACCACGTGAAATTCACAATGACAAAAAAAAATGACAAAAAATATTACATAATGTCAAGTGCATGGAGATGAATATTCAAAACTATGAATACTTGTATCAATTTCTCAAAATTGATCAAAATTGTTTACCCAAAAACTCTGGTTGGGCTAATTCCTGCCTATTAGGTTATTTGAGTTTTTAAGGTTAAATTCTATCTTTTAGGTTATTTCATGTTCTGTCTTTTAGGTTGTTTGCCTGTTTGCCTAAATAGTTTATTTAGCCGAATAACCTAAAAACTGTCTTGTTTGAGACTTTGTTTTTTTCACCAAACTATATTTTCAACAGTTTAAACCAAAGACACGGTTTTTTTCCATATGTGTTTCCTTTGGATTTTTCGAATTACATGTCTTTTTGGCAAATAATTTTTCAAATGTTTCTGCATTGTTTTGTGAGTGATGTATGTCGTTTTCTTTTGATATATGCGGGTCTGAAGTGATTTTTTGTGCTAAAGTGAAGCCTTTTGTGCTAAAGTGAATCTGTAAATTTCAGCCGGATATGTTTAGGATGGGGCAAGCCAACACAGCATGGAAGCAACAAAACCACATGTCCAAAACAATATATGAGCAAATGGGTGTGTGTTTTCACATGAAGTGTCCTTTTTTGACCCCAAAATGGTTGCGTTGAAGGGAAAAAAAGGTCACCACATTTTCAGACATACCGAAACAAGAAAAAAAAACTTGTTTTGCAACAATGGCAGTGGATAGTTTTTGGGAGCGCCAAGCCAGCACAGGATGAAAAAAAAAACACGAAGAAAAATGAAACCAACAAATGTGAAAACAATTGTCCAAAACCTAACTTGTCAGCTGCATCGTTTATAAAACTCAGAGGGGTTCATGTGAATTCGCGGATGCTCATTGCTCATGGGTGTTCATGTGTGTTTTTCATTTTGTTTGGCTGCCACCCATTTAGCTTACTCAGTGGGTTTCCATGCCCAAAAAGAAAAATCAAAGTAATTTTTAGTGAGGTTCGCGCGCGCTTTTTGGGTATAAAATGGCTGTCCCCCGGCCCGCGAGCCCAACCAAAAAAATAAGTTTAGACACTTGCTGATTTGGTTGGTGGTTTCGTCTCCTGCGCTGCTATTTGGCTGCAAAACCTGTATATACCTTGGTGAACAGATGGAAATCCCCGAGTTCTTGGTCAGCTTGGACTCGATAGTTATTTGTTTGTTTTCAACTTAAATTTGGGGCTAGAGAACCCCAAATCATTGGCACACCCTGGTTTTGAAG
Source organism: Cladocopium goreaui (assembly GCA_947184155.2). Lineage (NCBI taxonomy): Eukaryota > Dinophyceae > Suessiales > Symbiodiniaceae > Cladocopium > Cladocopium goreaui. The sequence continues at coordinate 6,128 of CAMXCT020003514.1, forward strand.
GTTTTTTTGAAATCAACTTGAACGTTGGCCAGTAACAGATTCATAAATAAAAGCTGTCAAGACTGGAAGGTTTTTCACTTGTAAGAAAGTAGTGGCAAACACAAAATGTTTGAAGAATTGCTTGGTGAGGACTTGTTGAGTTGTATTCAAGTTGTTTTTGCAAAAACTAAACGGAGCAATCCAGCCAAGACTTGATCAATCACTAAGAGGGCCTCCATCCCTCAAACCTTTTTACATCAAACACCTGCCCAGAGATTTGCAATCACCTGGGGCTCTCCATTCTTGGCCTTTCCCCCAATTGAAAAACCCAACGAAACCACCAAACAATACAAGTGACTTGAGGTGATCAGCATTCATGTCTTTGAGGCAAGTAAACCCAGAATTTACCCAAAATAAAGAGAAGGGTTGTCAATCCCAGAGCCCACCCATTGCTACGTTTTTTTCCTCAAACCTATTTGCAAGAACATGCAATCCAACCCAGAGTTAATCAATCACCTGGGCCTTCCCATGCAAACCCATTTCCTGAAAATAAATCCAATTGTTTTGCAGTGACTTGGGGCGCTGCAGTCATCAAATTCATTCACATGTGCATGGGCAAATTTCTCCCAGAAAGTGTATGGTTGAAGATTTGTTGATGGAAAAAAAGTGATTGACCAAACATTCTTTTGACAAAAAACATTAAAAAAACAAATTTTTTAAAATAAAATCATGATTTTTGCTGAATAAACATCATTTGTTTGACTCAAAACCAATATTTTTTGAATAAAATCACGTTTTCTTGAATAAATCCAAAATGTGTGTGAATAAATCCAATATTTTTGAAGATTTTCAAGGAAATGGGGTGTAAGTTTGATGCAAACTTACATCAAACTTACACTTTTGAGGTGTAAGTTTACATCAAATTTACACTAAACTTACACTAAATTTACACATCAAAAGTGTAAGTTTACACCAAACTTACATATCAAAAGTGTAAGTTTACATCAAACGTACACATACAAGTGCAAACTTACACTTCTCAGTGTAAGTTTGATGTAAACTTACACTTTTGATATGCAAGTTTGGTGTAAACTTACACTCTTTATGTGTAAGTTTAGTGTAAGTTTGATGTAAATTTACACCCCAACAGTGTAAGTTTGATGTAAGTTTACATCAAACTTACACCTCATTTTCTTGAAAATCTTCAAAAAACCTTGGATTTATTCAAAAAAATATTGATTTTATTCAAAAATTCTTGGTTTTTAGTTAAAAACAATCATCTTTATTCAAAAAAAAATATAGATTTTATTAAAAAAAACTTGATTTAAAAAGAAAAAACATGTGTGTTTTCAAAAAAATGTTTGATCAGCCATTTTTTCCATCAAAAAAACTTCAACCAAACACTTTTTCGGATAGATTTGCCCATGCACATGTGAATGAATTTGATGACTGGAGGGCCCCAAGTCATTGCAAAACATTTGGATTTATTTTCAGGAAATGGATTGGCATGGGAAAACCTAAGTGATTGATTAACTCTGGGTTGGATTGCATGTTCTTGCAAATAGGTGTGAGGAAGAAAAAAAAGTAATGGATGGGCTCTGGGATTGACAACCGTTTTCTTTCTTATTGTAAGCATGAATTTGAAAACTGCAAAACCCAAAATTTAATGGCAAATTCCAGGTTTGGCTGTGTAGAAAATGTGAATGCTGAGCACCCCAAGTCATTGTTTGTTTTTGGTCGCATTTTTTTTGGCATAAATGTCAAGGATGGAGAGCCCCAGGTGATTGTTAATCTTTGTGTTGGTTTTCTGATATCGAGGGCTGGAGGCCCTTTAGTGATTGATCAAGTCTTGGCTGGATTGGCCGTTTAGTTTTTGCAAAAAAATTGAATACAACTGTGAAATTAAGGCATGTTCAACCTTGGAAATCCTTGGTGCAGCTCCATTCATCTTTTGGAATCCGACAGCCATTTTGGCTATCAGTCGCGGACCCTGTGGAAAAAGGGCATGGCGTGATTGTTTGGAGGGCGCTGGCAACATCTCACTGGCACCGGAGCCTAGGTTGTGGAGATCCAGGGCAAGCGCTGTGGTCAGTGCTTGAGACTCCGAAGAGGTCTTTGGCGTCCTCACGGACAAGGGCATCGGGAAGAGGGGTCTCTTTGGCTTGGGCCGCAGGACGAGGGTGCTGCGACTGGTAGAAGGGATGAGCTCCTACTATGGGGAAGCATGGCCCACCTATGGGGTAGAGCTGGATAGCTTTGAGGGTCCTTCTGAAGAGGGCAGAAGGAGTGATACTTCAGGGTGGTCACAGTGGAGCATAGGTGGTAGGAGGCAGAGAGCAGAGGCAAACACTGAATGGTTTGAAATGGCATCCAATGCCTCCGGGGAAGGGTCAGAATCGTCGTGGTGGAAGGGAGACTGTTGGTCCTGGGATTCTTGGGACGGGTCATCGTCCGGCAGTCGCGAGAATTGGGCGTATGTGACGCGTAGAGAACCTGGAGGTCATTGGGATCATTCGGATCCATGGCATCAGTGGCACAGTGGTGGTCGAGAACATGCACATGGCCAGGGAGAAGTTCGTCGTTCAGCACAAGATCAAGGCCATGATGCCGAACCTCTTGAACATTCAGGAGGGTCAGACGGTGGAGATCTGCCCAAGGGTGATCTGCCCAGCGGCAAGGTCACTAGTGTACAAGAGCGGGCAGACAAGGCAGAGGAGAAGAAACTCTCGGGCAAGGTTTCAAATAGCTATCCCCCAGTTTTTCGAGCTCGTCAGGGTGAGAATTACCGAGACTGGAAAAGGTCTGTCAAGTTTTGGTTGCATGGTGAAGGACAACAGCTTCCGACCAGTTTGGTAGGGCCACGGGTGATGGTGCAACTACGTGACCGAGCTGCACAACTAGTCAAACACTTGGAACCGGAAGACGTGGGCCAGAAGGAAGGGCTTCAGAGAATTTTTGAGACGTTGGAGAAGAGCCCGTTCATCAAGCAGAGTGAGAAACATAGGGTGGACTGGCATCGGAAGCGGTTGCTCACGCTTTCACGCGTGGCTGGTGAGAGCTTGGAGAGCTATATCACCCGAGCTGGACTTTACCGAGCCCAACTTGAAGGTCTAGATGCAGCCTTGAGCATGGGAGAAAGGTTTTTTGTGGGTCACTTGCTGGATCATGCGAGGTTGACTCGCAGGGACAAGGCCATGATCAAGACACATGCAGGTGATGAAGATGAAGTATTGATTACTGGAGCCATGATGGAGCTCTCCAGTGAGTTGGAAGGTGAACAGGGGTATCCCATCGGACAAGCAGAAACTCAGCTGAGTGGAGCACAAGGAGAAGAGCATTTGGTGCAGAGAGGAGTGTTGGGTTTGCGCTTCAATCGGCGCGACAAAGCCGCTTTGGTGGCGGAGTTGAACGAGGTGGACACGGAGACAAACGTCTCTTTGGAAGGCATTCCAGAAGACCCAGCAGGAGATGAGAGCTGTGATGAAGGTGATCCTCAAGTACCAAGTGATGTTCTACATGCAGAGCATGAGGCCCTGGCGTTGCAGTTCAGGGCTAAGCAGAAGATGGCTGAAGCACGTAAGATGAGGAACTACTATAGAAAATCCGAAGGGGAATCCAAGAAGAACTCCAAGGGTGGCAAGTGTTTCGTTTGTGACGAGCCTGGGCATTTTGCTCGGGACTGCCCAAAGGTGAAGGCAGCACTTGCAGCTTCTCCGAATCCAGTTTTGGTCACTGCCCACAAGCTGGAGTCTGACCATGAGACCGAATGGGGTCTGTTGGAATCTCTCTGCAAAGACAGCTTGGCGGCAGACTCATCCGCAAGAGCAGTATACATGGTGCAACGGGCAGTTTGTGGGAATGACCTTGGAGCTACTACCCCAAAACATGAAACTCCGGTAGTTCCTTTTGAAGCATGGTGGAATATGAAGGAGTTATCCAGAAAGGTGATTCTTGATTTAGGCTGCATGAGGAATGTGGTGGGTGTTCAGTGGGCCAACGATGTGGTTTCTGAGTGGCAACAACAACAGAGATGGTTCCGTGTTTTGGAAGAGGACGAAGTTTTCAGGTTTGGGGATGGCAACACATTAAGGAGCAAGTATCGTCTGCAACTTCAAGCGACTTTTGGTGGAAAGATGGTGTTGTTGGCTTTTAGCGTGGTTCCTGGTCCTTGTCCTCCACTTTTATCAAAGCAATCTCATACCCAATTGGGAGTTCAGCTGGACACAGAACATCACACCATGTCTTCTAGAAAGCTGCATGTGAAGAACTATGGACTCAGTGAAACTCGGGCGGGACACTATACCGTATCCATAGATGAGTTCCATTTGATCGAAGAGGCAGGTGAGGCAGAGACAGAGTTTTTGATGGAGCATCATCAAGAAGTTGGCATGGTACCTCATACAGTTCATGAATGTGAAGTGTTTGGCTCCGAGCAAACGCAATTCGAGACGGCCCACGTTGACTCGCATGTCTGTGCCAAATCCTCCGCTATGTCGGATGTGCGGCGAGGCGGGCCATCGGACTCGTCAGTGTCCGAACTTGTCGGATCCGGAGTCACTGGTGGAAGTGGACTCACAGACCGGCGACAGCTTCCAAGAGGTGGAGCATCTACAACGTCAGGAAGAACCACGTCAAGCTGCGAGAAAGGAGCCTCCAACCTCGATGGAAGTGGACAAACAACCAAAGGGTCGCGGTCGAGGTCCCGCAGCCCGTGCAGCAGCAATCAGGGGGGAATCTTCAACCAGATTGAGCCCTATGATACCAGAGCAGATGGAGAAGAACACGACCACCAGGCGATCGGGCAAAATCAACAGGGGATTGCCGCCATCCGAAGACGAAGGTCCAGGTCAACGCCTGGTCGAGACGGATGCCATCCAGGGCCTGACCATGCAGGAGCTACAGATGGTCTACAAGCACCGGGAGAAGGAGGAGGAGGAGAAGGCCAAGAAGAAGATGGCGACAGCAGCACTTACAGGGTGGGAGTCGCGTTACCCATCGTTGAGCAACGTGTGGAGCGACGACCTGGCATGCAACATACTGAAGTGCTTTCAATCCCGGATGAGAACCTATCTATGGAAGAAGGTGGTATGGCAGCTTCGAGTGAAGGAGGCGATCCGAGTGGAGTCCAAAGGCAAAGCAACATGGAAACGCAATGTGAGGTGGCTCAATCTCTTGCTGAGCATGGAGGTGGCATCGACCTGGGGGCATTTCGGAGCAATGAGGCAGAGGCTGAGATCTTCGGACTTCACAGGGAAGAGGAGTGGCACCGACTGCAACCACAGCGAGGGATGATGCAAAAGCTCAAGAAGGGCATGGGAGAAGTGTGTGCACAACAGGCCTTGGTGACTACGTTGGCTGGAGCCCGGCCGTACTATGTCGTCATGGAGATCTTTGCTGGATGTGCGAGATTGACGGCCAGGGGATCAGTGCGTGAGGGGTGGCGAGCAATGGAGCCGATTGACATCATCTACGGCTATGACCTGAAGAACCCGGTCACGCAAAAGCAAATCCTGGACAGAATTGGAGATCTCAAGCCGGACCTGGTCACGCTCAGTCCTCGATGTGGACCATGGAGCCAGATGCAACGCATCAACCCCAACGTGGACAAGGTGATGGAAGATCGACAGCAGGACATTCCGCTTTGGAGGTTCTGCCGCAAGGTATGGGATGAGCAAGACAAAAATGGACGATTAGTCCTGACGGAGAACCCATACCAGTCGGCGGCGTTGACCATGGACTTCATGATGGAGCGAGCCAATTTGCACAGAGCCAAGATTCCCCAGCGCGCCTTCGGTCTGAAGGACGCAGTGTCGGGAAAACCTCACCAGAAGTACACCGCCCTGGATGTCAATGATGCTGGCATGCGGGAAGCGCTGATGGAGGGGGCTACATGCAGGCACACCCCGGAGGAGCACCAACCAATAGAGGGCAACGTCTTCTACAATGGCAGATGGCAACGTCGATCGGCTTTGGCAGCAAAGTGGCCTGAAGAACTTTGTGACCACATCTTGCGTGCAGCCGAAAGCGCATGGGAGAAATGTGACCAGCATGCGCCCAAGAAGTTGACAGAAGGTCGTGAAGCTGGGGCAGCACACTACATCCTTCCGGTGGAGCCAACGCCTACCCCGGAGGGAGAATTGAGAAGACAGCTGGAAAAAACTGATTGGAGAGGAGGCCAGTACGACTATGTCTACTTTGATGGAGTTGCTCGCCAAGGTCCTTACAAGATGAGGCAAGCGTTGGCGCATTTGCATGTGGTGCTGGGGCATCCTTCCATGGAGCGATTGGTGCGGATGCTCATGATCAGCGGGTGCAGCAACCAGGTGGTGGAGATTGCCAAAGGGCTGAGATGCCAGATTTGTCAAGCAGTACGTCCTCCTGGAGCTGAACCGAAGGTCGCTGCTACGAGGCCGACACGCTTTGGGGAAAGGGTGTTGTCTGACTCCTTTTTCGTGTGGGACGTCAAGGGCGAGAGGTTCAATGTCACTCACATGATCGACGGCTTGACTGAGTACCACATGGGTTTGGTCAGCAAGCAGGTGGGGGCAGATGTCACAACGGAGCTGCTGCAGAACAGATGGTGTGCAGTGCTGGGCCCCCCCGAAGTCTTACAGACCGATGGAGGAAAGGAGTATGCAGATGTGGTTCAGCGAGTTTCCAGACTGCTGGATTTCCGGCATGAAGTGGTTCCACCAGGAGCCAAATGGCGTCAGGGTCAAGTAGAACGACATGGCGCCATTATCAAGCTGATGATGATGAGGGTGATCTCGACACAGCAAGCAGCCGGGTTGGAGGAGATCAAGTTGGTGGCTGCGAGCTGCTTCAATGCCAAGAACCGCTTGTGCAACAGAGCGGGCCTGTCACCGTTGCAAGCAGTTACGGGCAAGAACGCAACAGTTCCAGTTTCGGTGATGGAGCAGCTCTGCAGTGGTCAAGTGAGGTTTGCGATGAACGAAGAACTTGAACTACGAGATGCACTTCGTCGAGCAGAACGCATTCGGGCAGCGGCCATCGACAGCTACAACTGGATCGACTCCAACCAAGTCATCAGGGAGGGGCTGAACAGAAGATCCAGGCCACCGAAGTTGGAGGGGATCTTTGAGGGCACCACGGTGTACGTGCATGAGCCCCCACCCAATCGTCGAGGCCAACATCGGCGACTGCAAGACCATTCCAGCTGGGATGGTCCAGGCTTGGTGGTCTGCGTGGAACGTCAGCAGAACGTTCCCAATCGAGTGTGGGTTCGCATCAGAGGGAAGGTGCGAAGTTATCCCTTGGAAAAGCTACGACTGGCCACCCCAGATGAGATGCTGGGATCACAATTCATTGTGCAGATCTTGGAGGAGATGCAGGACGAGATCAAGAAGGGCAATTTGCGCCTTGAGGAAGATCGCAATCAGCCGGTGCGGGCATTGCCTGCGGTGTCCAACACACCGGCGAACATGGAGGAGGTTGACAATGAGATGTTGGATGACACGCAGGTGCAGGAGCGCATGCGCAGAGTACGCAGAATGGAGATCATGAACGACGTTCCGGATTCAATCAGACAAGGTGCCTTGTCCAGTTCAAGCCAGAGCAGCAGAGTCCTTGTGAGAAAGCTGGATGCGAGTGAGAGAAGGGACCTCTTGATGGAGGACGATGCGGAGATGTCTGAAGAACCCGTGGCACCAGCTGAGGAAGTGGAACCCAGTCGTTTGAGGTTTCCTGAGAAGAAAGCATTGTTTGAGAAAGGAAGGCGTGAAGGAGGCTTGCCTTCGACATTGACTGAAGCGCGTGTGAGAAGTGGAATGGGCCTTGCCAGCCGGCAGGTGAAGAACATCAGGAAGCTCATCAACAAGCAGCGAAGGGCACCAATGACACCTCAAGCCCGCCAACAGAGATCAGAAGAACAATCAGTGGGCAGTCTGGTGATGTTGGCAGAAGTGCTAGAGCCGACTCCTCATGAGGTCTTGTGGCAAGAGTCATGCAAGGAATTGGAGGAGCAGGAAGCATTCTGGAATTCGCCGTTGGTGAAGAAGAAGGACTTGCAGAAGATCAACACCAAGATCGAGGACAAGGTCTACGAGCACCGCTCTGATCTGGCAAGGGGGAAGATCGTCACCGGCAAAGCCAGATTGGAATATCAATGGTCGCAGCTCAATGAGGAATGGAAGAAGGCCTATGAACAGCCTTTGGTTAAGGCTGTGAAGATATACTTCGACCATGATGCGCTTGCCGGTGTGCCCAAGGACAAGGTGATCAACCCAAAGAGGATCCTTTCAACAAGGTTTGTGCTTACCAACAAAGGTGGGCCGGAGTTGCAGGATGCCATCTTGAAGGCCAGACTGATTCTTGGAGGGCACATGGACCCAGACATGGGCAAGTACGCAACGCTGGCACCCACGGCAGCGCTCCTGGCGCACAATCTCATCAACTGGATTGCGGTGCAGAAGCGGTGGGTGGTGAACTATGAGGACGTGTCCAGTGCCTTTCTGCAGGGCAAACCCTTGCCCAAAGAGCGAGAAGTTTACATCAGGTTGCCGAAAGGATATCCAGAGTGCGTGTGGAAGTTCATCTTGGAGCAGCTGGGGGCTGACTATCGAGAAGACTTGATGCAGTTGACGAAGGGCGGCTTTGGTCTTCCTGAATCCCCCAGATTGTGGTACCTATGCTACAGGGACACGCTCAAGGAATGTGACATGAAGGAGATGGACATCCTGCCGGGCGTGTTTGCAGCATATCATCCGGATGGTGAATTGCGAGCTTTGGCCTGCATTCATGTGGACGACACACGTTTTTGTGGAGATGAGACAAGTCAGGAGATCTGGGACAAGATCCACCAGAAGCTCAAGTTTGGCGAGCTGCGTCGTGCGACGCAAGGTTGGACGAAGTTCTGCGGACGGTGGGAGAGGCAGAACCCGGAGACCCTTGAGTTTGAGTACGCCATGGAGGAGTACGCCAAAGACATTCAGAAGGTGAAACTTCCCACCGGCAATGCCAAGACTGCGAGCACTGCCATTTCACCCGAGGAGAAGCTGCAGATGTCATCCATCTTGGGTCAGCTGAATTGGATGGCGAGGCAGGGTCGATATGACCTATCCTATGGGGTGTCGCATGTGCAACAGTTGGCAGCTCGAGAAGGTCGCATTGCACTGGAATGGCTGAACAAGGTGGTGTATCGTGCCAAGCAGCCAGCGATTCAAGTGGTGAAGAGGCTGAAGGACTGGCGAAACTACATCATTGTGTCGGCGAGCGACGCGGCCTATGGAGCACAGCCTGGGGGATACAGTCAGGGAGGCCTGGTGATTTGCATCGCCGATAAGGGCATCTTGGATGGTGAAGCAAACCTGGCTGTGGTGGAGGCGGCAAGCATGAAGATCCAGCGAGTGGTCAGATGCTCAATGAGCGCAGAGGTCTCCATGGCAGCAACGGCCTATGAACATGGAGATTTTGTACGAGCTGCACTGGCAGAAGTTCTCAACAGAGACTTCGATCTTCCGGAATGGAAGGTATGGCCAGTGCACGTGAGCACTACCTGGTCATTGACTCAAAGACTGGGTTCGATGTGCTGAACAACGAGACGCAAACCTCAGACAGAAAGATTCAGATTGACCTGGCGGTCCTGAAGCAGGCTTTGATGGAGGAGGACATCAACGCCTTCGTGCGCTGGGTGCCAGGTCATCATCTGATTGCTGACGCCATGACGAAATGGTACTCCAACAATGAGCTCGAACGAGCGTTAGCTGAAGGAGTCTGGTCTCTGAAAGACACATCAGAGGCACAGGATTTGCGCAAGGAAGCTGCCAAGAAAAGGCAGATTTACAGGAAAGCTGCACGCATGGATCAACGGGGGGATGTGTGAAATTAAGGCATGTTCAACCTTGGAAATCCTTGGTGCAGCTCCATTCATCTTTTGGAATCCGACAGCCATTTTGGCTATCAGTCGCGGACCCTGTGGAAAAAGGGCATGGCGTGATTGTTTGGAGGGCGCTGGCAACATTTCACTACAACCAATCCTCACCGGGACTTTTTTTTTTTTTGCCGACCATTGCTTTTTGACAAATGAAAGGCCATCCAGTCTTGACAGTTTGTTTTTACAAAACTACTGCTGCCCGAACTGATTTCAAAAATGGCCCTTTCAAACCCTTGGATTGCAGATAATTCAAAAAAGAAATCAGCCCAGGGCTGGGACCTCCATCTCAAGTTTTTTTTAGTTGAAAGAAAGTGGATGGCAGAAAAAACAAAACGACAAACAAACAAAAACACATGAAGACCCATACACACGCATGAACAACCATGAACATCCATGGACACCCATGAGCACTTGAGCGCGCATGAGCACCCATGAACTCACATGAATTCGTGTTTTTCCAAATGCAATGCAGCTGGCAAATTGTTTGTTGAATCGTATGTCTCACAGTTTTTGAGCTTCTTATTTTGGGTTGTTGGCTATCCATGTGAGTTTTTGATTTAATTGTTTTTTCTTGAACTGAACATTAATTTTATTTTTATGTTTTATATTTTTTTGGTTCTGTCCTGCGGTGGCCTCGCGTTCCAATAGCTGATTTTTGCAAAACATGACTTTTAATTTATATAAATATAGTTATTTATCATTTATCTATTTATTCATTTATATATTTGTTTATCTATTTATTCATTCAGTATATGTAGATATATATATATGTGTGTGTAGTGTATGTATATATGATTATATGTGTATATATATATATACGTTTGTGTATACATATGTATATATATATATGTGTAAATTTATGTTTATTTTTTAAATACATACATACTTTCTTTCTTTCGCCCGTCCGAGTCAGTGACTACGGTCCTTTCAGGACACGGGGAGGAAACGCGAAACTAAGAAACTAAACAAATCAAAGCCATAAGTTTACAATGCAAACGTTTCACGACAAAACTGGACGTACTCGTTTTCAAAAGAACGCCATAAGGCAGTATGTCGAGCAGGAATGGACCATGTTTTTTGTTGAAATTGCATTTCACCAAATTTCCGTAAGTTGTCATCCCATCGCACTTGTGGGCGTCCACGTTTTCGAAAAGGTTGGCTTGTAAAATATCCTTCGGCGTTGTCAGGAGGATTCCAAAAAGTTGCTGCTGCAGGCCATCGCTCCAGATGTCGACAAACACGCGCAGATAAACGAAATTGTTTCCTGAAAACTGCATCACTCCACAGGCTAATTGGATATAAACGAAGTGCTGCATCCAGTTTTTCATTCATTCGCTGCATTGTTGTTTTCCAATCCGTTGAATCCACCGCCACCCATCCTACAATTGTTCGAAGCATTTTCCGTTGGGTAACGTCCAATCGTTGCAATTGAGACTTAGAGAGTGGCAGCGTGGCCAAACCAAATAAAACTGTTGGAGACAAAACCGAATCGAAGAATTTGAGTCGCAATTTCAATGCGACGTGTTTGTTGGTTAACACATGCCTGTGTTTGTGAAACTTTGCCCATGTAACCTGCAGCCTGTGGCCTAATTCAACTTCAGCTCGATGACGAAGATCACCCACCAATGTTTTGCCCAAGTAATTGTGTTTGCTACGGCCACTTAATATTTCCACTGAATCACCAGCAAGTTCCACGTGCATAGGTCGACTTCCGGAAGCTGTTGTCAATATTTTCGTTTTTGATGCATTGAGTTGAAGACCCATGGCTCCGAGTTCTGTAATCAAAAGTTCAGTCATATCCTTCAAGTCTTGCAAAGATCGGGCGTATAGCATCAAATCATCTGCATACCTGATGTTAGTAATTTTTTCCCCGGCAATGACCAAACCATGGCTCGCCAACAGTTTGCGTTTCCATTTCCGCATTGCCGACTCCAGCACAGCGTTGAAAAGAATAGGGCTTATGACATCTCCTTGTCTCACACCTCTCTGAATGGAAAACCAGTGTCCCTGCTGCAATTTACCACTTTGATTCTGATAAAGTTTCCATAATAATGCGCAATATGGTTTTGGCACACCTTGTTCCAGCAAAGCTTCAAATAGAGGACCATATTCAACACGATCAAAGGCTTTAGTCAAATCCAAACTTGCAAACCACAGGGGCAAATTCCACTCAAGGCTCTTGCTGCACAATGACTCGAAAACAAGGAACGCGTCCTCAATACCAGTGCCAGGCCTAAACCCTGTTTGGTCAATGCTTTGATGGCTGTCCAATGTAATCCTCAACCTCTGACAAATCAGCTTGGAAAATATTTTGTAGGAAATTTTGAGAATAGCAATTGGCCTCCAACAACTTGGTCTTGATGTGTCCCCCATCTTCGGCAACATTGTAAAAAGTGTAGCCCGCCACGATTCATCGAAACAACCGCTCTTCAACATACCGTTAAATATGTTCAACAAACATGTGTGCAATTCGACGTTTCCATGTTTGAACATTTCAACCACGACTCCAGTAGCATCTGTTGCTTTGTTGCATGGCATTTGGCTCAACACATATTCCAACTCAGGAAGTTGGAAAGGCGGAATGTTGTGGAACCCGTGCGATGAAGCAAAAACATTGAGCATATCCAAAACGGACGCATTGTGGCCTACGTCAAATCGAAAAACATCACCTAAATAGTTTGCAAATTCTTCTGGTTGAGGTTCCTTTTGGATTTGCTTTTGGGACCGGATTGGATCACGGAACGTCGAATCCAAGCGGTTCAAGGCACAAAATTCATCCAAAATTTGTGTGACTCTTTTGTTGCGTTTTCCGCGCAGCTGTTTTCGAAGGTGTTTCCGGATTTCTTTTGACAAACGTGTTCTTTCTTGTCTGTTTTGTGTTTCCCTCCGTTCCCGTAAAAGCAACTGAAACTCATCCGCTGTCCAAGGTTCATTGTTCGCATTCCGTCGTCGTAAGTTTCTGGCAGCTCCAGACCTAGTAGAAATTTGTACAAGGGCGCGTTCCAGCTCAGACAAACTATTGCAAGGTTGGGTTTCGAAAAATTGTGTCAACTGCATGTGATATATGGAAGGATCACCATTTTCATCAAGCTGTGGTTGCCACCCTTTTGTTTTAAAATATGTTGTGCGCAAACTGCGTCCCACTTTGGCCACACCGAAGACAGCTGTAACCGTTCGATGATCTGACCCCAAATCTAAAAATGAGCTGGCATCTGCATAACGAAGATGTAATGATCGGCTGCAAAGAACAAAATCAATTCGTCGACGAACACCCATGGAACTCTCAAAAGTCCAGTGCTGTTCCCCGTCACCATCACTATTCGCAACTACCAGGTCAAATGAATGTGCTAGCTCGTCCAAAAGGAGACCACGAATTCCGACCCCAACCTGTGTATTGAAATCGCCTCCGACAATAATAGTGTGCCCCATTCGCCAAGCTTCTTCCAAGCACACCCGCAGTTGATCGTAGAAAAAATCTAAATCCACTTTTGGATACCCAGCATGGGGCGCGTATCCGACCACAATTCTGAATAGCCCAGTGCCGCACAACAAATCAATATACATCACACGGAGGGATAGTTGCTGAACCTTTTTGACATGATGAACGTGACGTTGATGGAGTAAAATTGCCACACCAGAAGAAAATGAAGGTTCATCTGTAGTATACAAAACATGACCACCATCCAATGAAAGCATGCCAGCTGCACAACGAGTTTCCGAAAATAGAACGACATCCCATTGTTCCATGGAAAGTTCTCCCAAAATTTCCGCCCATTTGTTTTCTATACGGGCATTTTTGGCGTGAACATGAAATGAATCATTTGTTGGTTGAAAAGTTTCAGCTTCGCGTTCGTGGTGCCTACATATTGTATTGTCATGCAAAGGATTGTCACCCGGCTTACCTGCAACAAACGTGGGAAAATGCATATGTGCAGACGGGCTCAGTGAAACCTGACTCGGACGGAGTTGTCCCTAATGGGATGGGGTGGCCCCCGTATCTTTGCTTTTGCCTGTGCCCTTGCCCTGCTTCTTCATCACAACCTTGGCTCTATCCATGATTTGCTGCAACTGCGCGCATGATTGAAATTCATCCCAAGCAGCCCATCCATTGGCCCATTCAACAAGAAACTCTCCATTTGAAGAAGTAACTTGCACAACAGTTTTGCCAGCAATTGTCATTTTGGTGTAGTGCTCGTCGCTTTCGATTTCACGTTTCACAAACCCCCACTCACCAAGTTGCCAACGAAGACCTAACAAAAACATTTTGCGCGCACGGGTCGGGATTGGGAGGTCCTGTGTTGCCCAAATGTGATGCTGATCATGTTTGATGTTTGCACTCCGCAATGTCGCTATGGCAATGTCCCGGTCATAGGAAGAGGAGAACTTGGCAAACAACACGCCGTTGAAGGACTGCGCTTTCATATAGGTTTCACTTGGGGTTGGCACCTTCAGCGTCTCCAATTTGTCACGTAACCATTTTGTAGCAACTTGAAGGGAGTCAAATGCCTGCAAGCCTCCAACCACCATAGTTTTGCACATTTCTCCTTCATTGGAACGGGGTTTTCCTTTCAGAATATCGATCTGGCATTGAAGGTCCGAAATTTTATCCTCAAAGTCCAACAGGGGAGTGGTCTCGGGGGGATCTTTCGCCATCAAATTTTCTAAGCGGGCAATACGCACATCTTGGTCACCCACTGCGTTCTCAATTTTTGCTACACGATCATCAAATGTTGCACTCATAGCTGTCAACTTGCTTTCCAATGGCTCAATTGCAGTTTGTATTTCTTGCCGTACAACAGCCGCGATTGCATCCAGAGAAGGTCCACTGCGATCAGAATTTGAATTTGATTTTGGAGTTCCAACCAGTTCACCATCATGTGTGTCATCTCCATCCATTTCATGTAAAGGAGATATCACCCTTCTCTTCTGCACTGGCCTCTCTGGAGTCATTCCCGCCATTGTTGCGACTGGTTAATTGCTTGAGCCAAAATGGCTTGAGCCAAAATGGCCATATGTATGTATAAGTGTGTGTGTGGGGGGGTTGTCTCAAAATGAGGTGTCCTTCTTTCCTCTCAAAGAACCCTTTTTGGAACCAAAAAAAGACACCTCTTTTTGAGACATATCCATGTATATACAATATATTTATTTGTTGACATGTGTTTTTTGTTTCTATCCTGTGTTGGTTTGTCCCATCCAAAAAATATGTTTTCTGGTTTTCTTTTGTATGTAGTTTTTTCAGCATCATTTTATCGGAAAAATGTATCAAATCAAAAAATGTTTCATTGGAGATTGCAATATAGATAGATTTTTTATATATAAAGAAAACAAAGTGTCCCCAAAAAAGGGTACCAAAACAGGTTATTCATATAAATAACCTATAAGAAAAAAATGGTTATTCATATAAATAACCTAAAGAAAAAGGTTATTTGATCATTCTGACTATTAGGTAAAACAGTTGTTTTACCTAATAGGTAAAAACAAAATTTAACTAATAGTCAGAAAACAAGATATAACCTAATAGATAGAATTTAGCCTAACCAGAGCTTTTGGGTAAACAATACTTATACCTGCCCAAAAAAATATGCTCAAAATTGCTCAAAAGTACTTAAAAGTACTTATACCTGCCCAAAAAAATCTGCTCAAAATTGCTTAAAAAGTACTTATACCAGCCCAAAAAATCTGCTCAAAATTGCTCAAAATTGCTCAAAATGGCTCAAAATGGCTCAAAATGGCTCAAAATTGCTCAAAAATGCTCAAAAGTCTCAAAATGTCTCAAGATGCCCTTTTGAGAAATTTTGAGGTGAATTTGAGACATTTTGAGACATTTTGAGACAGATTGAGACATATTGAGACATATTAGGTGATAGAATCAACACAATGCATGATAATAATGCAATAAAGTTGCATGGTGTGCAAGTCATGATTAGGCGATAGAATCAAAACGATGCATGATAATAATGTAGTTACCCAAAAGCTCTGGTTAGGCTAAATTCTATCTATTAGGTTATATCTTGTTTTCTGACTATTAGTTAAATTTTGTTTTTACCTATTAGGTAAAACAACTGTTTTACCTAATAGCCAGAATGATCAAATAACATTTTTGCTTTAGGTTATTTATATGAATAACCATTTTTTCTTATAGGTTATTTATATGAATAACCTGTTTTGGTACCCTTTTTTGGGGACACTTTGTTTTCTTTATATATTAAAAATCTATCTATATTGCAATCTCCAATGAAACATTTTTTGATTTGATACATTTTTCCGATAAAATGATGCTGAAAAAACTACATACAAAAGAAAACCAGAAAACATATTTTTTGGATGGGACAAACCAACACAGGATAGAAACAAAAAACACATGTCAACAAATAAATATATTGTATATACATGGATATGTCTCAAAACGAGGTGTCTTTTTTTGGTTCCAAAAAGGGTTCTTTGAGAGGAAAGAAGGACACCTCATTTTGAGACAACCCTCCCACACACACACACTTATATATACATATACATATATATATGTATGTATGCATGTATGTATTTAAAAAATAAACATAAATTTACACATATATATATACATATGTATACACAAACCTTTATATATATACACATATAATCATATATACATACACTACATGTATATATATATACATATACTGAATGAATAAATAGATAAATAAAAAATAAATTCATAAATAGATAAATGATAAATAACTATATTTATATAAATTAAAAGTCATGTTTTGCAAAAATCAGCTATTGGAACGCGAGGCCACCGCAGGACAGAACCAAAAAAATATAAAACATAAAAATAAAATTAATGTTCAGTTCAAGAAAAAAAACAATTAAATCAAAAACTCACATGGATAGCCAACAACCCAAAATAAGAAGCTCAAAAACTGTGAGACATACGATTCAACAAACAATTTGCCAGCTGCATTGTATTTGGAAAAACACGAATTCATGTGAGTTCATGGGTGCTCATGCGCGCTCAAGTGCTCATGGGTGTCCATGGATGTTCATGGTTGTTCATGCGTGTGTATGGGTCTTCATGTGTTTTTGTTGTTTGTCATTTTGTTTTGCTGCCATCCACTTTCTTTCAACTAAAAAAAACTTGAGATGGAGGTCCCAGCCCTGGGCTGATTTCTTTCTTGAATTATCTGCAATCCAAGGGTTTGAAAGGGCCTTTTTTGAAATCAGTTCGGGCAGCAGTAGTTTTGTAAAAACAAACTGTCAAGACTGGATGGCCTTTCATTTGTCAAAAAGCAATGGTCGGCAAAAAAAAGAAGAAAGTCCCGGTGAGGATTGGTTGTATTCAATTTTTTTTGCAAAAACTAAACGGCCAATCCAGCCAAGACTTGATCAATCACTAAAGGGCCTCCAGCCCTCGATATCAGAAAACCAACACAAAGATTAACAATCACCTGGGGCTCTCCATCCTTGACATTTATGCCAAAAAAAATGCGACCAAAAACAAACAATGACTTGGGGTGCTCAGCATTCACATTTTCTACACAGCCAAACCTGGAATTTGTCATTAAATTTTGGGTTTTGCAGTTTTCAGATTCATGCTTACAATAAGAAAGAAAACGGTTGTCAATCCCAGAGCCCATCCATTACTTTTTTTTTCTTCCTCACACCTATTTGCAAGAAAATGCAATCCAACCCAGAGTTAATCAATCACTTAGGTTTTCCCATGCCAATCCATTTCCTGAAAATAAATCCAAATGTTTTGCAATGACTTGGGGCCCTCCAGTCATCCAATTCATTCACATGTGCATGGGAAAATCTATCCGAAAAAATGTTTGGCTGAAGTTTTTTTAATGGAAAAAATGACTGATCAAACATTTTTTTGAAAACACACATGTTTTTTCTTTTTAAATCAATTTTTTTTGAATAAAATCTATATTTTTTTTGAATAAAGATGATTGTTTTTAACTAAAAACCAAGATTTTTTGAATAAAATCAATATTTTTTTGAATAAATCCAATATTTTTTGAAGATTTTCAAGAAAATGAGGTGTAAGTTTGATGTAAGTTTGCATCAAACTTACACTGTTGGGGTGTAAGTTTACATCAAACTTACACTAAACTTACACATCGAGAGTGTAAGTTTACACCAAACTTACATATCAAAAGTGTAAGTTTACATCAAACTTACACTGAGAAGTGTAAGTTTGCACTTGTATGTGCAAGTTTGATGTAAACTTACACTTTTGATATGTAAGTTTGGTGTAAACTTACACTTTTGATGTGTAAGTTTAGTGTCAGTTTAGTGTAAATTTGATGTAAACTTACACCTCAAAAGTGTAAGTTTGATGCAAACTTACATCAAACTTACACCCCATTTCCTTGAAAATCTTCAAAAAATATTGGATTTGTTCACACAAATTTTGGATTTATTCAAAAAAACGTGATTTTATTCAAAAAAATATTGGTTTTTAGTCAAACAAATGATGTTTATTCAGCAAAAAACATGATTTTATTTTAAAAAACTTGTTTTTTTAATGTTTTTTGTCAAAAGAATGTTTGGTCAATCATTTTTTTTCCATCAACAAATCTTCAACCATACACTTTCTGGGAGAAATTTTCCCATGCACATGTGAATGAATTTGATGACTGCAGCGCCCCAAGTCACTGCAAAACAATTGGATTTATTTTCAGGAAATGGGTTTGCATGGGAAGGCCCAAGTGATTGATTAACTCTGGGTTGGATTGCATGTTCTTGCAAATAGGTTTGAGGAAAAAAACGTAGCAATGGGTGGGCTCTGGGATTGACAACCCTTCTCTTTATTTTGGGTAAATTCTGGGTTTACTTGCCTCAAAGACATGAATGCTGATCACCTCAAGTCACTTGTATTGTTTGGTGGTTTCGTTGGGTTTTTCAATTGGGAGAAAGGCCAAGAATGGCGAGCCCCAGGTGATTGCAAATCTCTGGGCAGGTGTTTGATGTAAAAAGGTTTGAGGGATGGAGGCCCTCTTAGTGATTGATCAAGTCTTGGCTGGATTGCTCCGTTTAGTTTTTGCAAAAACAACTTGAATACAACTCAACCAGTCCTCACCAAGCAATTCTTCAAACATTTTGTGTTTGCCACTACTTTCTTACAAGTGAAAAACCTTCCAGTCTTGACAGCTTTTGTTTATGAATCTGTTACTGGCCAACGTTCAAGTTGATTTCAAAAAAACCTTCAAAACCAGGGTGTGCCAATGATTTGGGGTTCTCTAGCCCCAAGTTTATGTTGAAAACAAACAAATAACCATCGAGTCCAAGCTGACCAAGAACTCGGGGATTTCCATCTGTTCACCAAGGTGTATACAGGTTTTGCAGCCAAATAGCAGCGCAGGAGACGAAACCACCAACCAAATCAGCAAGTGTCTAAACTTATTTTTTTGGTTGGGTTCGCGGGCCGGGGGACAGCCATTTTATACCCAAAAAGCGCGCGCGAACCTCACTAAAAATTACTTTGATTTTTTTTTTGGGCATGGAAACCCACTGAGTAAGCTAAATGGGTGGCAGCCAAACAAAATGAAAAACACACATGAACACCCATGAGCAATGAGCACCCGCGAATTCACATGAACTCCTCTGAGTTTCATAAACGATGCAGCTGACAAGTTAGGTTTTGGACATTTGTTTTCACATGTTTTGATTTATTACTTTGTGTTGTTGTTTTTGCATTTGTTGGTTTCATTGTTCTTCGTGTTTTTTTTTTCATCCTGTGCTGGCTTGGCGCTCCCAAAAACTATCCACTGCCATTGTTGCAAAACATGTTTTTTTTTCTTGTTTCGGTATGTCTGAAAACGTGGTGACCTTTTTTCCCTTCAACGTAACCATTTTGGGGTCAAAAAAGGACACTTCATGTTGAAACACACCCATTTGCTCATATATTGTTTTGGACATGTGGTTTTGTTGCTTCCATGCTGTGTTGGCTTGCCCCATCCTAAACATATCCGGCTGAAATTTACAGATTCACTTTAGCACAAAAGGCTTCACTTTAGCACAAAAAATCACTTCAGACCCGCATATATCAAAAGAAAGCGACATACATCACTCACAAAACAATGAAGAAACATTTGAAAAACTATTTGCCAAAAAGACATGTAATTCAAAAAATCCAAAGGAAACAAATATGGAAAAAAACTGTGTCTTTGGTTTAAACTGTTGAAAATATAGTTTGGTGAAAAAAACAAAGTCTCAAACAAGACAGTTTTTAGGTTATTCGGCTAAATAAACTATTTAGGCAAACAGGCAAACAACCTAAAAGACAGAACATGAAATAACCTAAAAGATAGAATTTGTGTCAATTGAAACAATTGACTGACTAATTGGAAATGGCAATTGTGTCAATTGAAACTGACTGACTAATTGGATCTTTTGCTCACTTGGTGCATGCTTGGGTCAAAGCATGTTGGGCATGGCATGCCTAGTGATTTTTATTTTTTTTGACAGAAGTAATGATTGACCTGTTCAATTGACACAAGTCACACACATGATGGAAGCAATGACATGATTCAATTCACGCAGGTGAGGTCTACTAAGAAGACTCTTCACAATAATAACACAACCGCAGGTAAACGTTCAATCAACGTTTTACCATATTTTAGATTTTATCTTTTTGAAAATATTTTGTCTTTTTTTAAATATTTTGTAAAAAAATATGATTCTGGACAACAAATTAGTCTACCAAATTTCAGATTAGCCTACCTAAATTTCGGAAATGCCTATGTCATTTTCAAATCACCTAGGCATTTCTGAGATCAGGTAGGCATTCCTGAAAATCATGAACGGGCAAACCCCTACAAACTAATACCCTACGATCTGGGATGCATTCTTAAGTTAGTGATTGTTCCTGTGTGCGTAGTTCTATGCGTTTCTTGAAGCTGTGGTTGCTGATCGCATTGGAATGCCTGCATGGTTGTTGTCATTTGGTGTTGCCACGTCCGTAGATAGGTGCAGGTTTGCGCCGGGATGCTGCGAAACGCATTGTAATGGCTGCCTCACGGTTGCTCGGTGCCGCGGCTGCATGCGTAATACTATTGTCTTTTGCAGTTGAACAGCGTAAATCGTATTGGAATGGCTGCATCCAGGCTGCGACAATGATTTGTCAGCAGATTTTCGCAATTTTGGCGCTAATAATTTTCCTTTTAAAATTCCTTTTAAAAAGTGCTTCAAAATCGTTTTTTTGTCGCTTTGGCGTCGAGATCCGGTTTTGGAACTGCGATTTCCGACGCCGTTGCGCGTAGTTCTATTGCGCTTTGCAACTCAGTCTTTGCAGATCGCATTGTAATGGCTGCGTCAAGGTTTCTTGGCGCAGCAGCTGCATGCGTAATACTATTGTCTTTTGCAGCTGAAGATCGTAAATCGTATTGGAGTGGATGCATCAAGGCTGCGACAGCGATTAGTAGTAGTACTGGGAAGTGATTCATGAAAGCTTAGATGACACATGAGAAGAGATGAGATGAGAAGAGCTGAGCTGGGATAAGGTGAGAAGAGCTCAGATGAGATGAAGTGTGGGGTGTGAAGAGTGCAGTGTGAAGTGTGGGGCGTGAAGAGTGCAGTGTGAAGTGTGAAGAGTGCAGTGAGAAAGGGCGTGAAGAGTGCGAAGTGTGGAGTGTGAAGCGTGAAGTGTGGACTGTGAAGTGTGAAGTTTGGAGTGCGAAGAGTGCAGTGTGAAGTGTGAAGTGTGGAGTGTGAAGTGTGAAGTGCGGAGTCTTAAGAGTACAGTGTGAGGTGAAGTGTTGACTGTGAAGGGTGCAGTGTGAAGAGTGCAGTGTGAAGAGTGCAGTGTGAAGTGTGTAGTGTGGAGTGTGAAGACTGTCAAGTGTGAAGTGTGAAGTGGAGCTTGAAATGTGACATGTGAAACAAGACACCAGTTTCGCAGAGTGCAGGCACGCACGGGCTTGGCTGGCGCACGGCGCATGCAAGTTCTATAGATGAGAAAGATCTTGTATATATCTTTAAGGCAACTTCCGCCCCGCCTCGTGCGGGTACTACTGGTATATGTTTTCCAATATGTATTTCTTTATCTATCTTATCTAACAAGGTAGGTGCCCTTGGTATATACTAGTGAAAATGATCCCAAAAGAAAGATCGTCTTGGGTTAGTGTCCCTTGGATGTTTCAATATATTGTTAATTCTTATCCGCCATTCGGCAATCATGCCAAGATGGGGATTGATAATTATTGTCTCCATCCATTTACCCTTCTATTCGTGGAAGTGCCAGTCAGAACAAACGATCACCATTCGATCGTAGTTCAAATAGGTTTTTTTTGGGGGGTTGGGTACTTTGATAAAATATGAACATATATTATCTATATTTATATATATATATCAATATATGCAGCCGATAGGGGGTCTTTGGAAATGGATTCTAGGGTCCTTGGTGATTTCGTTCTACCCCTGATTGTGTGATATATGTTTTCCATTGTTTTTTTTTAATCTTATCTATCAAGGTAGGTGGCCTTGGTATATACTAATGAAAATGATCCCAAAGGAAAGATCGTCTTGGGTTAGTGTCCCTTGGATGTTTCAATATATTGTTAATTCTTATCCGCCATTCGGTAATCATGCCAAGATGGGGATTGATAATTAGTGTCTCCATCCATTTACCCTTCTATTCGTGGAAGTGGCAGTCAGAACAAACGACCACCATTCGATCGTAGTTCAAATAGTTTTTTTTTTTGGTTGGGTACTTTGATAAAATATGAACATATATTATCTATCTATCTATCTATCTATCTATCTATCTATCTATATATATATATATCCATACCTGGAACCTCCGGGTATGCAAAATCATCGCTCGAAGTTGAATTCCATGTTTTTTTTGCGTTTCCCTTAAAAAACGTTCGCTCCCTCAAAAAACGTTCCCTCCTTGTGGCTTCATATTTGGCAAGGGTTTCTGGAATAGTTAACCCTTGGGCACTCCTGCTTGCAGCCGTCGCCACTCCCACAAGGTTGCAACCAGCAAATCAAAAAAACCCACTGCAAGCAATTGGTTCACTAGCATGCAGACCTGTTTGCACCACACCGCTTTGTGTAGTGAGAACTTAGAACTCTTAGCCCCAGGTTGCACCTACCTTTTTTGACTCTGGCGATTGCCGGCTGTGCACATGTAGCCATCACTTAAGCTTGTTGGTTTTTACAAACTGCTTATGCAAGAGCTCAAGTTTTAAGAGCGCACAATTGAGGACTCTCTCACCGATCTTCCTACTGTCCAACCTCCGGCTCAGGCGGCATATTCGCCCGATGAAGTCCTCACACATTTCGCAATTATCCCGATTGCAGTTGTAGAAGACCTCGCAACCGCTCATCAGCATCTCATGAATCTCAAGGTGGTAGTGTTTGACCAAATGAAGTTTCGGTTTCATCGCCCACCCGTTGAAGTTGACATCATTCAGGGTCCAACAAGCAAGTGTGGCATAACCATTGATCAGTTTGGTGAGGCTGGCATAGACCACCATGGCGCAATCCCTCCAAAACCACAACCCATGGCCATTCAGACCATCAAAAAAGGTGATGGCAGCATGGCATGTTTGATTCATCAGCTTGAGGATGGGTACATGGCTTGGATCCAGAGGTGTGTTGTGAAATCCAACGCACTGCACTGTGATGAATTTGAGTAGTATCATAACATCCGACCCCTTGGCATTGCACCAAGGGTAGGCCGAGAAGCGCGGGTACATAAAGAATGCCCGGCTGAAGGTTCGAAGAGAAGCTGTGCGTCCAGTCGTGGCACAAAAAAGCCTGAACACGGAGTGGCAAGCAGTCAGTTTCTCATCAAAATCTCCTTGTTCTCCGTAATACCCTTTTCTCACAAACCAGCAGATGCAAGAACCTGCCAGGTCCCTCAACAGACCAACCTTTAAACAATGAAAGGGGTCTCTTTTGTACATTTTCTCCGGCGCTGCGACGGAAAAGGGCACACCTATCATGGGAGGAGGTCGAGCCCATGGTCGTTGAGTATACCTAGACAACGCCCAGGCTGGCTGCTCCCGCAGATCTTCCCATGGTTTGTCAGGCTCTCCTGCTTGGCACTCATGACAACAAGGTATGTCAGTCACGACGCCCTGGTTCTGGAATGACCTCTCCAGCGCAATTTTGCAAAACCATTTCAGGTCTCCTTTCCCAGAGACAACTGCAAAGCAAACATGCCGACTTTGTACTGTCAGGCCTTCGAAAAACAAACGCCGGAAATCGGCTGCGATCAGTTTCAACATCTCCATGAGAACCTGTGGGTGCTCGTGGTGGACAGAGCTTGGTATCATAAACAAAGCAAAATGCTGCAAGAAGGAATGCCCCTTCATGTTTGTCCACTGCTTCTTCAGCAGGTCACATGTGTGCTCGTGCAATTTTCTGGACAGAGGGCCATACTTCTGCTTGATGCCATCCTGGGCCTTACAGTCGCAAGAAGGATGAGGCCTCTTCTTCTGCAGAGCTGTGTGAACACCGATGACTGCCTCACACGAAACAACGACTGTATTGCCACGGCGCTTTCCGCGCCCTTCGTCTCCGTGCCAAGCTATGGGGACAACTGTCTGCAGGCTGTCTTGGTGCTCCTGGTAAACTCTGTGGTCAGCATGCTGGAGCTTGTAAGCTTGCCAGAATGCACCTAGATTCTCTGCTCTGTCTTGGTGGCTTTGCAGCCCACCCACCAACAAGTCAGGGTGTTCCTCCAAAAGGAAAGTCAGCATATCCGTAGGGGCTATGTACGACATGGGCAGTACATCCCCTGAAGCAGTGACATGGTTGTATGTGCTAACCTTTACATTCACACCCCGCATCACTCTTTTCAGCGATCTCCATGTAGCTCTGGAACAATTTTTCTTCCAAGCGAAATTAGAGCCAGAACCACTTGGGCCGCTTGGGCAGCTTGATGCGTAGCCCCGGCGGATGGCCTCTGCTGTTGTGCATGGTACCTCAGCAGCGTTCTTCAAAGGTTTTCTTCCCTATGTGAATGCCTACATAGCCCACAAAAAAAGAACAACAAACCATCCAGCAATATTTTGGTGGCTTTTGGCTCCAGAAGCTTCCCAATCCTTTTTTTGCTCCTTGCAAAAAGGATCCGCTGTGTCACGTAGAGTTTTTCAACAATTTTTCAAGGTCTTCTTGGACCTCTGTTAATAGCACTACGCTAAAACTTGTGAGAGGTCAGAACCTTTTTCTTTCAGAGACAAAAAGGATCCGGGAAGGAAAACCTAACTTGCCCCACAAACCTGGTGGAGGCCAGAACCTTTGTTGCTTCACCCAAAAAAGGGAAGATCAACTTTCTGGTGGCTTCATCCACCATTTTGAGCCCAGAAGAATACGAGCTCTCAAAATCTTTTTTTGGGGGGAAAAGGTTTCAGTGTCCAGGCCCAGGAAATACATCGACTTTGGATTATTGGAAAAAAGGATCCATTCAGAACGCGCATTCCGGAACGCGAATTTTTAAAACGCGCGTTCCGAACGCAAACAGGTTGTGCTTTTTCAAGGGTGCACATCCAGATGCTTTTTTCCCACACCCTAGGTTCCATTGGCAAAGAATACTGCCAGTCAATGTCGTTTGCCTTGAAATGAACATGGTGGCCCCTAGTACAACATATTATATATTACAACATGCGATTTTTTTGAACTATCTGATTGGGGGAATGATGCCCTTCAAAAGAAACTAAAAACTTCCAGGTTCAGAGTAGCTAGTGGCTCCGTCAGCTACAGTCTCTGCAAAGGCATCGAATCCTCCATCGCGTTCTTCACGGACACCTGGCTGCGGTTGTTCGTCAACTGGGGCTCCCTTCTGTTGCAAGCTGCCGTTGGGATGGTATAACCTTCGCTGTTGCCCCAAAGAACTTAAGTTAAGATCCATCATTGGATTTCTACGGATATTTCTCAGCAACAGAGGGAGGCCGATACCCTTGAGACGAGTGACGCAACAGCTTTGACTTTTTGCTCTGCTTCTCGAACCCCTTTTACGTTGGTCCCTTGTGCAATGACAAAGGTTTCAACCTAAACCCTGGACATGGATTGGCCTCCACACAAGCGTGAAGGATATAGGCACGGTAAAGTATGCTTGTTTCAAAAAAAACAAGCCAGGCTCATCTGTCAGACGAGCAGCCCTCGAAGATTTGCTAAAAAGGGGGGTTGCAACAATAACCAACCAAACCATTCTATGAACAATTGTGTTGTAGATACACAAGAGTACATATAACATGAAACATGGTTGACATATATCACATCCCCCCCAGCCGGCTTGGATTGAAATTGCCAAGTAAGCTGCACGCTGCACGGCGTGGAAACAAGCCCAGCCAAACCACGACTGGTGGTGGATAGTTTTGGGATAAGCAATGCAACTTACTCAGCCACGTCTGCAGCTTCCGGGTTCCCCATTCTCCGCTTTGGGATTTTATGGAGCTGATTTGCCTCTTCCTTTCGCCTTCGCCTTGCCTTTGGCCTTGGCTTTTGCCAAGGCGGCTTCCTTCTCAGCCTTTGCAGCTCGGGAAGGCTTCTTGGGTTTCCCGCGCTCACTCTGTCCGGACGGGGCCTTTGGAAGGATAGGCCTGGCAGGAGCCAACGCTTCAATCAATGTTCAGAAAAAGGGGTGGGATCTTTGGAACCTAAAATATGTAGTCTCGACCCAGAATTCAAGTACCTTAGTTACTAACAGGGGGCATCAAATTTCCAAATCGTTTTGTTACTATTTTTCAGGTAACCGTATGAATAGTCAGGGAATTCGTAGTCCAGGGATGGCAGCAGTGAGGTTTCTGCAAAAGTTGATTCCATCCACCAAGTGACCAGGAATTGCTTACTCAGTCCAAGTTGTGAAAAATGAACAAAACATCTTGCTGCGCTCGACTTGCGTGATGTGTCGATCTCCATCCAGACCTGGCCTCATGCGACTTTCCAGGCCCAATGCTTCCAGCGCCCTCAAGCAGGCAAGTGGTCTAGGGAATTAAGTCTGGCAAAATTCCCGAAGGGACAACACACACACACACGGATCGAAAGACTCGCACACACACACACATGCACAGACACGCGTAAGGGCAGCACTGCTGCTGTGCAGCTGCAAACAGCTTCGACATCTCATCTTCTGACCTCAGGGATGGATTGAATTTCCAGGCACAAGTTGCGATAATTTAGCAGCGCTTGTCATTGGCATTGCTGTTTCAAATGCCATGCCGAAAACCTGAGAAATAGACTGGGAATCAAAACCATCAACCACCCCAGCATGGTAAGCAGCTTCAATTTTGTCATTGATGCCGGTCAAGGATTGAATGGTGTCTGCCACCTTCGCTTTCATCCTTGCAAGGGTGGACTTTATAAAGGAGTAGAATGCAGGAAGTTTTGACAATAGCCCAAGGGAGCCTTTAGCATTTTCGTAATTCATCCACTGAATATCGACATAACTTCATACAGAGAACCCCAAAAGGAAAAGATCCAATGCTTTCCCAGCGTTTCTATTGGTGCAATCCATTCCCGGGTCCTACGTGCAACCAAATTCCAAACCTAATTCTCCTTGGCCGTGATGAATGTCAGGAGAAAATTTGCCACAATATCATGGGAAAATTGTTATTCAATAAATAATCAGTATGGGGCCCACCCTCGCATTGTAAAACACGTTACTCATACTGATTCTCTTCCTACATGAAAAACATGCCCTGATGCTAAAGGTCTTGTTTTGCAGCGAAGAGAGGGAAGGAGCTGACGTGAACCTGTCAAGGCCGAGCTCAAGCTTCTTGGCTCGCTTGGTCAAGCAGATCCTCAGCCCAGGCTGCGCTGGTCTGGATGGCCTCCCTTGGCCGGATAGTTCTACCCCCTTCGCCAAAAAGTATTTGGATCGTCAATCCCTTTTGGCAAGAATCATGACTTTGTTCGCAAGCGAACTCGGAAGCGAATCATCAGTAATCTCTGGAAGGCCCGCCCTCTTACGTTCCTTCTCAGCAGCTTCAATCTGCGCAACTTCCTCCGGGGTCTGAGAATCCTCATCGCTGGACTCATCACCTGAAGGATTTGGATTATAGCCCCTTCCCCCAAATACTAAACAGTCACCAAGAAGTTCCCCAGAATGACTAGATAAAGGTGACTGGGTGATCACTGTCTTTGTTTGAAAGCAGGAGATTTTGGACAAAGGTTGTGCCCTCAAGCCTGGGTTGTGGTCTCTGCCCCCTTGGTGGCTAGACAACTGCAACCGCTTTGGGGTCGGGGTGGTGCTTTCTGGCGCCGCACGCTTGGGCCCCTTCTCCTCCTTGATGGGCCCCACAGCCGATTGAAGCAGCGCCGCAGCGGGCTGCTGCAGGCACTCTGGGGCGTAGTCCTCAAAGTGAGGCGGTTTCTGTTCCCAATTCACCCGGCGATTCAGCGCGATCTGGCTGCGCTGCCTTGGCTAATGGGAGGTCAATAGAAATCAAATAAGCCATTGGAAAAATGATAGGTTACTTATAAAGGAGTGTAATATAAGAATCGGGGCCTAGTATGCCGCACCGGATCAAGGGATACTTATTACTCAACCAAATTGATTATGGGACGGACTAGGGATGTTATATGGTCATTGGATCCTACTTCATCAAAAGGTCTACTTTACTACTGGCTAAATACACAATCTGTGCACTGTGTTCTGAACCTCGTGCCATGCCATATGCCCTCATAGCAGGTTATGGCATTCTAAGCAAAAGAAAGACGGTATGCATGATCTTGTTTCCCTAGATATATTTTAGAGGTCAAGTCACGGTGTTTATTCACACACCGTGATTATGTACATAATGTGAGAAGCAGCGCTGAAGAAAATGCGTGCCAAAAAGTGACAGTCAGAATAATGACTGAGATTCTTTTGGCTGCTTTTAACCGCAGTTTCTGCCCAATAAAGGACCTTCCGCTCGTACCGATCAGTCCTGCAGGGAATGAATGATACCAGGGCTTTCTTCAAACATTTCTTGAATGGGTGAATGTGATTCTGTAAAAGCACCTCACATAAAACACACATGTACACTAGCATGTTACCACAGCATTGCGGCTCAGACAAAAGGTGCTGCTGAGTCACTAGCTTAACGGTTCTTTTCCCCACCTTTAGGTTTATCAGTCTATTTGGGATTATAACATAACCCCAGCTGAAACCTGAAAATACAGGTTATCAGCCGTAGTCTCTAAAGCCATGGACAAAACGCATGACGCTACAGGTGGAGGTGCCCTTGTCCCTTCGACTGGAACAGTATCCGCATCAACTGGTTCTCAACAAAGCTTGCCGGCTGGGACAAACCCCACGCCCATGTCAGTGGATGAAGGTTTCTTCACACAGCCCGTGCAAGCCTATTTCCAGTTCGTGCAAAACAATCTTGCCTACATCAACGAAGGTAACATTGATGCTTTCAGGCAAGAGGCAGAGGAGAGGCACACACATCTCATGGAACAAAAGGTCCAGCAACTGTACCAAGAGTTTGAGGGAATTTGCCTTAGCGAAATCGCCCATCAACGTGCAGAAGCTGACCGCAGACATGAACTCCTAGTGTCAGAGTATTCAATGTCCCAAACGGCAACTGAGCATGAGGTAGCAAAACTGAGACAGGAACTTAGCGATGCAAACGCAAAGCTGAAGAATGCTGCAAATGCAGTTGCACTGGAAGCTGAGCAAAGAGCCAACCAAAAGGCAGCCCATGTTACAGCCCAGTACGAACAAAGGTTTTCTGAACTCAGAGGTAGCCTCGAGGCAGACTGTAAACGAATCGTGGACGAAACAGTGGAGTATGCAAAGAACGGCATGGAAGGTTTCAAGAAGGAGGAACAAGCTGTAATCCAGGAAATTAGAGAGGAATGCAGTAGGCAGGAAAACCAAGCTGCTGAACTCAACTTTCAATTGCAGGGACAAGTGGAGGATTTGATGGAGAAGCTCAACAAGTACAGCGCCCCAGAAATTAATGTCGACAGAGCCGTCGAAGTTGATGATTCACAAGGCGGGAACAATGTCGATTTGTACATGACCCCAAAATCAGCGGTCGGTACCAAGGCTGGAGCAGAACCCATGCCAAACACTGGTATGAGCAGCTTAGCCATGGACGGCAAGGAAAGGTTGAGCAACTTGTTCTCAACAACCCCTGCCGGATCAGCAGCCCCTCCAAAACTGCCACCATTGCCAGTTCAAAGACAAAATGATGATGATGCAAACCAAGAACATAGTGTGCCCAGTCCTACAGTAATAGCAAGCGACCCTGGCAAGAAAGCAGCTGAGGCAGGCTTAGGTCTTTCAGGTCAACAATTGCTAGATCTCATCACTAGACTGACTTCAAAGGATTCAGATGGTGAAAAGCCCCGAACAAAAGAGGCAGAGACTATCAAACTGAACGACATGCCTGCCCCAGAAGCGTATCGTCACTGGCGTAATCATGTCAGGGACGAAGTCAAGTCGTGCTCCGACAAACCCGATGAGGCTTGGCTTTGGCTCAATGAAGTCTTTGACAACAAAACCCCTAGGGAAAAGTTGGAGGAAAAGCTGCAGGAACCTGGGAAGTTTATCACACTCGACACCAAATTGTCGGCAGCGTTAACTCGCTCGGCCAAAGGTGATTTAGCAACAAAGATCCATAACTTCAAAGATGAGAAGTCAAAGAAAGGGATCCAAGTCAGAGGTAGGAGAGTCCTTTTGATGTTTGAAGATTACTTCAGGACGTCTGAGGAAGCTGGCAGTCTCTACCGCGTCGAGGACCTACTTGGAGTCGTTCGCACTGGAGAATCTGTGGAGGACCTTAGAAGGTTTCTGAACCGATGGGACGCCACAATTGCCGGCATGGAAACCCCGCCAGATGATTTGGTTCTCAGAGACATCTTACTCAGACAAATCCGAAAATGTCAATTGATGAAGTATGACATTGAAGCATTCGACAGAGCTCCTGAGAAGTCAGAACAAAAGTCTTATGCATTCTTGTTGAGAAACATTCGTGATCTTTTGGATAGAGAAAGACTCCGTTCAAACAGACACAGAATCGTTGAAAAGAACAAACAGACCGAAAAGCCTCAGCCCGCTGCACCCGCTCAGGGGTGCAAAGATCGCGGCAAAGGAAAGGGTGATCGAGGTCGATCCCGTGGTCGTAGCCAGAGTGGAAAAGGGGATAAGATATGCTACAAGTTTAGGGATGGCAAATGCGAAAAGGGCAAAGACTGTCCCTACAAGCATGTCAAGGATTCCTCAAGATCTGGCACTCCCAAAAAGAAGGGTAAGGGCAAAGGCGGTAGCAGAAGTGGTTCCCCCAACAGAAAGTCAAGGGAAGAGATGGCTAAGATCCCATGCACTTACTTCCAACAGGGCAAATGTCGTCGTGGTGACAAATGTTTTTACAAACATGAAGTTGCAGCTGCACCCACAAAGGATCCAAAACGTACCAATAGCCCTGCACCAAAGAAGAAGGCCAGTGCAAAAGCTGCGCCATGCATTACTCAAAGGTATGCATGCATAGCAAAGGGAAAAGGGTTGCCGAAAGCTACAAAGGCCATGAAAGAACAATGCCACAGAGCTATTGTGTTTTCATCAAAAGTGGAATACATCAAAGTTCCAGCAACAGGTGAACAGAGAAAGGTAGTGCACAGACCCCGAATCTACGAGAAGACGTTCCCTGATTCAGAGTCAGTACCAAAGCCCGACAAACTCGTCGCTCACCGTGCTCAGGTTTCGGCCCGACAGTTGCAGGAACTTGTGAAGCTCTTCGGCAGTGAGACGCAGCCCAAATGCCGATTCCGATGTAATGACCCAGAAGGGGGAGTGTCATGCAACCACTGTAGAGCAATGATCGGTCCCAAGAACAAAGTCAGTAACACTCATTTGCCCACTGTTGCTACGCCGGCATCAAAAGATGGATGTGTTTGGTTGGTTGACACGGGCAGTGAACAGGATTTGATTAGTGAGGGTATGCTGAAGACTGCAAAGGCGACAAACCGCCGTGTCAGCGACACTCCGATCAGCCTTGCTACAGCAAACGGTTCAACACGAGCGGATGAGGTGGCCGACGTAAAGGTCGATGCCCTACATCAGCCGTTCTCACCATACATTCTCGAGGAAACTCCTGCTGTTCTTTCGGTTGGGGTCAGATGTATGGAACAGGGTTACAGTTTTGTGTGGCCAGCTGATGGTAGGCCTTACTTCATTCGTCCGGACATGGGAGTCATTGAGCTTAATGTAGACGGCCGTGTGCCGGTCATCGATAGCTCTTGTCGTGTTTTGAACAGTGGACAGTTCAAGAAAGATTGTGATTTGTTACGTCTTTTTGCAATGGTTGCTGCAAAAGCAGAAGGTGCCGATGAAGAAGGCGTGGATGAGGGAGTAGCTCATGATAGCGAAACCGAATACGTCAGGTCCAGAAAGGCATCCGACCTTGAGCAAGAGGCATGCAGTAAATCTCACCAGTTT
Organism: Cladocopium goreaui; assembly: GCA_947184155.2. NCBI lineage: Eukaryota > Dinophyceae > Suessiales > Symbiodiniaceae > Cladocopium > Cladocopium goreaui. Next base: position 38,362 of record CAMXCT020003514.1, read on the forward strand.
TGCCATTACCCCAAGAATCCATTTTGCAAGATCTGTCAGAAGGCGCGCATGATGGCGCCACCCGCAAAGAAGAAAGGGGGACAGAAAAGACTGGAAACCAAAAGTTTTGGGGATCACATTGTCGCTGACCATACTGTAATCAAATCCAATGTGGAAGAAGGCGTCAAAGGTGAAACAGTGGCACTGGTGATGAAGGACATTCACACTCAGTTCAGGCACGTCTATCCAAGTCAGACCAAATCGAGTGAGTCATGTGTTAATGCTTTCAACCACTTCTTATCTCACAAGGATGAAGTTGGGGCAGTTTACACTGACAATTCACGAGAACTTATTGCTACAATTTCAGAGTTGGGGTACAGACATCAAACATCAACAGAGTACGTGGACAGTTCAAAGTCGTTTAGAGGGAGATCAGGCACATGCTTGAAGGCACGCGCACAAACCTCGTGCAGTCAGGTCTTCCATTGCAGTACTGGCCAATGGCCATGCAGCATTTCTCCATGGCAGTGAATGCCACGCCACAGCTCAACGGTGATGATGCCCCATGGAAACTCAGATTCGAAGAAGATTTTCCAGGTCAGTTGATTCCTTTCGGTGCAAAGATACTGTTTTGGAACAATCCAAAAAGGGTTGACAACACATCTGGAAAGACATCACCAACTGCAAATGATGGAATCTTTTTGGGATACCACATTCAACCTGGTTTTGCATGGAAGGGTGAGTATCTTGTTGCCAAGTTAGAAGCATTGGATTACCATGCAGAAACGGGCAGCATCACAGTGCAGCGAGCACGACGTGTTGAGCTCATCGCGGGAGGTTTTGTCTTCCCACTCCGTGCATTGAAAGAGGCCAAAGAGCCCAAGCCGGACCGTCTAGTTGACAACGTCATTGCTGATCCTCGTCCGATTCCATTTCAATCCGAACTGCAAACAGAGGAACATGCAGAAGCAAGTGAAGAAGCAATTGACAAGTCAACGGAGGCAGTGCTTGACGCACTCGCCAGTGATGAAAGGCCGGCTGAGGAACCAGTTTTTCCTGATATCAAGTACACTCCAACTGGAACACCAATCCCGGATGGTTATCATTGGGACGGCACACGCCTTGTGAAAACGTACAAAGGGTCAAAACGCCCTGAGTCGATCCCATCGGATTTTTGGAAAATGCTAAGTCCGAAGGATAGGCAAAAGCTTGCTGAGGAGGAGGCTGAAAAGATGGCCGTTGGCAGCGGTGGCGCTGCGTCAAGTTCAGCATCAAAGGGTCCGAAGAAGAAGAAAGGTGCGGTTGCAACTGCAAGAAAGCTTCGGGTAAACCCTAGCCCCTCAGGTGAGCCTAGTGTGTCAACATGGGAGGTCATTCCAAAGGATAGACCGAAATTTTGTGTCCCTGCAATGCCGAAAGCGGTTCCAGCAAAAGCTGAACTGCATCGCCCGGAATTGAGAGAGATGATCAAGAATAAGATCGCAGAGTTGGAATTCAAAGTGGCTCTTGAATTGTTTTCTGCTGTTGCGCGTTTGGTTCCCAAGGATGAGGTTAGGAAAAACCCCAAAGCAAAGGCTGCCTTAGATAAGGAGTGGGAGAACCTCAGGACAAAAGGAGTATGGGACGAATCCAGAGTCAAGGAATGTAAAAGCATTGTTGATGAAGCCCGCAAGAAAGGGGAAACTGTACATCTCGGTCGTATTTTTGAAGCCTGCTACGAAAAGGGGTCGGAACTTCCAGCTGATGATCCTCGTAGGAAATTCAAGGGCCGTACTGTTTTCCAGGGTAACAATGTCCGCGACCAGGATTCTGACCATGCGTTGTTTGCCGAGTTAGGTAGCAGTCCTGCTTCGATGGAAGCTGCAAAGCTTCTTGACGCGTTTGGTTCTCAGCCCGGATTTTCGAAAGCTCAGGCAGACGCCATTCAAGCTTACATCCAGGCCCTCTTCACTGGGGTGCCCACATGGCTATCATTGCCACGGAACAGATGGCCAGAACACTGGGAAAAGCAATTCTGGCAACCCATGGTTCCATTGGTATTAGCTTTGTACGGGCATCCAGACAGTGGTGGTATTTGGGAAAACCATCTCAACAGCAGAATCGGAAAAGAAGGTTGGAAACAAATTCTCCCCGATATATGGCAAAGTATTTTCTATCATGCTGAGTACAATTGCATGTTGGTTGTTTACGTGGACGATTTCAAACTCGCAGGTCCCACTGAGAACATGGATAAAGCATGGGCAAGTATCAAACGAGCAGTCAATATTGGTGACCCCGAACCCTATGATCGATATTTCGGTTGTCAACATGTGGAGTTTAACAACGTTACACTACCACGAAAAGCTCATCCTTTTGCACATGTTTTTGATTCTCAAGCGGCTGCTGCGGCACGTACACAACATCGAACAAATGATTTTTGGCAACATGACCCCTTCAACAAAACTTGGACAAGGTATCATCTCCAGCCACGGAAGAAGTTGTTCGAGCCTGGTGATGAGGGGGGGGAGTTTGTCAAGTCATTACATTCAGAACGGGTTACAATGTTCGACAAAAATGTTGAATTTAAAGGTCTCCCAGTTCTCAACATGCACATGTCAGACGAAAGTTCAGCTATTGTTGAGGATGACATGACAGTGGATCAAAAGATTCAGACAAAGGACTTCTGGACAGGAAGAACAATCTTCAGGTACGGTGACGAGTATGGCAACACTAATCAGTTTGCCCTCCCATCAAAGAACAGACCCGGTCCGCACAGAGACAAAAGGGAAGCCAAGAATGAGAAGAAATCTCAACGGTTCAAAAGCATTGAGAGTGTCGTTACAAACAAGTCCGGTTGCATGAACAAACCTGTAAACCTGGTAAGGTACGACATGTCTTCTTTTATGGAATCATGTGTAGATGCATACTGTGAACTGGCAAAGGTCCAGAAAGACGATTTGCCAATGGTTGCAACGCCGTTCACAGAAGCGGGAATAGCCCGGCCAACTCTCGATGAGAAGGAGAAGCCAGGGAGGTTGCAGCCGATTGCATCGAAGGTCCTGATGAAGATTCTCTTTGCGGCCCGTATGGCACGCCCAGATCTCTTAAGAGCTACTCAAAGCTTGGCATCTAGGGTGACGAAATGGTCCATTGAGTGCGACATTGCATTGCACAGATTGGTATCATACATCAAGTCAACTACAGATGTTTTTATGGAGGGTTTTGTGGGAGACTCGTTTGAGGATTGTCAACTGTGGCTATTTGCTGACGCTGATCATGCGGGGGAACATGATTCAAAATCAACTTCAGGTTGTGCCATGTTTCTTGTGGGGCCAAACACCTATTTCCCTTTGAACGCATTCAGCAAGAAGCAGACAGTTGTAGCAAACTCGTCCACTGAAGCCGAAGTCGTGTCAGCCAATCACGCACTCAGAGCAGAAGGGATTCCAATGTTAGCGTTGTTGGAGCAATTGGGCATTTTCAAGAAATTGTCGCAGAAGGCTGGGTCAAACCCCAAGCCAAACATCCCCGAACAAAGTGATCCTGTTTTTACTCGTATCGATAAAGAGATCGATGAAATCAGGTATGGAAATGTTGAGGGGGGCCTTTCTGCGGCAAATATCAATGGATTGAAGGCCCATTTTCCGGAGTTCTATCAAGTGAAGTTCATGGAAGATAATCAGGCTTCTATAACTGTGATGGGCACCGGTAATTCCTCCACCATGCGGTACGCCAACAAAACTCAGAACATCTGTTTTAAATGGATGAAACAGCAGTTTGAGGAGGAACAATTTGACCTCATTAATGTTGGCACCAATTGGCAGACAGCTGACATCCTTACAAAACCTTTTACTTCCCCAACTAAATGGGAACATGCTTTGAGGTTGATGGCCATTGGAAAGACTTGGATCGACGCCGACAAGCCTAAGGTGCGCCAAGTAGACTCCAAGCCTGCGTGTCCAGCTAATGCCAATGATCAGGGGGGACGTGATGGTTCAAATTCTTTCCACAGGATGTTGATTGAGTTTTGCTGTTCATCTGATTCGAAGCTATGCACTCCACGGCAAGCCAGTAAAGGGTGTAGACTTATCCGAGTAACTGAAAACGAGGATGGCACCACCCAAGGCTGCCGTAAATGGCTAGCCCAAGAAGTCCAGTCTTTCAGGGAGAGTAATCCAGAGGGTGAGATTTTGCTTTACGCTTCCTTGCCATGTGTGGGCGGCAGTCCATGGGGTTACACCAACAGTTTGACTGACAAAGGGGCTGAACGAATCGAACAGCAACAAAAGGAATTTACAAAACTTTTCAAATCACTTCAAAAGATTATCAGTGAAATCGATGGGCCACATTTTTTAATGGCGTTTGAACTCTCAAAGAACTGCAAGTATTGGAAATGGCCAATGGTCCAATCGTTTTTGAAGAGGCAAGAGTTGAAATTGTATCCATTCCACGGTTGCCAGTTTGGGGTTATTGACTTGGACGGGCATCCCATGAAAAAGGGTTGGATGATTGCAACAAACATGGAAGAGTTGTCAAGTCTTTCGGAATATGTTTGTGATGGTTCCCACACTCATGGTCAAAGCCGGGGTACTGCATTGAAGCTTGCAGAGAACTACACATTCAAGTTGACTGACTTCATCCATGATTGTTTTCGTTCCAGAGCTAACCAGGCACAAACCGCCAAGAACAGGAAAAGGTTAGCTTTGCCCGCCATGAGCCGCCGTTCTGATGATTCAAATTTGTCGATCACTGAAAAGATGAACGTGCGGGCTCTCAAGTCGGCCGGTTTAAAGACCGTGCCCCAACAGAGCAACATGTCGGAGTGGCTTGCTTTTCGGAAGTGCCTTGATGTTCAGGGGGATAGGCACGCAGGGTGGGAGGACATCTTTTCTACGGTCCTCGCTTCGTCAACCATCCTGGCACAGGGCAACAGGACAGAAGACCTTGAATTGGCCGCAGGATTCATGCAATGCTTCACTGCGCAATCCATGTCAACTGACGCCCTGACAAATGTGCCGTGGGCAAAGGAGATCCGCCATCTGTCCGAGCTCGAGCATGACTCGCTGTGGGATCTGAGCTTGCCTACTGAGTACGTCCCCGGGACATCAAGGCCGGCGGTAGACGTCGTGCCCACCATCTACGTGGTGACTTCCGATTCAACTTTGGCTCTGATCACTGGAAAGGGTAAGACTTTGAAGAAGTACACCTTGAAGGAGGATCTGGGATTGCGAAAATCGGACATGGTTCTCGAAATCGGTCATGACATGCCCTGGGGTAAGGATTTGCAACAGCTCTGCAAAGCAAATATTTCCATGATCAAGGAGCTGATGGCGAAATATTCTTCTCATGGATCAGCCATCAGGGTTATTTCGGTAATCTTTTGGTCTGGGAACGAAATTTGTGGGGAATATGGTGTTGAACCCCTTCCCATTTGGGGGCAGAGGGACCCACAGGGCGACTGGAATGCCATCATGGACAGGGTCAAAGGCAACATTGTGTGGTGGAACAATCAGCTCAAGGAGTTGGGAGTGGATCAGGCCGCCCTAATCGGCGAGCCCGACCCGCTCACTTATGGATTGAGTCTCATCTTCACCACATTTGTTGATCGACTGAAGGAATGGTTCCACAAGGAGATTGCCAGTGACAACGATCGAATTCGGTGGATTCAGAATGACAAGCTTCCACCAAGGCTTGAGCTCAGGGACTACTTTCACGCTTTCGAGACCGAGCTCAACCGAAGTGAAATGATCGGATATGTCATGGCAACTCTCCACATGTTGCACATGACGGACATTTTGATTCCTCAGTACAACCTGTCTTTGTACAAGCGCAGGCGTCCTGCAGGAGAGGCTACAATGCGTGATGTCCCACCAAAGATGGAGCACCTCCCAGTCAGGTTTGTGCAGGTTCTCAACGCTCTCCGGGAGAAGACGAACAAATCTGCACCAAGCGTCTCGACCCCAGAAAGCTTCACAGCAGAGGAGTTGAGAGATCGCCCGACTGACGCTGGAGTCGCCGAAGATGATGAAGAAGGCGACCCATGGGATGCTCTGGATCCCGATGAGCATGAGGGCCCATCGGTGGGCAAAGCCAAGGCCAGTCACGCAGCTCCACCTGACCCCAAGGCGAAAGCTCCAGCGACACAGGAGGATTCAACTCAGGCCACCTCAACCGGTGAGCCCCTGCAAGAGAACGAGGTCAAGGGTACAATCGTCCCGAAACATGCACTTGGACACCTTGACAAATATCGTATCACGTTGGATGAAAACATCAATGCAGAAGTAGTTGAACATTGTGTCGTTGATTCCCATCCCTATGAATTGATCATCAAAACATGTTGGGAGATGGATGGGGCAAAGGAGCTGAGGTACCCAGATCGCATGGACCGACACAAGACCAAAGTCAATGCTGTGACGCGTGGACAGCCAGGTCAGGACACCTCTGGATTTGAGAACATGTGGCTTGACCTTGATGACTTCTTTCGAATGTTCAACCAAATGCTGCCAGCCAAGTTGCCCCGAATGACAGTTGAAGAGCTCATTTCCCTTCTCTACTGGGACAGCAAGTGCCGTTTTGAGTTCCAGTGCATTGCCGGGTACCAGAAGGCAACCCGTAAAGGGTTAGCCTACTGGCCCATCAGGATCCGTGCAGTGCAGGGGCACACGAAACGTGCCATGGATGCCGCTTCAGCTGAGGACACGTTCAATGCAGTGGAAATCTATGCTCTGTCTGGAGCAGCAGCGATCCAGAAAATGAACGCGAAAGGTAAAAAGATTACCACTCCTCAGATGTGCCCTGGCGTAGTTTATCACAGGACTACAAAAGGCAATTGGAAGGGCATCATTGAGAGTGGCTTCATGGCTGGAGGAGGAGAACGAAATTCATCAGGCAGAGCACACTCCTATTTTAGCGACGTGCGTGTCGACGAGAAAGAGTATGTGAGCGGTTTGCGTGCTGAACGACCCATTGAAATCAGGGTTGCAATGGCAGAAGCTGTCAAAGCTGGAATCGTGTTTTTCAGGACAGCCTCCGACGGCATTCTCACAAGCGACGTCGTCCCGCCACAATACATTATCTCTGTCGATGACACTGCCAAGAAGGTGAATTTGTATCGTCGCCAGCAGGAGGTCGCACAGTCTGCAGCGAGCAGTGGGGGAGAAGTTGGAGTCCAGAAGCTTGTCGAGACCTTTGAGGCCAAGGCATCAAAACGGACTGGTTCCAAGTCTCCGGCCGCCTCAACTGGCGCGCCCACTGCAACAGCATTTTTCCCAGGAAAGGTGAAGCCTCCGCCACCAAATGTGGCCCAACTTGCCGGTATGCCTGGATATGCAAGCAGCAGATTGTTGCCCCCTCCTCCGAAGGGTGAAGCTCCGAAACCTCCTGCAGCAAAGGTTGAGAGCCCAAAGACACCGCCAAAAGCACCTCCAAAACCATCACCGAAGGAAGGGACTTCTGCACCTCATGCACCAGAAGTTCCAAAAGCTGTGACCTCAGAAGTTGATGCAGCAGCAAAGGATGAACCTGCAAAGAAGAAGGCAGCCCTGACAAGCGTGCCCGCAGCTGTGCCTGCGGCATCATCAGCTGCGGCCTTCTTGGAGCCTGTCTCAAAAGTTGCACCGCCGAAGGCAGTACAGAAAGATCCAAAAGCTCCAGTTGCAGAGTCACCCAAAAAGACGCCGGCATCAACATCCAAGTCACTGGTGCCAAAGCAGAAGTCTCGCCCTAAAGGCGATGACCAACCTTCGAAGAAAGAGGTGAAGAAGGAGGACAAGAAGCCGGTGCCGGTCAAGATTGAAGTCACGCAATGTTCAAGATGTTTTGCACAGACTTTCAAGGGACAGATTGAATGCGATGTGTGTGGATTGATGCTCGAAGGGGTGAACAAGGCCGATCGAACCAAGATTGCAGAACGCAGGAAGGCCGCCCTTCACAAGCTGGGCTTGTACTATGATTTTCGTGGTGAGTACCTGCAGAGCATCACACACAGTCAGCTTGAATCTTTGGGTTTGTTGGACGACCAGGCAAGAGGAAGCTCTAGTCCGGAAGCCAGTTTGTTGGCAAGGGCGAAGAGTCGATTCGATCGTGCCTTGAGCTTGGGCTATGTGTCTGTGGCCGACAGGTTTGCCCAGGACGCCACATTCGCAGAGAGCGTGCTGAACGAGGGGGAGAACGAGTACGATTGTGAACGGTACGACCTCCTCAAGTCTGCACATTTGCCAAAGCCAGGTCGTACCAAGGCTCAGGTCAAGATGGGTGTTTCTGAGCAATCTCAGCTGGAGCACAACGCGATGAGGCTGGTCTACTTGGACCTGGCAAGCCGTCTTGACGTCCCGAAGTCATTCAGGTACATCGACCAGCCATGGTTCTACATGTACCGGACAGAAATCTACTCCGAGGAAGAGTACATCGACTACCTCAACCGGAATCCTGGACACAACCTTTTGTTGTCTTGCACAGGCGTCGACAACATTGCTGTCCATGATGCTGAACGTCATTTGAGGTGGATTAAGGGACAAAACGAGGAGCTGTACAAGCAGAACGCAGCAGAGAAGAAGAAACAGTCTGACAGGGCTCGCGAACAGAACGAGGCCAAGCGCAAAGCTGAGCAGACTGGTGCGTATGGCCAAGGTCCCTCCAAGAAAGGCACCGCCAAACCGGTTGCCCGAACATCCACCGTAGAGGTAGCTTCATCATCAACGTCTGCAAGTCAGTGGATCAACCGCCCTCAGCAAAGTCAGTCCCACGATGATCGCCGTTACACTGGAGAATGGCAGAAGTGGCATGGACGCTGGTATGATCACAAACTTCGGAATGGCGACCAGCTTGTGGGGAGATTAATTTGTAGGGATTTTTGAGCATCTCAAAAAGTACTTTTTGAGCTATTTTGAGCCAAAAGTGACTCGTGCTAGCATCGTGATAACATCAACGTGTTTCACAGGTTTGAAAACGTGACATTGAACAACTTTGAACCCAAAAACCAAAAAAGGAACCTTTGAAATGAAATTTGGTATTGCGTTTGTGTGTTTTCATTGGTTTTTGTTCAAAGCTTGAACTGACATGAAATATGGTGTTGTCATTGTTGCCGTTGTGAATAGCCTTTGTCACTTGGGTCAATTGTCATGAGGCTGCCACCTAACATGTGAATGCGAACAAGTCAACAACTTCAAAAGTAGAAAAAATGAATATTTTCAAGGGAATAACATGTTTCATTCGTTGGGTAATGTATAAAGTTTGATGTTTGATCGCTGCGCCAGCATATAGTCACATTGCCAACACTGGCCAGCACCAAAAAATATCTACACATATGTCTTATGTACGCAAGCAGAAATACAAGTGTAAACAAAAACGCTTTTTTAACGCTACCATGTGTACGCAGGAAATGAAATATACAAGCAGAGCATAGATATGAAACGTTTTTTATATAATAAAAGCGTGCTTTTACAACAGTATCTAACCGTGAACATTGTTGAATATCTACTGGCATACCTGTTTACACTTGAGTGTATACATGCATACGGTTGTGGACCTGGAAATTGAAAAGTCAATATGTGTGGACGTGCACACATACCTATCCTTTGAAAAAGGCACTAACTAATTAGCATTTATGTTTACAAACCTTAATTACGATGTGTTTCCTTAATTGAGGTTTGTTCTTCAGTAATTGAGGTTTGTTTGCGCAAGAAACAAACTTTAGTTAAGGGAACAAAGTTTCAGTGGAGACTGTGGTTTTGTAAGGTTTGTTTTGAAGGCTCGTTTTTTGACACATGTTGGCACACATGTGTGATTCTGCGTAGGCATGCAATGGGCAAAAGAAACATATATACACAAATGTGTATATATATATAGATATATATATATATATATATGTAGATGTATTTTTACAACAATACACGCATGTTCAATAATCAACGTCGCACTTTATTTTATTTGTGGAGGATTTTGCGCATAGTCTTGTTGCATTTGTTGTTTTCCATGCCGTACGTCGTTTCCGATGCTGTATGGATAATAAACGGATAAGTTGTAAAAAATACGTTGGTAACACATGGAAAATGAGTGGATGATAAATGGAGAATATAAAGAAAATACGTGGACACTAAATTGATAATATCTACACATTTGATTTAATTTGGAAAATATTTGGCGAGTAAACTGGAAATAAATGGAAACTCAGGAAATGAACGGATTATAAATGGATACTCAATTTATAAAAAATTAAATGGATTTCGTATTGCCTGTTTCTACTTCAAACAGATTGGACAAGGAATTTTGTATGGCCTATCTTTCTACTTTGCTTTTGGTCCTAGATACTGGCCTTATGTTGAGTCTATACTGAAAAATGCTGCCCTTGCTTTTGGTCCCAGACGCTGGCCTTTTGTTGGAGGAGGGATTTCGCATTGCCTTTTTTCAACTTTAAACATCTTGGAGGAGGGATTTCCGATGGATAGCACATGGATGAACAATTGGTAAAAAAGGGATAGTATATGATAGTATTCTTATATGGATAAAGCATGGATGGTACATGGATAATGCATAAAGCCAAATGGATAATAGCTGGATATAATGGCTGAACAATGGATAATATTTGGACATTTGGACGGAAATGTGAAACTTTATGGAAGGAAACTGATAATATATGGAAGCAATAAAAAAAATATTGGACGATATATGTATGGCATATGGATGAAACAATGATGACAGAATGGAAAATACATGGAAAATAAATTGCTAGTACATCGATAACAAACGGACGAGCACAAGACAATATGTGGTGATATATGGGTAGTAAATGGATAACAAATGGATGATAGATTGATAATAGCTAAATCCAATGCATGATTAATGCCAAATACATGAATAAACAATTGACAACAAATGGATAAACAATGATTAAACGGATAATAAATGGACAATGAATGGATACGATACATGGATAAAACATGGATAACTTATGGATAACACGTTGATCGCAAATGGATATTGAATGTGTTATATGGACGCTAAATTGAGAATAATAGATGGATAAAATATGGATGGTATGTGGTTAGAATTGCTCAAAATCTTTTCAATTGCCCGAAAATGGCCTGCTATAGACCAAAACAAGTATTCAAACGCAATGGGCCTGGCCAGAAAAGTTTGCTCAAAATTGGCCTAAGGATTGCGTCTAGACTAAAACAAATATTAAAATAAAATGGGCAAAAACGTTACGACCTACGCTTCAATCTCCATAATTTGTGAATTCCAATTGTGCAGGAATGACATGTAGACTGAAAGGACTATTCAAATATACAAATTGCTGGCCGAACAAATTCCGCTCAAAATCGCTCAAAATCGCTCAAAATTGCTCAAAATTGCTCAAAATTGCTCAACTCAAAATGTCTCAAAATGTCTCATACCTGCCCCAAAAATCCGCTCAAAATTGCTCAAAATTGCTCAAAATCAACTCAAAATGTCTCAAAATGTCTCATACCTGCCCCAAAAATCCGCTCAAAATTGCTCAAAATTGCTCAACTCAAAATTGCTCAAAATCTCAAAATGTCTCAAAATGAGTTTTGAGAAAAATTGAGTTGATTTTGAGACATTTTGAGACAATTTGAGACATTTTGAGACATATTGGGACAGATTGAGACATTTTGAAGCAAACTGGTAGTTGCTGACAGTGCCAAAGGCATGAAAAAATGTAACGCTGTTGCAAACTTTTTGAAACCGAAAGCAAACAGATGTGAATATTTACAAAAAAATTGATGAAATGGTGCTTTTGCTTATAGTACCGCAGCATGAATACTTACAGAAAAGTTTGATGAAACACTGTTTTTGCTTATAGTACCGCAGCGTGAATGCTTACAGAAAAGTTTCATGAAACACTGTTTTTGCTTATAGTACCGTAGCGTGAATACTTACAGAAAAAAATCCGCGCTGCGCGCGGAATTTTCTTGAACCTTAAGCTTGAAGGTTGCAACATGGAAAACATTTGGAAAAGAGTTTATACAAGAGTGCCGTGGCAAGAGTGCCTGCCTGCATGTCAGGTATGCTCAATTTAGCGCTCATCTCCAGTAGTAGCGTCTTGTAAGAGTGTCCCAAAACTGTGTCATAGCATCATAGAAGAAGTGTTGCTATTTAATGGACATAATCTGCCCTAAATTTATGGACACAACCTGCCACTAATTTATGCACATAACCTGCCACGAATATGGACATTACCTGCCAGTAATTTACCGACGTAGCCTGCCAATTTATGAACATAACCTGCAACCAATCTATGGGCATCACGCCGAACCCGGGTGGATCTGTCAAGCGGGGCAGCCGTGTCTTGCAAGAGTGTCCACAAGAGTGTCGTGGCAAGAGTTTCTTGCTGTCCCGCAAGAGTGTCCCATAGCCTGCCACTAATTTATGGACATAACCTGCCACTATTCTATGGAAATTACCTGCCAATAGTTTATGGACGCGACCTGCCATTAATTTATGGACATAACCGGCCAAGAATTTATGGACGTAACCTGCCACTAATTTATGGGCATAACCTGCCACTAATTTGTGGCCTTAACGCCGACCACGGATGTATCAGTCAACTGGAGCAGCAGTGTCTCGCGAGAGTGTCCACAAGAGTATCGTGGCAAGAGTGCCTGCCTAAAAGTGAGGTATGCTAAATTTAGTGTGCCTAAATGGAATTAATGGAGTTTAGGTATGCATGTTTAGGCTTGCCTAGAAGTGAGGTATGCTAAATTTAGTGTCCCTAAGTGCCATTTATAGAGTTTAGGGATGAAAAAATGGCGTCGCCTAAGATTTGCCACTCTTTGCACTCCAAGTGCTGTTCCTTCCACTGTCGCCGTCGTCGCTTGAGCCATAAAACGAAAACAGTTTTTTCAACCTTTTCGTAAAGGATGTTTCTAGGGTGTGAGGGTCTGCTTTGGTAATTTTCCCGTTGGTTTGGTACTGCTTTGGGGATTAAAAAGGGGCGACTTTTTAGCCCCAAAAAGGGGCTCCAAAAATAGGTCAAAAAGGCGCCCCCCAAAGTCCCAAACCAAACGGAAAATTACTAGTCTGCTTATTGGTTCTTTCGCTCCCCTCATCATCCTAGCTCCCCCTTCTGTCGCTACACGCATTACAGTGGCAACGGCCAGATGAAGTGAGGATGCAGACAACAGTATTAGCTAACCAAGTGAAGCCACGAACCTGGATGCCAAGAAAAAAAAATCCTACCCTGCAGAAAAAGGATCCTAAATAAAAAATATATAAAAACAAATCTTGTAACCCTCCTAAAGGCTCCCGGCAGAGTGGATGAAGACGTCCCTTCTGACAGACAAGGGGGTGACACAATGGGGTAAGCGAAGCTATTAATAAATTAGTGGCAAGTTATGCCCATAAATTAGTGGCAGGTTATGCCCACAAATTAGTGGCAAGTTACGTCCATAAATTAATGGCAGGTTATGTCCGTACAATTAGTGGCAGGGTATGTCCAGAAATTAGTGGCAGCCTGTGGGACAACCTTGTGGTGTGGACACTCTCGCAAGACACTGCTGCCCGAGTTGACTGATCCATCCGGGGTCGGCGTTATGTCTGTAGATTAGTGGTAGGTTATGCCCATAGATTAGTTGCTATGCCAATCAATTAGTGGCAGGTTATGTCGATAAAATCTTGGCAGGTTGTGTCCATAAAGTAGTGGCAGGTTATGTCCAAAAATTACTGGAAGGTAATGTCCATAGATTAGTGGCAGGCTATGTCCGTAAATTAGTGGCAGGCTGTGTCCATAAATGAGCGGCGCTCCCGCTATGATTTTGTGACACTCTTCTGGGACACTTTTACACGACACTCGTACTGGAAATAACCGCTACATTTTGCATACCTGACTTCTAGGCAAGCTTGAAAATGCAAACCTAATAAGTAATATTATATTAAATTAAACAAGATCTATGTGTTTTGACGAGGGACATTTATGTTCTGGGAGCAACATCGATATTCATTGTTTTAAGACAACAAAAGATCACAAAAATGACAACAATGACAGCACATGACAAACAAATAACAAACAAGGACAAAATTGACAACCCTGAGGCTCGAAGTTAAGGCCTCGAAGTTAAGGTGTGATTCCATTTTGGTGATAAAAATGGAAAATGGATGGAGCATACGTGGTTCATGCAATCATAATTTCCATGCTAAACAGGTCAAATCCATGCCCAGTTTCTCTCATCAGTTCATACAATTGACACAAATGACTCAGCTGCACACTGAGCTGGCCAACGTAATCACAACGTGTTAGCATCGTGAGCAGGTAAACGTTCAATCAACGTTTTACCATATTTTAGATTTTATCTTTTTGAAAATATTTTGTTTTTTTAAATATTTTGTAAAAGAATATGAAACCACATTTGTTTGCACAACGTTCTGGACAACAAATTAGTCTACCAAATTTCAGATTAGCCTACCTAAATTTCAGAAATGCCTATGTCATTTTCAAATCACCTAGGCATTTCTGAGATCAGGTAGGCATTTCTGAAAGTCATGAAGGGCAAACCCCTACAAACTAATACCTTACGATCTGGGATGCATTCTTAAGTTTGTGATATGAGAAAGTCATCAGGCATGGCCGAGTTGAGTGGGAAGAGGGATAAGTTGTGAAACTGCTTGCATTGACGATCGGTTTTTGTATAATAGCCGCTGAGTGTGTTTTCCCTTGGGTTTGCAAAGAGCCAGTTCGGTGAGGCAGGTCTTAAAGACCTCGCCCTGGTAAATGCGGCATCCTCGCCGTAACCGGCTCACCTGAGGGGGGTGTAAAAGCACCTCACATAAAACACACATGTACACTAGCATGTTACCACAGCATTGCGGCTCAGACAAAAGGTGCTGCTGAGTCACTAGCTTAACGGTTCTTTTCCCCACCTTTAGGTTTATCAGTCTATTTGGGATTATAACATAACCCCAGCTGAAACCTGAAAATACAGATTCCAAGCCTCATCAACGTACGTGGTGACTTCTTTGCTTCCGCGATCACTGCATTGATTCGGTTCCTTAATGGAAGAAAATGCACAGGCAATGCGGGTTGGAACCCACAAATATTTAAGTGAAAATCCTGATTCAAGTTGTTGTGTTTCCTCATCCTGATGAGCAAGGGTAATGGGATGAACCGTCACTGCTATCAGGACACTCACTCCACTTCCATTCATCTCTCATGGTGTCCTCCGTAACATATTCGCCCTGGATGTCAAGATCATTCTGCAGCAAGTCCGAGCGCAGTAATTCAACTTGCTCAATGAAACTGTCCTGGCAGGAGCGGAAAGAGCAGCAGAAATCTCACATCTTCACAAATATATGTTTTCTACATCGTTGAATGTCTTGTGTAGGGCAGCCCTTTCGTCATTTAAACGGCAACAAACAATGAAAAAGGTGTCCCTCAAACAAGATAGCTTGAGTTGTTGAAACCGAATGTTCCCAAGAAGAGTTACAGGTAACGCCCTTCACAGTCATAACTGACCATATAAATGGGCTTATCATATGTTATCATTCCATAAATGGGGTTATCATCCCATGAATGGGGTAATAACTAATTTATACCTGGTAAAGGGTTACAGCTATAATCAGATGCAAAAAGCCGCACCTAGTTTTGATGCAAGATTTGACGCTGGAACATAATTTTGTAGCCCTGGTCCACATCATAGCCGCATGATTGAAAAATCTGCTCCAAAGGCTTTCTACCCTTACGCTTGTGTCTCCATTGCTGCACAATGGCAGTGCTCACTTTGAACTCACCGCGCACATTGGGTGCAAACACCCGCCTCAAGCGGGCCTCCATGGCCTCTTGGGAGATCCTGAGGGCCCCAGCTTGGGGTACAGGTGCACCTTTGTCCCCAAGTTTTGGGATCACCGGTTGAGGCGGAGGCACGGCGTGGTGGTTCTCCGACCGAGGCGCTGGGGTCCGGACATCCTGAGCTTTTGTGGGGTAGCCATCAAACAAAACTTTTGGAAGGGATTAGGCCTTCATCGCTATATGGTTGACCAAAGAAAGCCACACAAGCAAAAGATTCCATATCCACCTAGATTCCAACCTGTCACCAGATGTTGCTTCCTGTTTTGAAGCCACACCATTTTCCAAAGGGGTATCCTTTGGACCTTCTGGCTCTGCAAGGGCACCAGCGTTCTTAGGTTCATTGGCGGGATGCGGGCTGATGCCAGGTTCCAACGAATCACCTCCTTCACCATTCAAAGCCTTGGGGAATGAACATGAAAATGCAAAAGAAATTTGTGGTATAAAAATTGAACATTGCAAATGCTCATCCCATTGGTGGGCCCCTGTGTACCAAAATAATACAGCTAACATATTATACCAGCAACATAGGAATTACCAGGGGTCTCTGCAACCGACTCCCGGGGGCCACAATCATCAGAATCGCTCATCTCTCCAAGCTGCATTGACAGCACCTGGGCGCACAAGTGAGATGGGAGGAAAAGGAAAGTGCCTGGTCCGGGCGATTGGGGAGAAGAAATTGGAATTTAAAGAAACCAGTCTGAAGACCACTTGAATGCTCACTCAACCAAGGAACCCCATATTCCCTAACAAGGGCTTCATCCTCTTCAGTCTTCACTAGTAGCCCATCAGGTTGCTGACTGATGGCCCTCATTCCAGCCACTAGAGTTTCTGAAGACCACCCATGGCTCTGACCGGCGACGGTGCCACTAGCCATTGTTCCCACCAGATCTTACCACCCAATACCCTTAAGCCTCAGAACCTTAGCAATGTGGGACATATGAACAGGAAAATGTATGATGCAATCTTGTGATCACACAACAGACAACAGCTGCAACAATATTTGCCTGATGGCTAATTTTTCCCACCACCCACCTGCGGTCACAACAGCAGGGAGTTGCAACTTTGAATTTGCAAAGTCGCAGAGGGATCATGGGATGGACCCCACGCTTCATGATGTACCAAAAATTACTCAAATCAAATTACGCCGTTTGGGCGGCAAATTACGCCGTTTCGCCGGCCAATTACGCCGTTTCATTTTTTACATTTTTTCGGTTTGTTTTTTTGAAACCTTGAACAAACTCAAAACACATCCAATTGCGTAAGGTCTCTGCCCCCTTTCCCTCACACAAATTTAAATGGTGGAAACAAAATGCTTCCATTCCTCAGGAACCCGAAGGTATTTGGAATTTTTGACATAACTCACCACTTCCTCAAGCATTGCTTCCGGGCAAGTGCTCCAAGGTGTAGACGCCACAAGAGATGGCAACGGAGTGCTGGTGTCAACCTCAGGTCACAAGGCAATAGGAAGGCTTGACTTGCATTTCTGGGGAAGCTATGCTTTGGTGAATGAAGTTACCACAGATTCTTCTGTTACAATTTGTTGCTTGGTTGAAACAAACAAAACAAAGAAATGGGTTCACCCCTAATGGCTTGAAAATTGCCAAGCGACGTCAGCTTCCATGTATGCCGGTTTCTCAAACACAATAGGAAGGAGCCGAATGATTTCCCCAGCAAATGGTGCAGGATAGATCCTCCAGTTGGAAAAGAATTACCTATTCATACCCCAATGATGATTGTTGGGACCAAAGGGTGTCCCTTCCAATGTATATTATGGAAACCTATTGTGGGCCACTCTTCGGGATAAAAAATTGCAGAAGTACTTGTACGACCCTGACCCCAAACCACAAGTATCACCGTGGGAACCAAAATGTGTCTTGGGAAGTCTAGAATAAATAATCCCCAGGTAGCAGGAAGGATCAGAAGAGAAACCCTATTAAATCAGTCCAAGTTTCTGAGACCTTTTAAGGGAAGGTGTGCCAGAATATCTTGTTCGTCCTGCAGCATCCTCATATCTGCGAGTAGTTGTCTTTGCCCTACGCTTCAACCCTCGAGGTACTGGTCCCTTGTCAAGCTTCCCGAAAACTTCATTGTTGGTAATGATCATAGTTGGCTTCATTGTAGGTGAGAAGTAGGATCGCATGAAGAATTTCACTCTGAACACCTAGGCTGCTTAAATGGACCTTAAAAATGTGTTCCAAAATTTTGGGAAAACCCACTAAACCCCAAAATCCTACTTTAAAGATGGATGGAAAGGAACATAACAGGGTGCCCCATCCCCCCAAATCTCGGCCCACCCAAGGCAAAATCACCACCATCATTCTCAGCCACACTCGGCCGCTCAGATGGTTGTGGGATTGCATCGGTGGCTGCAACCATACGCCCCAAAAGGGAGCCCGATAAAAAAAATAAATTGGGGCCCTATTTAAAGTAGGTAATAAAACATCCGATGAGAATCCCCATTTTGTTCCCCAAAGTCTATGAATCTTGTGGCGACCCCACTGTGGTTACCCCAGCAGAAATTACTTGCTTGCAGCAAGGGGTCTTTACCAGCAGCACCCTGTATCGTTCGGATGGCCCATTGAAGCCATGGGTGGAGTAACACAGCAGAACCAGCTGGGTTTTCAAGCAAGAAGTGGTGACCCAAACAATGTAGGAGAACCATCATGAGGCTGACCCTGAGACATGGTCTTTGACTGTTATTGAAAATCTATTATTAAGATGGAACATGATGGAACATAGTTTTCTATCATCTGAAGAAAAGATGGGCGTTTGTTCAATTTTGGGGGTATGAAAATAACAACCAATGTGGTTTGATTTCTTCCATCTCGCCAGGCTATGCAAACAGGAGAACCCATATAGAAACCCACAAAAAGAAGCCCTGGGGGTCAGATTTAGGGGACCTTGGCGAAATGGAAAACAATGGATTGTTTTTGCCCGCCCCTCCTTGCCACCATTCGGTTTCCAGATCTCACCCCATCCAACGATTGGTCGCCGTATGGCGTCAGCAAATCTCGCTGATGCGTGGCTGCATTGACAGCCGACCAACTGCTGCAAACCACAGCAATCACGAAAAGGGCCATGGGTGCCCCAGCAAATACCAAGAGCAAGGCTAACCTTACCAAGTTGGGAGTTTGCCACATTGAAAGAAGATAGTGCGACCCCAGCAACCACCATCCAAAAGATTTTGGGTGACCATGAGACAGAAATACCAGGTGTTCTTCGGGGCATCCCAAACAATCATTTTAGGAATCTTGTAACCCCCTTTAAACCATTCTCAATACTCTATTAAATAATATTGGTTAGGAATTGGATCTTTTTTGCTTGGTGGACCATACTAGAATTAGGGGGAATGCATTTTTACATCAAAGAGACACTAGCCCGGCAGAACCACACAGGTCCATGGATCTCCGGGGAATCTTCCCGCGCTTTCTCTTCAACAAGTTCTTCACCCGAGTGTAGGATATATCATAGGCCCTCGTTCTCAGCCCCAGCCAGTGACCCAACTTGGCTACCCTGGCAACCCCTGCAAAAAATTCTACTATTTGCAGGCCGCCCTTCCCACAATCCCACTCTGGAATCTGGAGAAAACTGCAAAGGATGACCAGGACGACCCAGTCCTTAGATTTGGAAAATTGAGAGGGGGAAAAATTAAAGGCGAAATGCCGCTTTAGATCTGTTATGTGGGCGTGTTTGGACCAGCTCCATCTAATTCAAGTTTGCTTGAATGCTGGATGCCTCCATACAAAAAAGTTTCTACCCATACATCACAGAAAACAACCCCTGTCTCACAAAATGGAAGACAAAGCTCTTTGGGTACCTTCAAGCTTAGCATTCGCCGTACTGCCAGGTCGAGGCTTGGCTTCATTAGGCTCAAGAGCTGGAGTGGCTGGGCTGGAGCAAGTTTTCCGGGGATGAAGCCGAAAAAGAAGCTTCGCGACCAAAAAGGAGCAGCATGGCAGGTAAAAAACAAAACATGTGCTTCAAGTTCAAATTGTCAGCGGTTGTGACTGTGAAACCATATGTTTTTTTAACCTTAGGATCGAAACTCAAACAGGCCAGGCCAGCCACGCGAGCCTTGAAAGAAGCCTTGTCGCGCTAGGAATCCTTGTCCCCGTCGAAGTTGTGGCATCCTGCGCCACCGGCATTGGTTTGAATCAAAATGAAGCGGTCCCCAAACCCGGGTTCAGTAAACAAGAATTTCAATAAAATGGGCTATCTGAAAAGAACAGTTAATATTTCTTCATCGGCTATGTCCCAGGCGCCACTGGACACATGAGGGAAAGCTATGTTTGAAACAACAGCATCCCCCTGATATATAGCTTCATGGAAACAATGGTTTAGTAATGGGTCTATTCAATCCATTCACTTTTATTTCTGAGGGGCCCATATGGCGTTATTGAAAAAACAAAAAAAGAAAACAACCAGTAGATTTTGAAGATCACAACAGTACAAGTTCCCCTTTAACTCGTCTCTGATTGCTGCGAACAGGCGAGCTGCCCTCTGGTCGCCACTACCCTGCTGCACATTCATCCAAGAGATTGGCTGCCACTGCAGGACTGTTGCAGCGGCAGCTTCGGGCCCTAATGTAAAACCCCTTTCTTCCCAGGCACCAAGCAAGCTGGAAAATGAAACTGGGTTCTTGCCATCAATGACTTTCATGTTTCAGACATGCGAAGGGAAGATGAGAGGATGCCATGTGATTATTCAATCAAAATCGCACCCCATGATGATCCACGGTGGGACCTGGAGCGCGCATCCCCGCACACATCCAGCGGTCACTGGCCGTGTGAGCGCTGCTCCATCCATCTACCCGGGAGCACCACATGAAGTGGCAAACTCAAGCCGCATCTGCCACGATGAGATTCTTTCCTCAGCGCAAAGAAGTGAACGTTAGCGGACAAAAGGACCAAACTGCTCGAGAGACGTCTGGGACATGTTGGGTCAATCATTTCCTGATGATTCTATGTTGCTCCATCCTTTTGGGATCCCAGAAGAAAGACCGAGATAAATGGCCAAAGTCAAGGCCAAGAAGGAAAGACAGCAAAAACCAAGTGTTGACATGAACCCCAGGCACGAACCGACTCATCTTTCAGAAATGGTTCGACCTGGAGCTCGGCCACGGCCACGTAGTCCTCATACTTGGCATGTCCATCGACAAGCTTTGCCTCTCGAAAGGCCTGGCCACACAACTTGTAGAAGGGGGACTGCATGGCACTCTGCCTTTTCAATTTGGATGCCAGCGCTTCCTCGAAAACTTTGCGGATGGCTCGATACTTGGAAAGGCCCACAGGATCTTCTGGAATCCAGCGGCCAGCCCAAGTCTTGGCCTCGGTCTTGGCATTGTCCTGGGTCGGGTGCTCCATGTTGGCTTTCTTGCTAACCTGACGTTTGGGTGCAGGTTTGTCGGTGTCCACATCCGCGTTCTCCTTGGCCTTGGGTGGCTTTGCAGATGCAGGCCGTTTCATCCTTGAAGTCCTTGGAGCTGGAAGCTGCTTGCCATCCTCCTTTGTCTCCTCGGCCTTGCGGGCTTTCTTGCTCGCGTCCTTCTCCTTGGCCTTCTCCTTGGCCTTCTCCTTGGCCTTCTCCTTGGCCTTCTCCTTGTCTCCCTCACTGTTGGTCTGAGGTCGCTTGGCTCGCTTTGGGACTGGCTTGGTGCCTGCCCCTGGCGTCTCAGAAGCAGATGGTTTCTCAGTGTGCTCGCCCTTGTCGTCTTGGTCTCCCTCCATAGTTCCACCCTTTCCACGTCCTCGACCAGGAGCTCGTCCGCGTCCGCGTCCGCGGCCACGCCCCTTGTCCTGCAAAGAAGCATCATCCGTACGCTGCTGCTCTCGGCGTGTAACCAAAGGAACCTGAACAGGGAAAAGGCCGAGAAGAATTCAATGGCTCATTGCCCAAACAGTTGCAAAGAACTATCCAGTCCATGTGACGTTGGGGCTACAAAAGTTGAGGGCTTGATGTGGAACATGATGATATTGATTTGGATGATGTTTTTGGTTTCCCGGCAAAAACGCCATGGCAACGCGTTTGTTAAAATGGAGAGAGCCCTACATCCCCCAAATAACCATGAGAGGCGCCTCCACTTTCAAGAGATCAACATCATGCTCAGCATTGGCGGCTGGCACTGAAGGGGCCGGACCTGATGGGCACACTCCTGCATCAGCTCCCTGCGTAGGCTCATGCCCAGGCTCAGCCATAGGGTCAGGGCCAAAAGGCTCAGAGGAAGGGCTGGGTCCAAGGTCACGCTCAGGATTAGACCCAGGTGGTCCACACTCAACTTCACAGTCAGAAGGCCCAGGTCCGCAATCAACTTCAGGCTTAGACGGTCCAGGCTTGACAGGCGAGTCCTGCAAAATTTGGTTGGGGCCCGAAGTGATGAACCAAGTATGGCATCCAAGCTTCTATACTTTTGGTATGTTTTTTTTGGCAAGCCGGTGCAGTAAGCAAAACCATATCCAACATAACTTGAAAACATGGCTTAAATAGAAGATATTAGAAGCAACATCAAAGGATAGGCATGCTTTCGTTGTGAACGCAAGCAAACTTTTGAAAGTGGTCCGGGTCCTGGATCACGATGGGATCCAACTCTGCAACGTAGGCAGGATGGGCTGCAGGAATCTCATACTCCAAGGTGGTCATTGAATCCATGGGCACGTCACCGTCGCCTGTCAGCAGGGAAGGCTAGGTCTGGCACCCCAACTTGAAATAAATCAATTTTATCTTGCGGATCCTTTTATATACATTAACGACGAAGAGGTCCACAAAGGCATTCTTAATGGAACTGTTTCCTCTCATCTTTTCAGGGTGCAAAAGTTTCAAAGTTCTACAGTATTGGGGTTTGGTGGATAACCGTGAACAAAAAAAAATCCAAGAAAGAAATCCTTCAATACTGTTGGGTAAGAAGACAGAACAGTTCGTGCTAATCTATAGATACCGAGTTGCCAGTGATGTTGGCTGAACTTTTCAAGCGGGCCAAGTTGTCCCTCTCCTTTGCTGCCATTCTCTCCCTGCCAGGAAAGCGTTTTGTAAAAGATTGCGCATGTGAAGAAAACTACTTAACATTACTTAACTGTCTTTCGGATAGTGAGCCAAATTTTCTTTTGAACCCCAACCTCAAAGCTGCCATCTGCTCCTTGAGCAACTTCTTGCGCTTCGCCTTCTCAGGGTCAACTGGCCTGGGTGGGCCCATGGAAGCGGCAGCTGGATCCTGAGGCGACTTGTCAATCACCGGGGCTGGCGGCACTGAGATCTCATGATTTCCTGGCGGAACATCGCCAGAAGAAGACGAAGGGCCACCCACCTCTGGTTCAAGGAAGGTTTGTTTCTCCCATTCAGGGGATGGCACTTGGGTCTCAAAGAGGTAGTTCCGGGCGTACCAGTCTGATGGAAGCTCAGGGCCCTCCACGGCCACATCCACATCCACATCATGGCTCTTGTCAGGCAAAGGCGAAAGGTTCACATCATCAGCTGATTGCTCTGGCTGAGAGTTAACTCACGCACTAAAAACTGCCCATTTTTGGTAGGATTGGAGCAAGCACGACGATAAACCAGTGTTATGAGAGCGTGACAATTGTTGTTGGTCATGCTCGATTTTTGCACCATCCGCTGCAAGGGGGTTGTGATTTTACCTACTCTGCTTGAAAAAAAAACGCGACACGATTACACGATGTGTCTGCTTCTGGCTGGCAGCCACTGATTGCCTGATTGCCTTGGTAACTTTGCACATGTACAGCGCCAGCATCAGCTAGCATGAGCACCGTTAGCATCCGTTAGCGCTATCCAAGATGCAAAGTTGTGCTCTGGGAGGCTAAGGGAATCCACTTTGCACAGCCCCGCAGCTTTGAGGCTGATATCAGCTGCGGAGTTCTATCTCGACTTATTTTCTCGCGCCTTCTCTCCCATCGGTCCAACTTCAAACGATGCCACCGAAAGGGATGAGCTGGGTGGATCTGGTGAGAAAAACGGATCCAGCAAGGGCAACGGTGGAGCCAAAGGTGATGCAAAAGGCAGATCCACAGAAAGTCCGCCTTCAACTCCCGAAATGGGACCAGACAAAACAACGGCCCCGAGTGCAAGCAACGATCTCCAGTTTTCACGTGGGAGTGTTGGCTCAAGCGGTGCTGGTAGTTCTGAAACAGCACTGCACAGGCCAGAGACCGAGCCTGCAGATGAATCCAAGGGAAAGGATTCAGCACTCAGAGGACCTGCACGCTGGAAAGAACCTGGTCACAGAAAGGGAAACAAAGGCACATCAAAAGGATCAAAAGGGAAGCAGCCCACAAATCCTCGCGAAGTCCGGGTGCCCAAGACCTCAGGAAAAGGAAGCCCCCCTTCTAGTCCAGAGCCACAAGAAAGGGAGGAAGCCTGCGCACAAGAACCCGAGCCTGTGCATGCACATCAAAGTGCTGGAGCAAAGGAGTC
>CAMXCT020003515.1:0-62501 GCA_947184155.2 Cladocopium goreaui
TGAATGTCCAAAAGTGGTCCGAGCATGTGGTGTTTTTCACATTTTGGCTTCGAAATGTGCTTCGCGCCACAATGGCGTGCACTTTTTCGACATCGCAACTTCCAAAAGTGGTCCGGACCTGGTGTGCTTTGTACATTTTGACTGGGAAATGTGCTTCGCGCCACAACGGCGTGCACTTTTTCGACATCACAACTTCCAAAAGTGGTCCGAACATGGTGTGTGTTTGCACATTTTGACTTCGAAATGTGCTTCGCCCGACAATGCCGCGCACTTTTTCCACATCTCAACTTCCAAAAGTGGTCCGACCCTGGTGTGTTTTGTACATTTTGACTTGGAAACGTGCTTCGCGCCACAACTTTGCATCTCTCATCTGGCCACATAGCTCCGCACCCGCCGCTTTAGCGAGCCTACTTTTCCATCCTCCGGGGCCACAAATCATTGGAACAACACAGTGTTTCGCGACTTCCCTACCTTTTCGCGCACCTGGATCTTCTATCTTCTGAGACTTTCTCTTTTTTGATCTTCTTTCTTCTTCTCTTCTCTTCTCTGACTCTTCCCATCTCTCATCTATCCATATTGTCGGAAGTTTGACTTCTAAACTTCCTTCGATCAGTAAGTTATAGCCCCATTTATGGAGTCTATAACCCCATGGAAATAAACATTTATAACTGGTAAAGGGCTTTACCTGTAAATTTGACAATGTGACAAGATCACACACTTCTTTTCGGAGTGGAAGGCCTTTCTGCCAAATCGTGCACCCAGTTTGGCGAAATAAAGCATTCGTCTTTGGAAAGGGTAGGCCATTGTTGCTGCTCAAGCGATGACTTTGACTTTGATTGTTTGAATTCTCGACAGATTTAAAGGCACGACATATGGTTAAGCGTGGTGCCTGAAATCCGAAATCAACAAATACACCCCGCAAAACGGGCGCAAAATTCCGCAAAAATCACCCCACACAGGGTACCATTGGCAACAACGCTGCGTTTGTATTATGTACCTTTCATTAGCTGGCTCAAAAATCTTTGCTAATGAAGGGCAAATTCAGGTGAGGGTTAGATGTCAATAGCAAAATGCAAAAAGGTTCCAGTTATCCATCCATCACTGCACTAAGGTTGGGGATGTTGGCAGGATGAAGATTTTATTGACAGATGCTCTAGGTTGAGCAGAAACTGCCATGCTATAATTGCTAGCACCTGCGCAATCCAGAAGGCTTTAGGCCTCTATTTGAGTCAGCTAAGAGGTTGATGTCATAGAGATCGTGCTGCTACTGGGGGTTTAGCCTGCGTGGCATGATGGGGGAGAAAAAACACTGCAGAAAAAATCCAAACATTGCAAAAAAAAAATGGAGCATTGCAGATTCAGATTGACCCTAAATCTTGGAACATTGCAGAAAAGCAAATCGACTTTTTTTCCTGCCTTGTGGACGGTATATACGCATATATATATATGTATGTATGTATGTATGTATGTAAATATATTATATATATTATATATATATATTATATATATTATATTATATATATATAATTATATATAATATATATAAATATATATAAATATATATAAATATATATATATAATTATATATTATAATTATATATAATATAAATAAATAAATAAATAAATATATAAATAAATAAATATATATATATATATGTATAATTATGTGTATTTGCATATATAAGTAAATAACTATAATATATATATACTTCAGGAGGAACAAAGTTTATGCTTCTTGAAAGCTTGAGAAGGCATCGATGTCGGTCAACCGCGGATCACACTTCCAAGCCCATTTCGTGTGGCAGGTGTGTGACGGTCAATTATCACCCGCTTTTAAAACTTGTAGATGAAAAGCTTTTGGAGGGTGGAAATGCGACCGGGGTACGACAAGGTCCATGCTAACAAGTTTTTGGAGGCTGGAAATTCGACTGGGGTACAACAAAGCTCCATGCTACAAAGCTTTTGGAGGCTGGAAATTCGACTGGGGTACAACAAAGTTCCATGCTAAAAAGGTTTTGGAGGATGGAAATTCGACCGGGCTACAACAAAGCTCCATGTTAAAAAGTTTTTGGAAGCTGGAAGGGTGGAAATTCGACCGGGGTACGACAAAACTCCATGCTAAAAAGCTTTTTGGAAATTCGACTGGGGTACAACAAAACTCCATCCTAGGATTCTAAGGGGAAAGGGTGTGCAGAAGAACAAAACAATTATGTTTACTGTTGGAAACTCAACAAACGCAACTTTTGTCCTACCAGTGAATATGTATATATATATATGTAATATGTCTATATAATTATTTATATATTTAAT
Organism: Cladocopium goreaui; assembly: GCA_947184155.2. Classification (NCBI taxonomy): domain Eukaryota; class Dinophyceae; order Suessiales; family Symbiodiniaceae; genus Cladocopium; species Cladocopium goreaui. Next base: position 2,311 of record CAMXCT020003515.1, read on the forward strand.
ACCTTTGTGTATCATCTTATATATATATACACATCTCCAGCGGATTTTGGTTTGAATTGGCTTGATCATAATCTCACTTTCCCCAACCCTCCCGGCTCCCCTAGGACCGGCACGCCCACGGATGCCTCGCAGTTCCGGCGGCATAGCGTTCCAGACCTGGTGCCCGAGCCTGCGGAGGAGAATGGCGAGGATGCTTGGTTTATTTGGTGGCAGTGGGATGGATATTACCTATATTTACCATCTGGTTATTTAACATAGCCATGGAAAATCACAATTTTTCATAGGTGAACCATCTATAACTGGGCCATTTCCCATGGCTATGTTAAATAACCAGAGGGTACCTATATGATTATGATAATTATGATATACTATGATATATCGCATTAAAACCATGTTTACCCTCTCATAAATTAACAGTCCGAATATGAACCCTCTGGTAAATTTAACATGGAAAATCATCATTGAAATGATAGGTTGATGATCTCTGGAAACTTTAACCATAGCTATGTTTACCCTCTAAATGAACAGTTCGACCCTGAAATCACCTTAATTGTTAGTGGAAACTAATCGTCCAACCCCTATCTGGCAGGGTGTATGTGAATTTTCTGGAGGGTAATGTGGGAAACCCATTGGAAACCCAATACTAAACCTGACTGGCAATGATTTATGGTGACTTTGGGTGGTGGTTTATTATTGAGTTGTATACATGAATGGGATAATTGGGAGTTTACCACCAAAAATAGTGGTAGAATAGACATAAAAGGCCTAGTTAACCCACGATTAAAATGAAACTCTTGGGATTTGTGGGATTCTAGTTCAATGGGATTCAAATTGGATTTTAATCCCACAACAATAGGGTCTTATAATTATGAATTATGTCGATTTAACCCCGAATTAATAAACCCTCAGTCCACTTCAACTTCAATACTGTAGTGATGTATCACTGTTCTGGGGGCAAGCCCCGAATTGAGCAACAGAGCTCATTAAATTAGAGTTGACATTTAAACCCAATGCCAGAAACCATCCCAATGTCTACATTTTTGGATCAATTTGGTGAATTTGATACCTTATATATAGATCCTTATAGTCAATATTTCTTGGTTTTCGGGATCTTAAATTTTTGACTTGCAATTTTGACCTGGACCCATTTTGTCTATGTGAGTCGTTGAGGTAAAACTATCGTTTTTTTCAATGGTGGCCTGATGGAAAATCCACCATGTAGTTCGATGTTTTTTTCCCACTCAAACTTCTATTGATAATGGATCATGGATTTTCCCATCATTTTCCCAATGGATTTTCCAAGCTAATCCCAGCGAAAAGGCTACCTCGAGCGATTTGGCTGGTGAAAATCCATGGATTTCCTATCATTTTCTCTCTGATTTTCCCATATGTTCCCGTATTTTCCCATGTGTTTCCCATGTTTTTTCCCATCTGGTTGGTGGTTTGGAACCATGGAATTTTATGACTTTCCATGTAGTTGGGAATTTCATCATCCCAACTGTGATGAAGTCCTATTTTTCAGAGGGGTAGGGCTCAACCACCACCCAGCCATTTTCTGGCGGATTGCCCAGCCAGGAGAGCAACGGCTCCCAGATTGCAATCTCCACGGAGTTCTCCCCGGACACAGGTGCGTTGAAGTTCCGGCGTTTCATGGGGGTTGAATGGGGGTTTCATGGGGTTTAGTAGTAGCATTATGTGGCATGAATGGTGTAAAAACTCCTGTTTTAATGGGATTTAAGAGTGTTGAATGGGGTTTCATGGTGATTAATGGGGTTCAATGATGATGGAGTTTAATGGGCTTCAATAGACATACTGGGTCTGTTTTATCGTTTACCCTATGTTCAAACAAACGCACATAACCAGGACGAATAGAGCATAAATGGTTCTGCATCCTCATGAATCCACCATGTCCAAGGAATCAAACCCCATCAAATCCCATTATATACACATGTATAATACATGTAATTATATATATATATATTGGGCTCTGCCTCGTGACACTAACAGTGACCACAATTCATACCACAAAAAAAAGCACAAAAAAAATCAGGTTGTAGTCCCCAATATGACTTTCATTTCCCCTTATTAAGGCTAGATGACCAGGCATGTTCCCTGCAAGTTGGCTCCACGGTCGGCACATTTTCTTGCCGTGCCCAGAAGTCCTTGCTGTCAAAATTCGACATTGGCATTTCCAATGGGGTGCCTCATGCATCCAGCTTGTCAGCACCTTGTGGGTAGTGATGCTGCTGATTGCAAAGCAATATTGTTTAGGGTTTTGGATGCTGCCCATTGCAGCGGTGATGGCAAAGCAACGCTGTTTAGGGTTTCGGATGCTGCCCATGGCAGCGCTGATGGCAAAGCAACGCTGGTTAGGGTTTAGGATGCTGCCCACCACAATGCCAATGGCAAAGTAATGCTGTTAGGGTTTAGAATGTTGCCCATCGCAGCGCCGATAGCAAAACAATAGAATGTGTGTGTACAATACATATAAAGGCCGGGGCTGCTGGACTGACCCTGGGCAAGGGTTGGGGGCTGAGCCTGGGGGCTGGAGCCTGGGAGCTAGGGAATGCTGGGGGACTAGAGGCCTGGCGGGCTGGCTGGCTGAGGTGGGGGCTGGAGCTGGGCCGGGCTGGCCAATTGAAAATGCTTTAAAAGCAGCGACTTTCCAAAAGCAGAAAAAAAGAAGAAAAAAGCAGAAAAAAAGCACAAATCAAGCACAAAAAAAAGCAGAAACTGGCGCAGGAAAAAAAGGAAAATGACTTTGTTTTTTTTGTGCTTTTTTTTGTGGTATGAATTGTGCTTTTTTTTGTGCTTTTTTTTGTGGTATGAATTGTGCTTTTTTTTTGCTTTTTCTTGTGGTATGAATTGTGCTTTTTTTTGTGCTTTTTTTTGTGGTATGAATTGTGCTTTTTTTTGTGCTTTTTTTGTGGTATGAATTGTGCTTTTTTTTGTGCTTTTTTTTGTGGTATGAATTGCGTTTTTGTTTGTACTTTTTTTTGTGGTATGAATTGTGCTTTTTTTTGTCCTTTTTTTTGTGGTATGAATTGTGCTTTTTTTTGTGCTTTTTTTTGTGCCTTTTTTTGTGGTATGAATTGTGCTTTTTTTTGTGCTTTTTTTTGTGGTATGAATTGTGCTTTTTTTTTGTACTTTTTTTTGTGGTATGAATTGTGCTTTTTTTTGTGCTTTTTTTTGTGGTATGAATTGTGCTTTTTTTTGTGCTTTTTTTTGTGGTATGAATTGTGTTTTTTTTTGTGCTTTTTTTTGTGCTATGAATTGTGCTTTTTTTTGTGCTTTTTGTGGTATGAATTGTGCTTTTTTTTGTGCTTTGTTTTGTGGTATGAATTGTGTTTTTTTGTGTGCTTTTTTTTGTGGTATGAATTGTGCTTTTTTTTGTGCTTTTTTTTGTGGTATGAATTGTGCTTTTTTTTGTGCTTTTTTTTGTGGTATGAATTGTGCTTTTTTTTGTGGTATGAATTGTGCTTTTTTTTGTGCTTTTTTTTCGTGCTTTCTGGCAATTGAAAACAAATTAGATAATAGTTTCCCTTCACAATTTCACATGCGAACGGGCTGGAAACGCGCATGATTTGTGGTTTTTTTTGTGCTTTTTTTTTGGTATGAATTGTGCTTTTTTTTTTTTTGTGCTTTTTTTTGTGGTATGAATTGTGGTTTTTCTTGTGCTTTTTGTGGGATGAATTGTGGTTTTTTTTGTGCTTTTTTTGTGGTATGAATTGTGTTTTTTTTTTGTGCTTTTTTTTGTGGTATGAATTGTGTTTTTTTTTGCTTTTTTTTGTGGTATGAATTGTGGTTTTTTGTTTTTTTGTGGTATGAATTGTGGTTTTTTTGTGCTTTTTTTGTGGTATGAATTGTGTTTTTTTTTGTGCTTTTTTTTGTGGTATGAATTGTGTTTTTTTGTGCTTTTTTTTGTGGTATGAATTGTGTTTTTTTTGTGCTTTTTTTTGTGGTATGAATTGTGTTTTTTTTTGCTTTTTTTGTGTTTTTTTTTGTGCTCGGGAGCGCCGGAAAAGCACAAAAAAAAGCACAAAAAAGCACAAAAAAAAGCACGAAAAAAGCACAAAAAAAGCACAATTTCCTTGGAAAAAATGAATCTCAGGCCACCTGGCCTCGACAGCCTTCGGACCAGCGGCCCAGCAAATGTCTCACACCATTTCCTTTTTTCCAACCTCCTTTCCAAAAAAAAACTCTCAAGAGTGAGCCCATGCCAGGAGCGGGAATGTGAAAAAAATGTAATTATCATATGATGTTTATTAAGAACCTCAACAACTATTGTTGGAGGCACGCCTTTGTAACGCTTTCACTTATAACTTACAATGGTTGGACCGTTTGATTGCAGTGTCTCTGTATCTCAGGTATGCTGCATTCAATATTGTAAAGAATGTCATGAGTCATAATATCGTATCATCATATCGATGCAACACCTTGCATCATCATACCAAACCATTGCCATTGCTATTTGACACACAAATATTCAGATAAACAAAATGATGTCAGCTGTCAGACTTCCCAGAACCATTCCAACGTTCCAACCATCAAAGGATATCAACAGCAACATGGATACTTTGATTTTTTGGCTAGTTGATGACAAGTTCAGCAAACATGTCCTGATGGCTCCAACAATATGGCGCAATACAAAAGGATGTTCGTTAAAATGATTTAAATGGTTTAACCACAAACAATGCCACCTCAAAGGTAGTGATGTTGTTGCATTCACTACTCCACCCTTTGTTACTTGTACGGCCCACCTAGATCACATCTTCTCCTAAGCAGACCCTAAGGATCCCCTAAAATGGCCTGAGGTACCACCAATATGATTGTGTTTTTTTGGTATGTGGTTTATGAAGGGGGGGCAGTTTTGAACTGTTAGTGGGCGGGGGCAGACCTCAATATATATATATATATTATAATACATATGTAATAATATTTATAATACATGTATATAATACATTATATTGTAAATATATAATAATATCTATCCACATGCTCTTTCATGGCACCCCAAAGGACCCAGCCTGCCCTTGGTTTGCAGGATCTATCGGCGATGATCATGATCATGCTGCCGTGGGCACGGGGTATCTGGAGGCGGCTTGCCGGGCGCTTTTTTCGCCCAGCAAAAATGGGATGGCATAAGCAGGATTTATGGATTTATCGTGATTTATAGATATGTATCCCCTAAATTTTGGATTTAGCATGATTTAGCCAGCAACAATGGGGATATAGCTGAAATAGTTGGTTATGGGGGCTTAGCCAGCAAACATGAGGAGCTTTAGTTCACAAAATATGGGGATTCAAGCATGAAACCTGGGGTAAGCCTTGTGAAGGGTAGTTTGATAATCCAATCTCTTGCCATAAATGGTAAAACTGGCTATGTATGGTTGCGAAAACATGCTGGAAACTATGAAACACTGTAAATGATGGGATGACTGTATAACATTGTATAACGGGATAGACCGTCTACCAGGTCTACCAACTGGTGCAGGATTTCTCAACCATTCACAGTACCAATCATTTCGTTCAAAAGATCTACCATCTGGTTATTTAACTTAGCCATGGAAAATCACCATTTTGAATAGGTAAACCATCTATTTCTATGGGCCATCTATACCATGGCTATGTTAAATTACCAGAGGGTAAGTCTGGGAATAGCTCCATTCACAAACCGAAATCAGCGGATCCAGAAGAATCTGCTGGTTGGGCCTGGAAAGAACGATAAGAATTCACCACGCCCCGTTTTGTACAGACAATGGGTACCCAAACGAAGTTCGTGTGATTTTTTCGGGGGAATTTAGATGATAATCTCCGCCGAGAAGCACATTGTTCGCAACATAGGGGGTTGTTTTAAAGATGTGGGGAATCCAGCCATGGTCATTTCGTGGCATGAAATTTCTCCAAGTGATTTTTGGGACAAAACAATATTTTCTAACCCCGTTGGTAGCTCCCAGCTGAGATCTAGGAGCTCCAGCCCCTGGGGTGCATGGCTATTTTTTTTTAGCCTTAGTAAAAATGACGATAGGTCCCTTGATTTTATCTGCAGACATGCTAGATTTTATCTCGATCATAAGTGTGAGATAAATTCTAAGAGGCTGGACCCCCCTAGGTCCCCTCAAGGGTACTCGCTTCCAAGGAGGACCCATGGGGGGGGTCCAGCCCCTTGGATTTTATCTCACTCCAATTTCAGGTCAGGCACCTTGATTTTATCTTTGGAAGGTTGGGCTCATTGAATTTTATTTTCATCCTACTTGAGATTTGGTACCTATCTTATATTTTCAAAGGTTCAGCCCCTTGATTTTAGCTCCAACCTACTTTGATTGCAGTTCCAACGAGATTTAGGAGCTCCAGCCCCTGAGGTGCAGAATATATGTTTTAGTTTTTTGAGTAAATTTGAAGGTTGGGCCCCAGATTTTAGCAGCACACTTGCTAGATTTTATCGTGGCCCTATGTGTGAGATAAATTCCAAGGGCTCCGACCCCAGGGCCCCCCCAGGGCCCCTCAAGGGCATTCGATTCCAAAGAGGATTCAAGAGGGGCGAGACCCTTGGATTTTATCTGATCCCAGCTTGAGGTTAGGCCTTTTGATGTTATGAAGGTTGGGCCTTTGAATTTTATTTTTATCTTACTCGAGGCTTGGTATCTATTTTACTTTCAGATGCCAGCCCCCTTCAGTTTAGGTCCAACCTACACCTTGGATTGGAAAGGGAAAAAAAACAACCTTGATGGATGAATTCCACTGCAAAACTGGCATCAAACTGTAACAAAGGTGCATGAAATTTATTGTGTTGAGCATTGCTGGCATGTTTATCAAACTCACCGTTACAAATTTCCTCACCTTGAAACTTTATTGTTTTTGAACTTTGAGATGAAAATATTGAATTTGACCCAAACAAAAAGGCTGCCAAATCCTGTGCTTCTTCTGTTCCCGGATAGCTGCTTCGACCTAGCGGGGCGAAGCTTGAAGGAAAAAACCAAGAAGAAGTAAAATCCATGTCCCCAACCTTGATAGATGAACCCCTCTGCAAAACAGGCATCAACCAAAGGTGCACATTTTTTTTCTTGGGAAACGTGTGGCATGTTTATCAGCTTTCGCGCCACGGAAACCCTGTCAATATTATCTCTTTTGAACGTCATTCTTTGTTGAACTTTCACATCAAGGACAAATATTGAAATTGATCTCAAAAAGCACGCAACCAAATCCTGGATACTAGCATCTCACCCTGTCCATCTTCAGTTCCAGCAAATAAAACCTGTGTGCCCAACCTTGAGATATCAACCTCTCTGCAAAATTGGCGTCAAAAAACTTGCACTAAGTTTATTTACTTGGGACAGTTCTGAAATGTTTGCCTTTATCATATTTGTTAAAAGTAAATCCAGAACAAAGTCTCCTGCACATCAAGGACACACTGAAATTGATTCCAAAAAAGGCTACCAAATCCTGGAAACTAACACCTCGCCTTGTCCAATCTTTGCTCTTGAAACTTGGAGGGGAAGCCTGAAAATAACATCTGTACCAGCTAACCTTGATAGATGAATCTCTCTAAGAAAACTGGCGTTAAAGGTGCGCAGAAATTGTGTTCTTGGGAAGATAGTTATGACATGTTTATCAACTTTATCTCCGTTGAGAACCTTTCAAAGTGGCCAGCTTATCTGAGGCATGCAGAAAAAATCGATGGCTAAAATCCAGGAGGTCCATGGTTTCATAAGATTCACAGATAAAACATGTATGTCCTAAATATTCACAACATGCCCAAAATATTTTGAGGGGCCTGACCTTTGATCATTTTTGAACGTCCAAAATGCTCCAAAGTATTGGTTCCCTTGTCCAAGTTGAGTGTTAGCAAAAATGTTTGGTTTAGGAATGCTAGACTTGGGCCCCTAGATTTTATCCATTCAGAAATGCTCAAAAGGGGTATGGGGGGGTCAGGCCCCTCTGGAAAACAGCCACTGGGGTCTACTATTTCAGGGGCTGGACCCCCCCTAGGAGCAACCAAGGGGTATATTTTCTGGTTGAAATATAGTGATCTCACGTCGTGACGTCACTGGCATGATGGGAATTGGATTAGGAGATCATCCCAAAATGACCGCAAGTTTCACCAATTTTCGAGTGAATACTGACAATTCAGTAGATACTGGTTACCCTCTGGTAAACATTCAAAAAACTTTTGAACATGGCTCCAATTTATAGTTGATTTACCTATATGCAAGTGGTGATTTTCCAGCGTTTTTTTTGGTTCTCCCATGGTTCTCCCATGATTCCCGGTTCTCCCACTGGATGCACAGGTGGTGAGTGCCTTCAAGCGATTGAGTCTCTCTGGAGTACAGGCACCGGGAGCCCAAGGATCCCAAGTCCTTTGAATCATACGAAAGGATTGGTGAATTTGTTGGGACTTACCTCTGGTAAACTAACATAACTATGGAAAATCACCATTTGTAATGGGAAAACTCACTATTTGTATGGCCATTTTCAATAGCTATGTAACAAATTACCAGAGGGTAGACTATCTAATTGAATGATATTGAATGGGGATTATGATAGGCCATGGGATTGCGAAACAGGTTTTTCAACCAACTAGTATTACATGAGATGGGATAGGGGTATGTTCAATGGCTCAAATGAGGATTTAACCGAAAATGAAGTCAAAGTGGCTGTTCTAGTAAGAAAATATGGGTTTTAGATGGTTTTAGACTTTTTAGACCATGAAATTTTGGGGTAGCCTGGTTTCAGACAAAGTCAAATCTTCAAACAACAGTTTCATGTGTCCTGATCCCAGCCATTTCTGGTGTGGTTTCGTGACCTCGCTGAAGTCATGGTGTATATTTTTCGGGGTTTTTCATCGCTGGCAGATCTCAGGTGAGTGAAATATGAAACATTACCCTCTGGTAAACATACAAAAAGCATCAAAAAGCCATGGAAAACCAGCAGTTTTAATAGCTAAATCATCTATAAATGGGTCATTTTCCATAGCTATGTTAGTCATAACCAGAGGGTACCTTGACAACTTAAGGGTTGCTTCTTTGACCCATAGCCACCATCCCCAAGTCATCATTTTTATGGGTGGAATTTCAACCCAGTCAGCCAGTCATGGTAGGTTTATGGCAATGGGTGAATCCCACATTACATTTATATATATAATATATATATATATAACTTATATACACATATATATATACATATACAATGGGCTGGTTTGAAAATGAGGTGGGCTCCCATTCCAAAGAGAATATCACATCATCCTTAATTTCTTCATGGACATCTTTGGATTTCTTTCACGATAAGTTTTGGGTATACCCAGTTGTTGAGCAAACCCTTATAAGTATAAATAATGTATATAATATAATAGTATATATTATATATTATGTATTATATATTATATATTATATATTATATGATATATATTATATATATATTATATATATATATATATATCATATATCCGGGTAAATGATAGTGACACTGGGTTACTATGCTTAGTTTTTAGGAATTCCTCCAACAATTAAAGCTTAGTGAAATATTATACATTACCCAGATTTACCGTTTGTTTCTTTTAGCTATCATAGGATCCAAAGATATCCTGGCAGCAGTGCCGCAGGCCTGTTGGAGATACCCAATGGTTGACCCTAGTCCCGACATCTCCACGCATGATTTTTCTGATGCAAAATATGTCAATGTGTATCAATATGTCTATGGCGTTGTCTGAAAATAGGCTACCCCAGTCTGTATCCAGTGGTGAAAAAAGTATCATCTCTGCGAAAATCATACAAAATAGCCATTTTTATGGGGTGAAAAATCCCCCAGATTCAGGTGCACACCCAAAACAAACGTTCTTTTCTCAGTGAAAACCTGTGTGAAAAACTGGTCCCTTGATGTTTTCACCACTTGAGCAGTGGTTTTGAACAACCACTGCTAGTTGATTATCATTTAGGCTTCTGTTTTTTTTTGGTACTATCCAATATACACCTTGGATTATCACTGGCTGAAGTTGCTTGACCTGCTGGGCCTGTCAGGCATGGGTGGCCATTCTATTGGTGACCACCTTTGGAGAGATCATCTTCAAGGGCGTTCTGGCTCCCACCATGCCGACCCTCTGCTATCACGTGGGGCTCCCGGGGATTTTCCAGCGAAATTGGGGATGCTGGACATTGGAAACTTGGAAAAGGTGTTGTACCCTCTGGTTATTTCACATAGCCGTGGAAAATGACCCATTTATAGATGGTTTACCTATTAGAAACGGTGATTTTCCATGGCTATGTTAAATAACCAGAGGGTACGTTTTTTTTGGTTTTGCAGATTTGAAACCAAAAATTCAGGGAGTGCAGCTGCGACATGCTGCGACCACTGCTCGCTATGTGGTTTCCGGATGTTTCCGGCACCACAGTGAGACCTGAGTATTCGAAGGAGAAAATCATGTGAGGTGGCATGGTCAGTCTCGTCGGCATGGTCAGTCTCGTCCATGGACCTGGGTCCCTTGCGGAATCCCTTCCATAAAATGTAAGGTTTGTCCTGTTCTGATGTAGGTTGAAAGCAAGGTCGTTGTTTGGCATGCCCCATAGCACGTGACAAATTGCCATTGGATGCAGTGGGTCTGGCCGTTATTCCTGCAGATGGCTTGGAATGGGCAACGATGGAACATGCTGCAACAATCATCCGAGAAACTACTTAGCACCATGGTGCAGATATTCCTGGAGTTTTTCCAGCCGTGACCTAATTTATCTTGGCGACATCATGCACGGAAATTCACGGACATAGCATAGCCATTTCCTGGCTATTCTACTAATATGGGTATGGCTATGTGTCAAAAGCCCGGGACCCTACCCTAAATTGGCTGATTCATGGGTGTTTATTCCCCAAGTCATATAGTATAATTTCATAGGTTTTGACCCATCCCCCTTTGAGTTCTGGCTCATCCTTGATGACAACTCGAGCGAGATCGGCTGAGGCCTATGGAACATGTGACTCCTGCAACGTGTGGTACGATAAGCACCTCTCCGACAACCAAAAAAAAACGCTGGTCAGTGATGGGTCGACAATTTACCAATCATATTGCCCAAAAAATAGGGATGGATGGGGATCATATATAATTATATACTATACATATAATCAATCATAACGTGGGGACATGACTGTTCACATAGCATTTGCATTCTGGGATAATGGGAAACAACAAAGACTTTGAAGTTGGCACTTGGTGGTTTTGACCATGTTTGACCCCGAAAAAGTGGTATCTGACAATCCAAACTACCCTCTGGTAATTTAACATAGCTATTGAAAATGGCAACTTATAGTGAGTTTTCCCATTAAAAATGGTGGTTTTCCATAGCTATGTTAGTTTACCAGAGGGTAGGCATTGAACATGATGAAAACGAAGCTTTGGATCGAGCACTTGTCGCCGCTCACGACTTTTTACCTGAAATCAGTTCGCCAAATATTTGGCCCCGGGCCTTTGAAACCATGAACGCCATTGTTCAAGCAACAAAATGTCATTGGAAATGCAAGGAGACCGAACAGGTACAGATGGTATAAGATCTTCATGTCATGTTTAGAATATTTTAGAATATACTGCCACATCTCATTTGTTAAAGTTGTTACAACCGCTTTTTTTGTGGTGTGCAAAGAATTCTTTCAATTGCCATAGAAAAGTGGTGGGATTTCAGCCTCCCCAACTGAACAAAATCAGCGTTGTTATCCGAGGCACATCTACGCCAGTGCACAATTGCGCGGGGTCCAACAACGGGCGAGTTTTGCCAATTCGGAAACCCTGAAAAAAGGGTGGGCATTGAAAAATTCGTTGGCATGTGAGATACCCGGCCTGGTAAACATACAAAAAACGATGGAAAATCACCATGCTATTCATGGGAAATAAATGGCCATTTTCAATAGCTATGTTAGTCATTACCAGAGGGTATTATCCCTGGTGGTTCCCCAAAAAAACAGCCGAATCGCCAGCTGAGTAGTGTGAAAAAGACCCCTGCTGTTTGATGATTGTAGGGTTATACAAGCCTTCATCAGAACTGGGAATCCTGTATTCATAAAACAGCAGAATTATATAGATGATTATAGATTATTCATGATTTTTCATCTTTGTGGAATATGATAATCCACATAGATATCCACAATAGATATCCACATAGATATCATCTATCCTGTGAACTGGGAATCCTCAACCATCAGAGATTCAATCGATGACTTCAGGAGTGCCATATCTCCATGATCTTCATGAAGCACCACTGGATCCAACTGAACTGACCCTGCTGACCTGGTTGTTGAAGAATGTCCATTCAGTGGACTATGCCATGGCTGATTTAAGCCCCAGTTACGTAGTGAGTTGGGTTTACAATGCAATGATAGTATCACTATGTATCACTGAAAAATCACCAGATCCAGGGATTTTCCGATAGATTTTCATGGAATAGAGGAAAATCAGATGTTTCTCTGATCTTCCCAGATTTTCCTGAGATTTGTCACAGTATTTTTCTCAGATCTCCGGAAATAGCAGGGTGTTTTTCCATGTTGTTCCATGTTGTTCCATGTTTTTCCATGTTTTTCCCCGCAAAACATCCGAAACTCTGAGGATCATCTACATTTTGTGTTCCGCTGCGTTGCTCTTCGTGATCGCCTTTGAACGCGTCTCTCGCCAAGTTTAGAGCTAGCTGACGAATTGGGATACCATTGGTATGACTATTTTAGGACCCCCATACCCATAGGATCCATGGTGCTGGTATATATGCTAACATGACTGGGGTATATTGATGGGATCCATGTTACCATATATATAGCAGCACCATGGATCCGTCATGGGATATAAATTGGTGGTTTATGGATGTTTATGGTGTTGATTCCGGAGATAATGAGCATTTTCGGAAAAAGTGACATATTTCGCTGAGCTTGAGAAATCACAGCCCGAGGCCTTCAAGGCGTACCTGCACGGCATCCAGCCCTACTGGAAGTTCTGGGGGGTCCGGCATCCAGTTCGAAAAGTTGAGGCCCCCTGAAGGATAGCTAAGTTGACTGCCAACTGAATAGATTAACTGTGCTTCATGGGGGTAACTATAGTATACTGGTTGGTGGTTTGGAATATGAATTGTATTTTCCCCAATAGTTGAGATGATGATCCAATCTGACTTCCATATTTTTCAGGGGGGTAGGTATACCATCAGTTCGTATAGTATTTATGGGTCTGACCAGATTCATACCCCATGTTACATACTGAAGGCATTTTGTACCAAGTGAAAACAGGGCGGTTTAGCCGATGAGGGTTATGAGCCCAACGCAGTGAGTTTGCGTTTTGGGTTCCAATGGAGCGAGCTCGATCGGTGCCTTTGAGATCGAGTGGAGCTGTGGTTGGGACCAATGTGGGGAATCCGTTTTATTCCCAAGGGGTCCAGGAGAGCATAGCAATAAGGGCTGCACGACCCAAAGATTTGCCACCAACACCTGTTGTTGAAATGTTGAAACAGACGCAATGGCTTCTGGAATGGGGGATCACATGAGTCAATTGGAACGATCCACTGGGGTGAAACCAGGGAAAGGTCGTGGTTTAGCAATTGGCACTGGTCGAGGGGTTTTCCTCACGCCACCCAGCAACCTGAAGTCGTCGGAACCTCTGTCAGCGGCGCCGGTGATGGGCGTGCAATCTCAGGGAGTCATGCCTGCTACTCTGGACGAGGTGGGAAAAACCATGGGTCGCGTGAACGGGCCTGGTGATGTTGCACATGAATCATCTAGCGATCTTCAAAGGGCCTTAGAAGCTGAAATAGTGGATCACCTGAGGAATCAGAATGCCATGTTGATGGATGAGATTGAAAAGTTGAAACAGCAACAGAAAAGTTTGCCTAGCTCAACATCGTCATGGACAGAAGTAGGCGGGACTACAGCAGCATGTGCTGGTCAGCCTCCGAAAACTGGTGATGGTGGGATTCATGCACGTGGGGGTTATCACACTCCGAGAAGTTCCCAAAAGCCTGAACAGGGGAAGCAGGAAGTCAGGTGCACTCCAAACGGAACTAGAGTACCAGATGGAACGCCCCCTGATAGCGATAAGAGGGAACCACCATGTCATGATCCTCAACTTCAACATGAAAGACCAAAGGTGCCACCATTTCCACAGTCCTTTTTGATTGATGAAAATGTGCAAACCTTTTTGGATGGCTATGAAAAGGTTGAGAAGAATCCCAAGATCTTGAAGAACGACCAGTCTTGGGAACCCAATGAAGTGATGTCACCAAGGGCTGCTAGAGCGTTTTGGTTAGAACAAGAGGTTGTCGCTTTGAGAGGGTCATTGGCAAAGTTGACCGATGGGAACCCCTTCAAGTCTAGTGAATACTGGTCAAAGGGTTTTCATCCAGCGACGGGTCCTCCAGCCACTGACACTGGCGGCTCTGCGTGTGCTGGCATTGCTGATCACCATCTTCAAGGTCGGGCTAGCAGTTCTAGCATGCGTCACGGTGAACAAGGCGGGAATTTGCTTGGTGGCAGTGGTGAAGCTGCTCATGACGATCGGGCAGGCATGGCTAGCACTGCGCATCAAGTATATCAAGGTCACTTGCTTGGCAGAAGCGGTGAACGAGGTCTTCATGATCGGGCTGGCATTGGTAGCACAGCGCATCAAGTATATCCAGGTCACTCGCTTGGCGGAAGCGGTGAACAATGTCATCAAGGTCGGGCTGGCACTTTTTGCACTGGATCTCATACAGAATGCCCTGGAGGTGGAGTATCACAACAAGCTCGGGCTTTGCATGGCTTTGATGCGACGGCGAGCAACGGGCTATTTGATCGAGGTCCTGGAAGCTTCACAGACCTTCCGCGGCATGGTGTGGGGGGAGGTGGATGTGGCGAAGGACAGGACCGACTCTATGGTCCGTGGACTGAGGGAGGTTCCATTTCAAAGTTGGAGCTCCCAGAATTGCCGGAGAATTCAAGTCCACTGCAATTTGGAGACTGGCTTCACCTCAGCACGCCGGTCATGAAAGACTTGTCGCAGGTCGCCGATTGGTGGTGGGAGTCAACTTTGCGGGAGGCCAAGTGCTACTATGACCAGTGGCGAGGCAGCACCCCACTTCAAAGGATTCAGATCCGCCCCAGGCTGCCGGAGGACTTGGCTGAGCGCAAATTCCAGCGCACAGAGCAGAGGGGAGTGCAGATGTTGCTGAAGGCGATCCCATCTGCTGAACAACAGGAGCTCGTCACAGATCGTGCTTTGAGCTCTACGGCGATCTTATACAAGCTCATGGTGAGATTTCAACCAGGTGGGGCAGGTGAAAAACAAATCCTGCTGAAACAATTGACAAGCATGCCGAAGGCATCAAACATCCAGGAGGTGGCTGCAGCCATTCGCAACTGGCGTCGACATTTTGGAAGAGCTGAGGAAGTCCAGGCGGTCTTGCCTGACCGATGGACCAACAAGCAGCCTTCAGATTGTCTCAGAGCCGGATGCAGCTACAATTGGATGAACGTCCAGATCATCGCAGTCTTTGGTCCTTCAGTCAGTGTCTCCTGGCTGAGGCTGAAACGCTGACACTACTTCAGACTGCACCTTCAACGGCATCTCCACAAACTCCTTTGAAGCTGAAGCAAATGCAAGGGGATGCAAAACCTTCCTCTACTACAACTTCACCTGGTGACAAGGCCAAAGCTGGCATGATGGACAAGCCCTGCAAGTACTTCATCTCAGACACGGGATGCAAAGCTGGCAAAAGTTGCCGATGGCTGCACTCTTGGGAAGGCGTGGAAGATCGGTCTTCACGATGTTGGATTTGTGGTGGCAAAGATCATCGGAAGAACGAGTGCAAGCTCAGAACAGCCGGCAAAAAACAGGGTGAGCCAGGTGCTGGCCCAGGGGGAGGACGTGGTAAAGGAGGTGGATCAGACCCTTCTACAACTTCTTCCACTTTTGCTTCAAATGCGCATGCAACTGGTGGCAAAGCTGGTGCAGCGGCGATGAAAGTTGCAAAGAACTCTGATGACGCTACCTCAATGGCAACGGTTGATGGAGGAGGTGGACAACCAGAGATCACAAGCTCTACTACCAGTGGAGAAAAAGATGGAGGCTGTGGTGGGGGGAGCGAAAAAAGCTCAGGTGGTGACAGCAAGACTGCAGAGTTACTGCATGAAGCCACTCAGTTGCTCAAGACCCTTCGAGTGGATGCCAACCCAAAGCTCAAGGTCATGCAGTTGTCTGGTGTTGATCAACCTGATGATGACTTTGTGCTGCTTGACAGTGGAGCTACACATGGGCTTCGACCAGCACGGGATGCTGAAGAGTGGCAAAATGCACTGCCAACGTCAGTCCAGCTTGCTGACGGTGTCACTGAGATGTTTCGCCTCAAGAGACGGACGAAGATTCTCCTGTCGGATCCTTCTTCAACAACACAGGCATCCTACATCATCCCTATGGGAGGTCTGTCAGACCTTGACTTTTCACTGGAGTGGCGTGGTGGTGTCTGCAGGCTCCATGATGATGCAGGCAGAGAGATCCAGGTGACGATCCGCAACGGGTGTCCTATGATTAGCCGTGATGACGGCTGCCGTCTTCTTGAGTGGCTGGAGTTGTTCCATGTGCACCAATTGAAGAAGCTGGCAATGGTCAAGACTTTGCTCACAGACCCTGACGCGTTGGACAAAACTCAGATGGATCTGGAACTGTCCCTTACAGCCAAACTTCGTGAACTTTTTCCAGACCTTCCTGACGAAGTGATGATGAAGTTGGTTCCGAACCTTGATCCCTTGCAATTGGAAGATTTTGGAGCACGATTGCCATGGAATCGTCGAAAGAGAAGGCGTTTGGCAAGGGCATCCAACATTGTGATCCACGTCTTTGCAGGTGACAATCCAAAGTTTTGGGAAAACCAACTTTCTACTGCAACCACAGAGGTGATCTGTGTGGATTTGCTTGGTGGCTGCAAAGCGGATCTGATGGATCGCAACGTCTATGGATATTTGTTGCAGTTAGCAGCAAGTGGGCGTGTTCGCGCCATTTTGGGAGGACCACCATGCAGAACGGTATCAGCACTTCGGTTTCAACAAGATGGAGGACCACGTGTGGTGCGAAACGAAGAATGGCCCTATGGTGTGCCTGACCTTTCCACAACCGAGGCAGAGCTGGTCATGAACGATGTGGTGCTCCTCTTCAGGTACTTGTCACTGTATGTCGTGGCTGAGGATGTGCGACGGCTCAACGATCCTGTGACGCAGTTCATCCTCGAGCAGCCTGAAGATCCAGCGCGGTATCGCAGTGCTGAAGATGTTGCTGCACATGGCTACATCTCCATTTTTCGGACAAAAGAATGGAGGGACTTTCAGAAGAAGTACAACCTCCATATGCTGCACTTCGACCAAGGGCCTATGGGTCATGAGCGACGAAAGCCCACAACCTTGGGAACGTCAATGGAAGTGCTTCTTCAACTTGATGGGCTACGTGGAGAACCAAGTCAGCCAGCTGCAACCCATGCAGATCAACCACTTCAACAACGAATTGAAGCTTCAAAGCGATGGGCTAGCTGGGCACCTGGTTTGAAACTTGCGTTGGCCACAGCCATCAAACAACATCTACAAATGCTGGACTGTGAAAAGTCAGTATGTGAGCGGGGTGCTGTGCACTCACCGCGAAGGGCCGAACATGCTTCAGTACAACAGTTGAAAAATGGCCCAGGACAACATAATGATCAAATTTCAGTGCAATCGTTTGAACCTCATACAATGCGATCACTTGAAAACAGGACGGAAAGTCCACAAGACAATGTCCCAACATCTCATCAAAGTCGAGATGATCAATCTCAACGACCTTCAAGGGTGAAAGCATTGGGACCAGTGGCGCTTGAACAATGGCGTCGGCACTATCTCAATGACCATCTACCTGCACGTCGGGATTGTGCACAGTGTGTGAGGGCACAGGCGAGAAGTAAGCCTCATCGACGAGTACAACATCCGGATGCATTCACATTGAGCATTGACCTTTCAGGCCGACTATCTCCAGGAGATGACCAACAGGCAAAAGGCTGCCGATACATGCTCATTGGATGTTACACATACCCGGTGACCAGGGATGGCAAATCGCTTCTTCCGGTTCCAGGACAACCAGATCAAGACGTTGATCATCCACTGCCTGGTCTCGACATCGACATGTCAGAAGACGACAAGGGCCCGGGGGAGGATGGTGATGTGCCTGAGGAGAACATCTTTCCGGAAGAGGAGGAGGCGATCCCAGAGGGAGATGAACCCCAGCCTGTCAAAAGGGCCAAGTCCATGAATGCAACATGGATGCGTCTGGTCGAGACTGCAACTGATGTGACGGTCCGGCAATTGACTTTTGTGCAGCCCTTGAAGAGCAGAGCCGTGAAACATCTCCTACCTGCACTTTCCAGAATATATGCACGGTTGCGAAGCCTTGGCCTTCCTGTCTACAGGCTACACTCTGACAGAGCACGTGAACTGACCTCTGCTGAAACACAAGCCTGGGCTTTGGATCGCAACATCTTGACAACAATGACATGTGGGTCATCATTCAAATCCAATGGAAGATGTGAGGCGGAAGTTGGCGTGATCAAAAAATCCATCAGGATTTTGATATCCTCTGGCAGTTGCAGCTTGACTCAATGGCCATTGGCCGCAAGACACCTTGGTGAACGTCGTCTTCGAGGCCAGTTGTCGATTTTGGGTTGGCCAGTTGGGCGCTTGGTGAAGTTTGGGGCAAAGGCCTATGCCTTACGTAAGTCTTGGCAGTCACGTTATGCTCCTTGGCGAGAAGATCGCGAAGAAGTTCAAGTTTTGGGTCCTGATGCCAACTCATCATTGACCAACACTGGATACTATGTGCGATCTGTGGCAACGGGCCGCCATTTCTTCACTGATGATATCATCATCCCTGAGGCCAACCAACCTGCAGTTGAGGATCAGGTGTTGTATCTACCTGAAAGAGCAGCCGAAGTTCCTGCACGACGACAACGTCGAAAAGCTGCTCAGCCTGCCATATCAATGTTTGACATTGAGGGGGAGAGGACGATCTTGGAAAGGTGTCCAACAATGTTTGAACCGCCGACACCCTCACATCATGGTGCCTCGAGTGACAGTTGGTCTTTGGAAACAACCATGTCAACGGACGAGAGCACACCAAGAAGGGTTGACTATGAGGAGGAGGAACAGTGGTCTGGAGGTGGGGATGAGGAGGGGGTGCCTAACTCTCGGGCTGGTGGCGCATACCCGAGGACCCCACAACAAACAACTCAAGCTCTTGCTCTACGTCGACTTCATCTCAATGTCACGGACTATATCAGAGAGGAGCTGCAGCACATTGATGCGTCGTCTACGGAGCAGGCGCTGTGGATGCCGGTGGTGACGGAGGCGATCATCAACAGAGTGGCTTTGGAAGAGAGACTTCTCTCAATGGCTGAGGTTGACACCAAAGATGGGCAACTTGAAGAAGAATTCCTGGTCACAAGAACGGTTGGGAACAAGGAGGTGTGGGAGAACTTGAGTGCCTGGGAAGCCTCGATACGAGCTGAGTATCAGCAACTGGTGGTGCAAAAGGAGGCGGTGAAACAAATGTCCAAAAGCGAGCTCTACGAGATTGCAGAGCGCAAGCAGCTTCCGATAGAACTTCTACCAGGAAAAATGGTGCACACACGGAAGGCTGGAAGTGGAGCTTATCGCTCACGAGCAGTTGTATGTGGCAACTATCAAGAGGCCAGTGCAGAAGAGCGCTACGCTGGAGGTGCTGACGGAAACCAAATTCGGATGATGCTCCGAACAGCTGCGCTCCAACGATGGGCTTTGGCTGGCACAGACGTGCGAGTTGCGTTCTTGAACGCTCCGAAGCGCAACATCAACAAGTTGACCGCCATGGAGGTGCCCTACGTGTTCAAAAAACTTGGCCTGGCAGCAGCCAGCGATGTGTGGCTGATAGAAAAGGCTCTCTACGGCCTTGTTGCATCACCCAGAGACTGGTGCATTTACCGGGACGAGGTCCTGCCAACTTTGAGATGGACACGAAGTGCTGATGGCGAGGACTATTTTGGTCGTTTTGTGCACTCTGGAGATGACAACATGTGGAGGCTGATGGAGGTGAACACCAAAACGGGCCAAGAAACATGGGCTGGGCTGATGTCGGTCTATGTTGACGACTTGTTGGTGTCAGCGGAGCCAGAAACAATTCAGGCAGCGATGGATGCGGTGGCCAAAACATGGACTATCTCTGCAGTCGAATGGGCCTCAACCGACAAGCCGCTGCGGTATTGTGGTTTTGAAGTTCTAGCTGATGAACGTGGTGATGGATTTCAAGTTTCCCAAAAGATGTTTGAGCAAGAACTTCTGAGTCGATGGGCAGTTTCAGAATCTCTGGCCTACCCTGCGTTCAAGATCAACGAGGAGGACGAGTTGGTGACCTCCGAGATCAACCAGGCTGACATCAAGAGCGCACAAGCACTCACAGGAGCTCTTTTGTGGTTGTCTACGAGGACAAGACCTGACTTGGTGCATGGTGTATCAGCGATGTCACGCTTGGTGACCAAAAAACCCAAAAAATCTTTGGAGATTGGCCATATTCTCTTGAAATATCTTCATGGAAATCCTGGTGGAATTCACCGCCCAAATGGAGTAGCAAATGGTGAATGGGGAGCTCGAGGGCAACTCAAAGTGAGACGCCATTCCAAGTTGTTGGAAGTGTATGCGGACATCGCATATGCAGCGGGGTCAAACCACCGCAGTGTGCAGGGCCTAGTGATTTGCTATGCTGGAGTTCCTGTGGCATGGCAGTGCAATCAACAGCCATTTGTGACGCACTCAACAGCTGAAGCAGAACTGGTGTCTTATTGCGAAGCTCTTTTAGCAGGGCGTGCCTCAGAAGCTCTTCTATGTGCCATTTGGGGGGAGGATCTCAATGCCAACACATTTGAGCGAGTGATGTACGGCGACAACGCCGCAGCTATTGGCTTGGCGCATGGAGTCACGGCAGCTTCATGGCGCACTCGACATCTTCGAATTAGGTCGAGCATTCTCAAAGAGGCCCTACAAGAAAGTTCTGATGTTCCAGGTGGACAGTGGCAGCTGATTCATTTGAAGGGCACAGAATTAGTGGCCGATGGATGCACGAAGCCTTTGAATGGACAGGCCTTCTTCAGATTTTTGGAGGATTTGGGCCTGAAGCGAGGTGTCAAAGCCGAAGCTGGAGAGACGACATCGACTGGCGACGGAGTGATGATCGGTGGTGGAGGTGGTTTTGCAGCCGTGAAGGCGCTGGTCATTGGAAGCACTTTGATGTCAGCAGCTCAAGCATCAAATGAGGACAAGGGCGATATTGACTTCACGCCCTTCATGGTGACAGGGGCAGCGCTGATGGCCTTTGGGGCGATCTATGTTGGACAGCTGGTTCAACAGGTTTCAAGCTGCTGCCTTCGCAGGATCAAAGCCTTGGAAGAGGGTGAGCGACGTCCCGCCAATCAACAATGGGAAGAACAAGAATCGTCAGAGGAGGGCAGTTTCATAGTGATTCCTGGGGACGAGGTTTCGCAGGGAACTACACCAATGAGATTGACAAAACGGTCGGGCTCTTGCAGTGCGGCGAGCACTACATCCTTGGGTTTAACAACACAGTCGGGCTCGAGCAGTGCGGCGCGCACTACATCACGGAGTTTAACAACAAGGTCGGGCTCGAGCAGTGCAGCGCGAGCTACATCTCAGAAATTGACATCACGATCGGGCTTGAGCGCTGGGGGCACATCAAGCGATGGCGTAGATGCTACATCAACGAGTATGCCTCAACAGTCGGGCTCACAGCAGCGTGGGAGAAACTCTTTGAGGGCGAATCAATGCTCAGGGGGCGTAATCACTGCAGGTGATGGAGGGCATAGCGATGGTGGTTCACCTGGGGGTGAGTGCAGCTTGGGCGAACCTGGAGCTGCTGCCGCATCGAGCTCTTCAACATCGGGCTCAGCATTTCTGAGAGGCGGTGAGGACGTTCAAACTGAACATGTCCCTGAAAACCCTTGGAACCGTTTTCAACATGAAAACAAAGGACGAGGCTGGTCTAAAGCGACCATGTCCAAGAAATATAAAGATTTGAAGAAGACATGAATGCCTTGAGCCTATTCAATGTTCCAAGATTTTTGGCTGTTTTTCACACGTGAGTCGATGAGGGACTCATACTATCGCGAGACGATAGGGGGGAGTCTGACCAGATTCATACCCCATGTTACATACTGAAGGCATTTTGTACCAAGTGAAAACAGGGCGGTTTAGCCGATGAGATGGGGTTTATCAACTCGGAACGGGGGGGGGCTCACCTTATACCTTAAACCCAATCGTCGATCCAGTGCCCGCACTCCCATTCTTTTGAGTGGCACACATCAGGAATTTGGATGTGTAGCTTCAGTGTTAGCTTCCACTTATATAACTTCCAGTAGTACCGCACAAGGCGGTGGCGGAAGTTTCAAAAATGGAAAACCTATAGGAGAGGTGAGTTTTTTTGGGATTATGGATATGTTTTTTGACGTGTCAAGTTCCCAGTCCGGTGATCACTGATCCGCGTATGTTTTCCGCTGGAAAACATCCGGCTGGTCCACGGTCCATGATTCCAGCCGCGGGATGGAACGTCCATGGAACCAGTCGCCAGTCCTGTTGCCCAGTCCACCATATGTTGCCTTTATGATGGTGGATGTACTCACATTAATGACACAATCTTATTGATATGATGATGTTTAATATATGTGTATATATATATATGGACACGTTAATCATGACATGCATACCTGGTTGGTGGTTTCAAACATTTTTTTATTTTCCTTAATATATGAGATAATCCTTCCCATTGACTATATTTTTCAAGATGGTTAAAACCACCAATCAGTTATATGATGTAAAGTCTTTTTGCGCGCAGACCAACGTACCCATCGCGTCTGCCTGCTTTTGTGGCTGGCTATGTGCCTATTGGTCATACCTTTGCCCAGTCATCACCATAAATACTGCTTGGTGGTTTGGAACATGAATTTTATGACTTTCCATATATTGGGAAGAATCATCCCAACTGAGTTTCATATTTTCCAGAGATGTTGAAGCCACCAACTAGAATATATAGGTGGTATGGAAATCCCATTCCCAGTCATTTTGGTGGTAGAAATGACATTGTTTTGCCCCAGCTGCTCACGTGACCTGACGTGACCTCATTCCTAAAGGGATGAGTGCTGACTGCTTAGTAGTAGAGCCAAGCAACCAAGATTGGAATCCGGAACATCATCATGATTGACCAATATAATATGGAAATATAGATGGACTAATTTTCCTGATGTTCCTATATTGATTCCATTTACCAACATTGTTCCTATATTGATTCCATCATTGACTAATATAGGTCAATCATAATGGAATCAATATAGGAACATCAGGAAAATTGATAGATGACAATAGAACTGAACCAATATAGGAACTAATCTGACCTTATGGATGGTTCAGGAACATAAACCTTTAATGACTACCATGACAAACCTATCATTAGCTAGATCATCGGATGATTTTAACCACACATTGGCTTAGCATGTTTATTGTTAGTGATATTGCTAAATAGCAACCTTATTTTTTCATAGAGTTTCATATCGTTTTATATTATGCTTTAATGACCTGGTATTGGAATATTATTGGTCGGTAAATACGCGAAGCCTTAGATTTTCTTCCACCTTGAGGTGAAGATTGTGGTGAGCGTCACCTACTTTCAATGGCTTCTTTTTAAGTGACCCAGCAGGGCACAGTAGGGCAGCTTCTGGAAACCATGGTGTCAAATATAGGGGTAAACTTGGGGTAAACCGAGGTTCCGGTAAAGGTCATATATGTAATATTCCCAATCCAATGAACTTCCGTCCGTTTCCGTTTTCTGGTTGATCCCCATGGCTTAGACATGAAGCCTCAAGTCTCACAAGGGGACTTTGTGAACACCCAGAGGGTGAGCGAAAAAACGAGAACAGACAAACCTCAAAGTGTGAGTTTGAAACGGGACTTTGTCAAAACTACTAGGACAAACATCTGCAACTAGCAGTTACAGTATTTTGATTTGAAAACTAATTTTGCAGTCGGGCCCCATACCTTGAATAAAACTCGCCCGAACTCGTCAAGGTTAGTGTGAAAATTGGGAAGCAATTTTCCCTACGAACAAATGGCAATTTCATGCCCATAACTTGGGGGTCCATCCAGCAATCTTTACTGGATCAGATTTCATATGCCGTAGGCACCATCCCCAACTAGGCTTTTAGTAAACTCCCAGTTGTGATGATTTAAGTTCTGACTCAATAATTCTTGTTTGCTGGGACTCAACGGGTTTAAGGGAAAATATGGGAAAATCGAAACCGGGAAGTTAAGTTATATAAGCATAGCACGAGTCCGTTCCCCAGAGGTGGGAAGGTAGGTCCATTTTAAAAGACTACGTGATTGTCATAGCACGGAGAAAAGCAAGATGCAGCCCACGCACCCGAATGCTCACACGTATGTTAATGGTACAGATGCCGAAACACATGCATATGCAGTCACGCAGAACACTTTTGTGAAACAGTTTAGTTCAACAGTCTTGTGCATTTTTCCCCTGTTACCATACCAGTGCACCGTAGACTGTGGAATATGGAAGAAGGTGGCGTGCCAAGTGTGGAGTGTGGAGTGTAGAGTCTGGAGTGCAAAGTATGGAGTGTAAAGTGTAGAGTGTAAAGTGTAGAGTGTAAAGTGTGGAGTGTAAAGTTGAATTCCTCTCAGTGATGCCGTTTGACCTCCGGGAAGTTAAGTTGTATATCTATAGCGCCAATCCGCCCCCAAATGTTTTTTTTAAATGCATTTCTGTAGGAAAATCACCAGCTTTAAAGCCATGATTTTTTCAAAATTATTCCATAACATATGATGACTGGTTGGTGGTTTGGAACATGAATTTTATGACTTTCCATTCAGTTGGGAATTTCATCATCCCAACTGATGAACTCCATCATTTTTCAGAGAGGTCGGTATACCACAAACCAGCTTTGAAAGTAACTAAGTATGGTAATCAATGGGATTTTGCACCATATTTTGCACCATACAATCACCATGAATATTTCGGGTAGGTTTTTCCTCACCAACCAGGTCTGACCAATCCAATCCGAGTTCACCAGGTACGGATTTCGCTTGGGAGATGAGGAGGCCATGGATGCCATGTGGATGCCATGGATGGCACATTGTCCTAGAAAATCAGAGGCTGATTTGTTAGGGTAAATGTTCAAACATAGTCCATACATCTTGACAACTTAAGCTGTCCAACATCACTGGAAATGGTGGTTGGATTGGTAAGAATCAGCCCAAAAAAAAAGTACTCTTCAGATTGCTGAATTATGATAATCCTACTGGTACTTTATATATACAGATATCTCTCGGGTAATCAGACATAGCTATGGAAGATTTTAGCATTGAAATGATCGGTGAATCATCGAACTATATAAGGGCCATGGCTTCCATAGCAAACCCCATTCATATCCCCATGTTTGTTGGTTAAATTCCCCATGACCTATGAAACCCCATTAGATCATCATAGGGTCACGAAGACCAGGATCATCAGATCTCTTTTTTTCTGATAAATAATAGTAGTATGTAGATGTATGTAGTATGTACAGTATATTGGGGGTTGCTACAATACTAGTAACGAATGATTTATTAATTATTTATTATTGTAGTAGGATTATGTAGGATTTACTTTTCTATCTTTTTGGGGGGTTCTATAATACGGTTTTATTGGCGCTCCATCCATGGTTTCATGAGAAATTACTGGGATGAATGATGGGATGTGGGCCCCCATTGATATCAATTGTCCGAAGCTCGATATGTCAGAAGCCCAATGGTTAACTTAGTGAAAATAAAGCAACTTAGTGAAAACCCGCCATGAAGTTTGCTTTATTTCACTTAGTGTAACTTAGCTACTTAGATGGGGCCCCCACGTACTGTACACTACCGTTTTCGCCAAGCCTTTGACTGAGATCTATCTCTGGCATAGCCTCACCTGTGCTCTCGAAATGCAACGAGCTCAGTCGTCAGATGTCCTTCCCAGTGTCATGAAGGCTTTCCGAGTCCAGTGGATAATGGGGGGTTTCCATAAATGGGGGTACTCCAATACCTGGATGGTTTTTGTAGGGGAAAATCCTACTACAATAGATGAGAATTGGGGGTACCCACAATTTAGGAAACCTCCATATTTTGATTCCAGTGGATATATTGATATTCATTAGATTCCAAAGACATCCAAATACATTCTACATGGCTTCCTATTTCCATTGTGCCATAGCCATGTAGGCTTCGTTGATGGCGAAAGTCTCGATGGGTCGTTCCATTCCAAGGCCAGTGCTGTGCATTCTGCATGCGACTTACGCCCCGATGCCCCAAACATTGGACCGGCCGAGCGTTCTCCATGTTGATGGGGGTTTATCTAGTCATACCCGTTTTGAACATTTTTGAACAAAGGTGGATCTTGGGAAGATTCATGAAATATCCTAGGCTAAACTAACATAGATGTGGAACACCATGGAAAACCGATGGTTTTCCGTTCAGAATATGATCTACAAATGGTGGTTTTTGCACATCTATGGTGTTGTCCACATAGATCGCATATATTGAATCGCTATGGTGTTGTCTCTGACGTGGAGTGGGTCATGTGAAAGAAAACTTGGGGGTTCTCCAGTCTTTGGTGAAGTCGGGGAAGACGTGAATCATATCAATATATACCCTCTGGTTATTTAACATAGCTATTGGAAATGGCCTATTTATAGATGATTTATTAGTATTTACCTATTAAAAATATTGATTTTCAATGGCTACGTTAAATAACCAAAAGGTAAAATATATTGATGCCATTGGTCAATTACAACAATCCCAACAGAACGTCACTGCAAATAACTTTAACTATCCCGAAGTGGATGAACTTTTCAGGTTGATGACGAAGTAATCTCATCCATCGATATGAGATATGCCCCCCTTTTTGTTCGGTTGTTCGGACCGCCGTTGGGGGAATAGATCCACCATCTCCACCATCAATATTTGGAGGGATCACATGGATCACATGGATCGTCACAGCCGGACAGCTGAGATCATAAGATCAACTGAGGCATATCCCTATGGAAAAGAATGGGTGGATAACCTGCTTGATGAGCTGCCGGAGGCGCCAGTCGGACAGCTAAGTTGACCTAAGTTGACGCACAGAACTCACTTGCGGACAGCTGTGGCTTGTGGGGGAACTGTAGTCTCCTGGTGGGGTTTATAAAGCAACTTGTAATTGGGGGGCGTCACCTTGTAACCAACTACCCCCATGTTTTTTGGCTTTCTGTCTCAAAAACCTAGCGGCTCCATGCACCACTTTACCTTTGGATGGTTGAAGGACATGATAGACTCAATTATCCCTTCCCCGCATTAATCAACACTCCCCCAGAACAACAAAAAAAGGAAAACAAATCCTGATGATGAAATATGATGAAATATACATCTAGTCATTTTGGTTTCCTTTTTTTTAAGAGGGACCAATTCGATAAATCCCGTTGACATGGATTACAATCCTATGGTAATCCCAATGTAATCCATATAGTCCCAGTTTGATCCATGAACTCCAAGTAAAAATCTGCTTTTAGCCCACCTTTTTCTCTATATTCAAATCCCTTATTTCAATTCAGTACAATGGAAATCCATTGAAACCATGAAAAAATCCATTGAAATCCCGTTTAAATCTATTGAATTCTAAGCAATCTGCGATCGCAGAATCCCATCATCCAGGGCCAAGCTGCGGCTAAAGCTGACCCTTCGGCTGACCCTTCGACTGCGGCGCGACAGGATGTCCTGGGCTGCGGGTGTTAGTGAGATGATTTACCATCTGGTTAGGACTAACATCGCCATGGAAATCACCATTGTTAATAGGTAAATCCTCATTTTTATCATCTATTTTTACATAGCCATCAAAAAACTATGTTTTTTTAGTGATAACCAGAGGGTAGATATATGTAATATAATATATATATATATATTATATTTAGATCACCTTGATTTCCGGAGTCCATGTTATGTCCGACTAATGGGAAATCCACTAGAAATGGGGAATCTATATATATATAGGGTATGTTAGTTGATCAAACTGGGAAACTTGATAAATGGTTGTTGCTTGATGAATAGTGGGGCTATACCAACTATCATCTATTCTTGGGGAGTATCACAATCTATGAATTGGAAATCCGTTCTCAACCAACCAGTATAAAGGGACGAAAATCTGCTTTCAGGTAGTATTTGTCATAGAAAAGTGTTGTGAACTAGACAACTATTCAATGGTTACTTAACTAATCATACTATGAAAATCTAGTCTCACTGGGGGAACCAATCTGGTTGTTTCCTGTCAACCCCGGATGAAAAATCACCCAAACTGTGCCCCCAAACTGTGATCATCTGCTACTCACTTTAGGTACTTCCCCAATTAGCCATCACACCCTAATGGCAAATTCATGGGGCTTGAGATTACATCAATTTATATTTCATATCTAACCCATAGGATCCATGTATGCTATATATGGTAACATTTACCATCAATATACCCCAAATGTTAGCATATATACCATACATGGATCCTATGGGTAATAATGTGTCAAAACTATAAACATGGACGCAATTCTTGGATGTTCTCGGAAATTCTGCATCTTTGCCACGTGCAATTTTGTTTGTTCCCCAGGAGCCGCTGGGACTGCACGCTTGTTGTCGCAAGCTAGAGAGGCCGCAACACGGGGTGTAGGGGATGGATAACATCAACACACGGATGGATAAAGATGATACTTAGAGGATCATACCACGGATTTTTTCAGTGGTTTGTAACCTTTAAAGTAACCATAGCTAGTTCGCCCATTGTATATATTATATATCATATTAAAATTTTATGAATGGGACAAGCCTGCAAATCAGGGAATTACGATCACTCGGCTTCTGAACCACTTGCGGTTCGTGGGATGATCCTCCAGGTACAGAAAAAAAACACCTTCTGGTGATGTGAGGGTCGAAACATCTCTGGTTGGTGGTTTCCAAAGTTTAGCCAGGAACGGTGCCAACTCACCTTGTCCCTTTGTTTGGCAAACATGTTTTATTTCCCATTTCATATACATAATATATGGGATGTCATCCTTCCCATTGACTCATATTTTTCAGGGGGGTAGGTCAACCACCAACCAGATATGTTGGGGAATGAACATCTATTTCTATAGCAGCTCTTTTAGATGCCAGGGGAACCTGGGTGAACTGACCCGCAGCCACTAGTTTTGCACTCTGTGTTCACGGAGATATGCAAAGATAAACAGCACAGAAGAGAAGAGAAGAGAACAGACAAAATGCAATATAATATACTATTTAATTTACTATATAATATACTATATAATAGACTATAAACCATACTATATAATATGTTTTTTTTTAATACTATATAATATACTATATAATATCCTATATAACATACTAAATAAGATACTATATAATATGCTTTATTATTTACAATATAATATACTATATCATATACTTTATAATATACTATATAATACACTATATAATATTCTATATAATAGACTATATAATATACTATATAATATACTATGAAATTTACTATTTAATATACTATATATTTCTGAATAATATACTGTATAATATTATATTTAATATACTAAATAATATACTACATAATTTACCAGATAATATATTATATCATATACTCCATAGTATACTATTTAATTTACTATTTAATATACTATATAATATTCTATCTAATATACTATATAATATACTATATAATATACTATTTAATATACTATTTAATTTACTATATAATTTACTATTTAATATACCATATAACATACTATATAACATACTATTTAATATGCTATATTATATACTTTATAATATACTATATAATATACTATATAATATACTACTTAATATACTAGATAATATACTAGATAAAATACTAGATAAAATACTATATAATATACTATTTAATATACTATATAATATACTATATAATATACTATTTAATATACTACATAATATACTTTATAATATACTTTATAATATACTATATAATATACTATTTAATATACTATATAATATACTATATAATATCCTATATAACATACTAAATAACATACTATTTAATATGCTTTATTATTTACAATATAATATACTATATCATATACTTTATAATATACTATATAATACACTATTTTATTTACTATATAATAGACTATATAATATACTATATAATATACTATATAATATACTATGAAATTTACTATTTAATATACTAAATACTTCTAAATAATATACTATATAATATTCTATTTAATATACTAAATAATATACTACATAATTTACTAGATAATATATTATATCATATACTCCATAGTATACTATTTAATTTACTATTTAATATACTATATAATATTCTATCTAATATACTATATAATATTCTATATAATATACTATTTAATATACTATTTAATTTACTATATAATTTACTATTTAATATACCATATAACATACTATATAACATACTATTTAATATGCTATATTATATACTTTATAATATACTATATAATATACTATATAATATACTATTTAATATACTAGATAATATACTAGATAAAATACTATATAATATACTATTTAATATACTATATCATATACTTTATAATATACTATATAATATACTGTCTTATATGCTATATAATATACTTTATAACATACTATATAACATACTACTGTTTAATATGCTATATTATATACTTTATAATATACTATATAATATTCTTTGTAATATACTACATAATATACTATATAATATACTATATGACATACTATGATTATTGGACTTTTCCTTAGGCAACTATCAAACAATGAACTATGCTTAATTAGTTGGATGGATAGAGATGGATAGATAGCTAGGTCATGGATGATAATGCATGATAATGCTAGATTGATAGCTAATGGATACGCCAAGTTTGTCGCCAGGTGCCTTTACACCGGTAGCCTCTTTGTCACTCGGTTTGATATTCCGGGACGGGAACCTGGTACTCAAGTTGTGTTTGTTGGAGTTTTCTTGGGATACCCTCTGGTAAACTAACATAGCTATGGAAAATCACCATTTTATTGGGAACATACACTATAAATGGCCATATTCAATAGCTATGTTAAATTACCAGAGGGTAGCTTCGGTATCTTTATGTGCTTTGTAGTATTTCGACAAATCTGCTATTTTTGAGCATGATTCCGATTTAATTTGATGTTAAAGTCATGTCCAAATTATGGGCACTCACTAAGGTTTGAAGGTGTGCAAAAGTCCCTGTGAATACGGCTTGATGAAACATCATAAAATCCCTAAATCAAACTCTGAAAGATCATTTTGGTTTGTTAGTTGAAACTATATAGATGTTTCAGTTCCATCTTGACCATATTTGCCTAACTTTGTTTTTGCTCATATTCTCAATTCTTGTTGGTTCTGTTTGTTACATGCACATATATATATATATACTCGTATATTATGGTCTATATGTTTTTCCATATATGGCACATGGTCTATCACAAAAAATCCATTTAGATTTACTTACATCCATTGTGTGTTGCTGCTCGAACTACCAACATTCCAACACTTTCCTGGCGAAACCCGCGCGTTCTGCGTCGCGCCAAACCCAGGTGCTGTCTGCTGCTGCAAGCGTGCGCATCTGAGATGAGCTAACGGCATCAACGACCTTGGGATGGATGGTTACTACTCACTGCTTAACAATTGATGCTTTATGAAGGTTCGGTTAATTATGGTTCATTGATAATTTAATGATGGTGATACTACAATCATGAAGGTTCGGTTGATTATGGTTCACTGATAATGATGGTGATACTACAATCATCTACAATCATGAATGTTCGGTTGATTATGGGTCATTGATAATGATGGTGATACTACAATCATGAAGGTTCGGTTGATTATGGGTCATTGATAATGATGGTGATACTACAGTCATGAAGGTTCGGTGAATGTTCATTGATAATGATGGTGATACTACAATTATGAAGGTTGGGTTAATTATGGTTCATTGATAATGATAGTGATACTACAATCATGAAGGTTCGGATAATTATGGTTAATTGATAGTGATGGTGATACTACAATCCTGAAGGTTTGGTTAATTCTGGTCAATCGATAATGATGGTGATACTACAATCATGAAGGTTCGGTTGACTATGGTTACAGTAATTGATAATGATGGTGACCCCGGCAATACTAAATATGTATTGGACGGACATTGGTTTTTGGAAATTGATGGAAATTGTTAAAAACACACGGTAAGCGATGGGACCTTCCCAAATTAGCGATACCCCTTTTCAAGGTTATGTCATTGTATTTCTCTAATATCCACATTAGCGATGCCCAAATTGGACGTTGATTTCTGTGAATTATATATATATATACATAAATAGCAGTTTCCTGCAAGGGATACCCCCCAAGTTTACCATATATCATTATTGTACAAACGTGTGGTAAGCGATGGGACCTTCCCAAATTTGTGGATGTCCTTTCCGTGAACCTAGGGTTTTCGAGATTGCTCATATGATAATTGGGCTAAAACATGTATCTTAATAATAGAAGAAAAGTTGGGATTCTGCAACTGACGATTAAATTGAGATACATTCTGTATAATATATTATTTACAGTGTTTCATATAGTTGCCTAATAGTTACCTTGCCTGGCGCAGGATTTCGCAACCATCCACAGTAGGATCCGTATAGGATCCGATATTTGACAACCCCAATACTTCCCAGTACTTGTTGTTTTTTCTCATAAGATGATGGCATGTTTTCGCAAGTTCACTGGGTTGACTATCGAACTTTCAAGGAAATATGTTCCAGCCATTTCCAATCCTGTGGTTATAGTGTTTTTTTAATTATGTGGGTAAAACAATAATAAACCATCCCCCCAGTCATCATCATTTTTGTAGGTGGTATAAACCATTCCCAAATGCGTGGTTTATGGCATTGTTTTACCCACATTATATGAGCCACCGCAAATTCCCGGCAATACTAAACATGTAAGGGACGGACATTGGTTTGTAGAAATTTATGGAAATGGTTAAAAACACGAGGTAAGCAATGGGGCCTTTCCAAATTAGCGATACCCCCTTTCAAAGTAATGTCATTTTGAACATTGATTTCTGACGTTGTTTGTGAAGCAGATTTGGGCCCACAAGGGTACGTGCTCCTCAGAAAGTGTTCTTCTTGATATCTATGGAGTTGTCCGCAGAGAAGGGAATCCGCAGAAGCGGAAGCCAAGTCCCCGTAAACACGTTTGTTTCACTAGCTGCCTGCACATCATTGACTTGCATGTTTTCATTGACTCTCGACTTGAACTTGCGCCATGTCGATTGCCTCTCCGCTGACTTTATCTCCCCACTTCTGCTGTTTAGTGCAGCTTCTTTGTGACACTGACAAAACTATTTTCGTTGGTGAAGAGTGTTTCCATTGACCCCCCCCCATGAGCACTTGCACTGTTTTGCTTGCCTCTTTGCTGACTCTCTGCTGTTGTTTCATGAAGCTGCTTTCTGGCAAAGTACTACAGTATCAAGAGAGACCAAATTTGGAAAATCATGAGGTGAACCTTAGCGATGCTCTAGCCATACCCATGCGATACCCCTTTTTCTGTTCCAGGCACATCAGTCTGTGACACATTCAGATTTTCTGGTGGCAAGCTAGATAGAGATAGCTAGATAGATAGGTAGCCAGCTAGCCAGCCAGCCAGCTAGACAGACAGACAGATAGATGGATTGGTTTTCTATCTGACATTCTTTTTGGCAAAGGTTTGGGCCTATAGGGCGCGGAAAGCTGACAAGCGCCATAGCATTCGGGTTTGTACACCCGGAGAGCTGGAGAATGCTGGAGAGCTCGCTGTAGAATGGCTGTGTAGAGGTGGCTGTTCAACAAGCTGGCTGTCCATGCTGGCGGTGGGGAAAAAGAGATTTGCAAAGCACAGCCTCCGCCCTGGAGTCAGGTAGATCATTAATTTTTCCTGCAAGCGATACCCGTCAAATTTGCTATATATCATTTTTGTGCAAACGTGTGGTAAGTGATGGGACCTTTCCAAATTTATGGATGTCCATTCCGTGAACCTAGGGTTTTCGATATTGCTCTCACATACATACATACATACATACATATAGATATATATATACATATAGATATATATAAATAATAAATAAATATATATATAGATATATATACATATTCCAACTTGCAAGTCCAAACCGTTTTTTTGTTGGTCGAATCTCCATCTTTCTGGTACCTAAAATCGTCTAAAGGAAATTTTCGGATCATCCCACGAAGAAAATAAGTGGTTAGCAACCATGGTTAGTTTAATTGTAAGTGGTCAAAAATGGTTGATCTATGGTTAATTGGTTAGTTTAATTGTAAGTGGTTTAACCATAATTTATAAATGGATGAACTAACGATGGTTGATAATAAATTGTTAGTTTTTATCCGTTTCTCAATTGGATAAACTATTTCAGGAACTTACAATCACGAGAGTTGTTAGCCACTCACTAAGTGGGATGATCTTCCAAGTACAAATGTTCCTGGGAAAGTTTCTGGCAGTTTTGTAGTAATTATTGGTGGGGTATTGGAGTCAACACGGCGAAGATGGCAGTGTGTTTATCAGCAACACGGCGATGGTTCAAGATTTCTGACAGATATGCGCGTGACTAGAAGGGAACATCACTGCTTGACTCAAACTGCTCAACTTGTTGTGACCCCCAAAAATTGCAAGCAGTTGTGGTTTGCCTATAGTTTAAATCCCAGAATTCACCAGAATAGTCTGGTGGGTTTTGAACGGGATAGCCAGGTGCTGATCATTTGCTGGACAGGACCTCAGTATGGGCCAGGGCGTCGCCACCCTGTATGTTGAGCAATTTGTTGGATGGCACTTATTTTTGTGTGATTAAAAACAACCAACATAGATATCCTCTGGTAATAAAATGTGGTTTGTTGGAAAAATCATTTTTAGATTATGTGTCCATTAAAACCTGCATGTAAAAGGGGATTTTCCATTGCCATGTTTGAATAGTCAGCTCTTGTCACTGGGTGGAGTAGACCTTTGTCCATCGTTTCAAGAGACTGGAGTTTCTAAAAAAAAACACATATGACTGTTTCCTAAAATAGGGATACCTCTTTGAAATTTGAAAGGATGTTCATCATAGACCATCCAACTCTTGGGGTACCTCCATTTTATCCCCATCTTCTGGGTCAAAAAAGATGTCGCCCCATGTGGAGTTTTGAGATGAAAATTCATTCATAAACTCATCCAACTGGAGACAATCATGATATATCCGCCAAAGTCATATCCATTCACGTTGTATGTCCAAGCATCTTATTACCTCTCATCTTACGTGCCCAAGGAAGAAGTTGTTGGTCAATTTTTATATCGACCGATTTCGTTGAGATGTCCCAGAAGAATGATCCCAAGTACCATCCGACAATCAAAGGTGGTTTGCTGGAAAATCCACCATTTGGTTAACGATGTTTTCCCTGGATTCCCCATTGCCAGCCGTTTGATGAAACCGGAGGCGAATGTCAACCCTGGATTAGTAAACCCTAGGCTGTTTAAGTGGCTTTCAGTATCAGATTATCACTATCCGGAAGGTACCTCCTAAGTAAAAAGACCATGGTCCAAGATACTTTAATTGTTTTTCACAGGATCTTGTCACTCCTTCTACAAGAGAAACTGTGGTAACCATTAATCCAGGCTTAACATTATACAATACATTAATCCATATATACATATATAATTATATTAATGTTCATGAACAAATCCCTATTTGTTGATGGTTAAATCTCTTGGCTTCACACTGAGGTTACTACCCCCTTCCATGGATTTGCAGACGATGCCACCGGTCTACAATTTCACCTGTGAAGAGGCGCTGACAGCTGACCTTCACCGGAATCCCGGGTGGGCCTGGGTTGAATGGCCCTAAAAATTGGGGAAATCATTTGGGGATATATTTTCCCAAGTATAGTGGGGAAATAAATGTTTATAATGGGGATATATTTTCCAAGTATAACTTAATATTTGGGATATATCACTATAAATGGGATTATTCTGAATGATGGGATATATTTTCCCAAGTATAGTTATATTGGGAAATAAATTATTCATCATATCAAATTATAATCCCAAAATATAGTGGGGATAAGGTACTGGGAATAAGTTGCTATAACATCGGGAAAATAAAGTAGTGGGTCGAAACAGACCTTTTGAATGCAGTCGCAACGGGGGCCCACGGACACTTGAGTGCCCACAGCCACCAAAAAGTAGTGGGTCGACATGCCAGTGGTCTAGTGTAGATTGATCTGATGAATGGACTATACTGCGATAACGATGAATAATGATAGTTGGTATAATTGTAATTAAAACGGGAATGATCTTTTTTTGGTATAATGGGGGAATACAATTTGATATGATGAGTATGGTGGGGATATACTGGGAATAAGTTACTCTGTAACATGGAAGAACTCTGGATGTTTTGGCTGGCAGAACTATGATTTGTGTCCCAAATTAATAAGGTTGGATGCGAACAACAATCAACTTTAGATGCTCTGCGATGCCTGATCGCTTAAACTTAAACCATACCCTCATGGTGTAAGCTCACATAGCCATGGACAAGCACTGGTTTTCATAGGTAAATCATCTAGAAACGGGCCATTTTCTAGGTGCCCAAAGAGCATTTGAACAAGATGTACCCTCTGGTAAACATACAAAAAGCTATTGAAAATGGCCATAGAAATAGTTGATTTACCCATCAAAAATGGTGATTTTCCATCGGTTTTTGTATGTTTACCAGAGGGTATCTCACTGTATCCTTTGATTCGCTGTATCTGATCCAGATTTCATCTGGATGTTTGAACTTCATCCCCTCGTTCGTTGCCATGGAATTTGTTGAAAATGAATGTGACACCAAAGGAGAATCAAAGGGTTACCCTCTGGTAATTTAATAAAGCTATGGAAAATGACCCATAGAAATAGTTGATTTGCCAATTAAAACTGGTCATTTTCCCATCAGTTTTTTGTGAGTTTACCACAGGGTAGATTCAATGGGAGGTGAACATTTGGGTACCAAGAACCCCGAGCTAGCCGTTTGCTCATTGGGTCGCATCCATGGTGAGAAACCCCCAAATACACAGCATTTGCAGAGGCAGCACCAGTCATGACTGTAGAGGGAGAAGATTTCATGAAGATATACTGTGAACCTTACATATGGATATTATATTATATTACATCTACAAATAGTACATCGGAAAAACAATAAAAAACAATTGTTCATGTCTATAACTATTAAATATTTGTGCTGGTATGTAATATGTTTACATAGTCTACAGACATCATATATGTACTTGTATCTTAGTTGCTCGGGCACTCGCGTTGCGAGCACTCGGCACTCACGTGCTGCAACTTACGTGCTGCAACTTATGCCAATGCATTTTTCATGGACAGAAATACGTCATTGTTTTTTTTTGAGTGAGAGGCATGTCGATGCTTTTTTTGGTGAATCAAAAATGCATTGGCATATTAGCTAAGATCAAGTAAGCCCTTTAAGGACTTTGGATAAAGTAAAAACCCTAGATATGTGGCAGCAACAAGTATGTTTGTAGGAAAGCTGAGCTTCCACTCGGGGAAAGCATCCGGGAACATGTATGATTTTGGGCTTCCCCCAAAGCTTAAGCATCAGCTGATGCTTTTTTAATCTTCAAGTAAATGCATCCATATGTGTCGACCATATCAAAATCCCTTGTGTTGCGACAAATGCATTTACTTGACCGTGAAAAAAGCATCCGGCAACATATATATTTTTGGGCTCCCCCAAAGCCTGGAACCTTAGCGGATGCTTTTTTAATCTTCAAGTAAATGCATCCATATGTGTGTTGATCATACCAAAAGCCCTTGCGTTGCGAAACAGCGTGTTGCAACGGTACGTTGCGCGTCCTGCGTGCTGGAGCTACTAAGACTTGTATATATACTCTATATATGTGATGTATACATCTAATATATATATATATACGTATATATATATACATATGATATATATATATACATATGATTATGTATAATTATATATATAAATATCATATGTATATATATATATACGTATATATACATATATAGATATATGATATATAATATATATAATTATATGATATATATATATATATATAACTATAATTTTAATTATATACATAATTATATACATATGATATATATATATATGTATAGATATATGATATATATATGTATATAATTATATGATATATATATATATACATACATATTGTGTAGATATATAGCATGTAATATATCTGGAAAGCATTGCCCTCCCAGGCCAGTGTTCCAGCCTTCCTGAAGGACCAATTTTTGGGCAACGGCGGCGCTTTGCCTCGCTTTCTGGTCATGATTCCCAAGTCAGCATCCGTTTCAATACTAAGTCATGGTCTAATGACTTGGATGTTTGGGGGTAACCCCAATTTGTATGCATATGTGCAAATGTGTACACATCATTTTTTGATGATGATGATGATGATGATGATGATGATGATGATTATGATTATGATGGCGGATGAGGATGAGGTTGAGGATGAGGTTGAGGATGAGGATGATGATGATGATGATGTTGATGATGATGATGTTGATGATGATTATGATAATGTTGATGATGATGATGATGTTGATGATGATGATGACGATGATGACGATGATGACGATGATGATGAAATTGATGATGAAATTGATGATGCTGACGGATGACTTGGTTATTCATTTGGGCATCATCAGCAGGAACACCACACTGGAAGCAAGTGGAAGATACATCACTACAATGGGCGGTGGTCCCAGGGGGACAGTGGCACATGGATGTTGATGGACATATATATATATATATTCGTTTGTCTGAAAATGGGTGTATAACTCACTAAATGGTCAATTATTGGCAAAATGATGCTAAGGTACTGGATTTTAGAGTACACCATTTTCAGACATACCCCAAATTCTTGAAACCCTTTTGAATTAGGACCATGAATAATTTACTGCTGGATGCTAAAGTTGGTTGTCCCAAGTGTTCTCCACTAGTGTCTTCCACTTGGGATCAGGGATTGCAATGTGGCGTGGCTGCCATATGGCAGGTTCTGATATATCTCAACCTTGGATTTTCCCAAAAATCGACCAGTTATACCTTGGTTTCTCCCCTGAAATCCAGTGGTTGTGCCTCGGGGTAGAATCTTTGACACCTTCGCGCTGAGGCTCGTGTTCTCGGGACAGGAGTGGTTTGGACCTCAGGGGGTCGACTCCAGGTGAAGTCTGAGACTTCGCAGATACCAAAGATCATGGAAGATATAAGGGGGGACCCCCAAAAGATGTTGGATTGATAGAAATGGTGAAAGGTGAAAATTCTTATATATAAGTATTAGTATTTTTTTTCCGGAGACATTGGCACCATGATTGACTCTGATGTACATAGATCGTCCATGTTCATCTGAAAGAGGTGCTCATGATTATGAAATCCAGTGAGTATTCTATATTCATTTGATCACCGGTGTGATCGACTTGATCATATTTGATTCCTCATGAACTGGATATGCCCAGCACATCAGGATCATACAAGCATATTTGACTTCCCTTATTATATTTCAAACCCTATTCAGACTTGTTTGATTATTAAATGGGATTGGGGCCCTCATTTTTTTGCAAAAGAACTGACATGCCCCCAAAAAAGTGGAATCTATTTTTTTCTGAAAAAAA
Source organism: Cladocopium goreaui (assembly GCA_947184155.2). Classification (NCBI taxonomy): domain Eukaryota; class Dinophyceae; order Suessiales; family Symbiodiniaceae; genus Cladocopium; species Cladocopium goreaui. The sequence continues at coordinate 42,128 of CAMXCT020003515.1, forward strand.
ACATAACATCTCAGAATCCGTGTTAAAACATGTAATCTAAAACAAACTCCCTCAAACACGACACGTTTTTCCCATCATAATAAACACCTGGAGTAGTTCAACAAACTCAATGGCCATATTTCAGAGGTATATTCACTTACATAGCCCTTGCACAGATCTCAAAAATCTGGTAGATGGTTCATCCCACATTCTATGGTTACAATGCAGTAGGATAAGTAAGCCTAAAAGGTTACTTAGTATTAAAACCATATAACCATTACAGTGTTATATTACTAGTTATGGTTATCTGGTTACAATGCAGTAAGTGGTTATATGGTAGTTATATGGTTACAATCAGCTGATGATTCCACTTACTCTCAACTGGGTTCTAAGGTTCTAAGCTACTTTTCGATGAGCCAGCCATGGTGGTACCTCCTGGCCGTGCCGAGGCTTCCACTCTGCGGCCACCAAAGTTTTTCTTGTCCACTCGGGCGCCTCGGAGGGTGGATGGCTGGTGACGAGGTGACGTCAAAAAACATATGGAGAATTGAATTCACATTATAACAACCATTATTAACCGCCACTAACCATTATTAACGATTCTTAACCATTATCAATATTATTAAGCACTTCATTGGAGAAGACGTTTGAACCAGGAATCATATGAAGAATTCACATGATTCTCATTAACCAACACGGCTAAGCCATTCTTAGCTGTGCTGAAGCCAAGATTCCAATTCGCAGCTCCATTCAGAAAAAGATTTCGATGGTAAAAACCATGGGTAAACCATTGGATATTCCATTGAAAATCTTGAAACCATCTGAAATCCCATCCATTCTATTCAAGATCCATGTTTTCATATTTCACTGGATGATGGGAAAATTGAAACCGGAAACCCCAACTAATCTTAGATGGTAAAAACATCTCATGGACTCCATTTTTTGGTTTTCCGGTTTTCAGATTGTCCCAACAAAACCGATGGATATTTCAAAGAATATTTTCCGGAAAACCGAGTGATCCATATTTGGTATACCATCTCCCCTGCTGAAAGCAACATGGCATCCGCATCCACCGGAGTCCAGCCCCAGGTATCGGGGACAACCTGTGGTGTCCTGTTCAGCCACCGGCAAGATGGAACTGTGGGAACCTCAGTTTTTGGCGACTGGAGCCATTTTTGAACTATGAAAAATGGTGAGTTAGCCATAGAAAAATGCTGAGTTAAACAAGAGAAATGGAGATAATACGGGATTTGAATGGGTTTTTATTTGATTTACAATAGTTATAACTGTGTTGAATGGTTAATAGAGGGGTTTGTACTACGTGGTTTCTTGGTGAATGGAAAGTCACCTGCAATAGGGATACTTACTGACCAACCAGTATGAGATGCGATAGGGGTATTTTTAATGGCTCGAATATTTCAGGGGGTTCACTGTTTTGAAGCCTCAACAAAACCATACAAAACTTATGAAAACACATTGACATTCATATATATAAATATGGTGTTTGATTATTTTTTCGTGGTATGGGCTTGTCCGAAAAGTAAGGTATCAAATTTGATGGGTAATGCGGTAATGATCGTTTTTCCCATTAAACCACATTTTTTTTCAAACATTCCCATATCCAAGATAGTTGCGGCTCATTCTCTTGACTCTAGTTGGGTTTGTCCAGAAATAGAGAATCCTAAAAGCCATTAGTTCATCAATTTTTTCTCCATTACAGTCAGTAGTTGGGGAAACACACCATTTTCAGACACACCGCCAAAAAAATCGCTGCTTGCTGTTTTCAACGAATTTCCGTGTTTGTTGCCAGCTAGAAGCGTGTTGTGTCTTCCAGTTGTTGGTTACCCTCTGGTTATTTAACATAGCCATGGAAAATGGCCCATAGAAATAGATGGTTTACCTATTAATAGCATGGTGGATCTTTCCATGGCAAACTGTTAGTCATAACCAGAGGGTCAATCCCAGTAAATCCCATGAAAGATCAGATCCCATGAATTCCCATGAAGTCACCATAAGACACCTCTAAATCCCATAGAAAACTCTCCGAAGATTCCGGGCCAGCTCTGGCCATCACGACTCCCTTCCGGCCATCGCGGAATCGCGGAGGATGCTCCGTCAGATCACGCAGATCACCAAGGTCTGGCCATTGCCAAAGGGTTGGCTGTGGAGCTCCACGGAAGGTGGGAGCCCTGGGAGGGAGGTGAGCAATGAAAAGCTGTGGTACTCTCTGGTAATCAAAAAATCACCAGATGATATTAATGGGATTTTTCTAGAGGTGTTTCAAAATGTGACTTGTCATGGGATTTTACTGGGATTTTATGGTGACTCAATTCATATATGGGATTTTTCATGGTGTTTTATGGTGACTTCATGGGAATTCATGGGATCTTTCATGGGATTTACTGGGATTTACCCGGCCTGGTAAATATACAAAAAGCTATTGAAAATGGCCATAGAAATAGTGGATTTACCCAGCTATAAAATGGTGATTTGCCATAGCTATGTTAAATTACCAGAGGGTAGTAAGGTTGAATAAGGTGCAAAATCCCTGCCCCCCAATTTTTTCAACAGACCTAGAAACCATGGTTTATTGGGAAAGTTCATGGAATTTCCACATCATTGGGACCAGACAGGGGGTGGGCAATGATAGGGAGATAGCTTTATTTCTGGAACGATAATCATTCACCATCATTCACCCAGATAGGTGACATAGCTAATTGATAAGGCAAGACATCAACTGAAATTTCCAAACCTGGACAATGTTCTTTCATGTCCCATAGGATCCATGTATTGTATTTATATATATGCTAACATTTGGGGTATATTGATGGGATCCATGTTACCATATATAGCAGCACCATGGATCCTATGGGTGTGGGTGTGTCTGAAAATGGTGTGACTTCCCCCCATAAAAAATATGGATGGACTTTCAATGTGGGTTATACCGTAATGATTTAAACCAGTGGATTTGGGGATATAACCTCTGGTAGTTTAACATAGCTATTGAAAATGGCCCAGTCGAAATAGTTGATTTACCCAGCTATAAAATGGTGGATCTTTCCATAGTTTTTTGATGTTTTTTGTATGTTTACCAGAGGGTAATCTCAATCCAGGGCTTCGATTTTCACGAATGATCCCGGCCTATCCCGGCTCTTTCTGGCAGCGGCTTGATGAATCTCAACGTACGTCTAGATTCTGATGACATCCTGCTCGTCTTATTAGAACATAATATACATCCATATACCCCATGACGGATCCATGGTGCTGGTATATATGCTAACATGACTGGGGTATATTGATGGGATCCATGTTACCATATATAGCAGCACCATGGATCCGTCATGGGTACTATCATTGGGGTTTCAGGGGAAATCGGAGAATCGCAGGTGGAGAATGCAGATCCCATCATCAACTTCGAGGTGCAGTGATGTTTGTTAGTTTATAAACCCATGAAAACTACTGCACCAGTTGATAGATGCTTTATCCCATTATTTATAGGGTTTCAACCATCCTTTATGTGGTGCAGGATTTCGCAACCAACCATCTACAGTAGTTCGTGATATTCCCCGAATCAACCCAACAGTTCACCAGTCGTGAACTCTGCGTCAACTTAGCGTTAACAGGGGGCCATCACCTTGGATTGGTTCTGGGAAAAAACCAGCGAGCTACGTTTGAAACTACTGGAGGTTGACCCCGCTTTCACTCGACGATCCCTACTTATCCTAGTTATAACTGTGCTTATAAGATCTTATAAGCTCACAAATTGGGGTGAGCCACCGAGTGTTTTTTTTCTGGAGGGGGTGTATAGATTTCAGCTTCTGACCTATTCCTTTTACTACTCGTCTCACTCCTTCTGACGCTTTTGATTCTGCAATACGACCTAGCATACTAGTATTATATAAATAAATATATATATATATATTATGGGATCATATCCCCGTGATTTTTTGCATCACCACTATCACAAGAGGCTAGGAAACTTTCTGTGCTGTATTTCTCTGCTGAAGGGTCGTGCACCCAACAAATGTATGATGTATGTACAGCATGTTGTCTTATGTTGTGTTATGTTGTATTATATGTTATGTAGGATAATGTAATGCAACACAATGGTAGTATGGTATTGTACAGTAATGCTCTGTAATGCAAAGTAGTGCAGTGCAATGTCGGGTACTGTAACGTAGTGCAGTGCAGTGCCATGAAAGGCAATGTATATGAGCAATATATATGAGCAATACATATATATATATATATGTAACATATACACATGTAAGTTGTATACACACACATATGATACTGGTTGGTGGTTTGGAACATTTTTTATTTTTCCATATATTGGGAATGTCATCATCCCAACTGACGAACTCATATTTTTCAGAGGGGTAGGTATACCACCAACCAGTGATATATAGTACACACAAAGAGGTAGGGGACATATCACATGATGTGCATCCGTCATTGGCCACAGCCCAGCCATTGGCCAGACCTACACCAGCGGCATGACCGTGGAATATCAATGCGACCTGGGCTACTCTGGTCGACCGTTGGGAGACCTGGAATCCAGAGAAACGTGGGAGTGGTTGGGGAAAGAGTGGGACATATTATATATATATATATCAATATATATATATTATATATATATATATATCAATATATAATATATATATATATATTGATATATATATATATATTATATATCAATATATATATATATTATATATATCAATATATATATATATATATTATATATTATAGCCCAAACGTTATATTTGGGTTGGGTTTGTTTAAAAAAATGTGGTGGATACCGGATACCCGAATTGGTAGCCATTTCAATGAGCAAATGGTGACAAAACTGTTGAAACCACAACATGTTGTTATCATTTTTTTCGGACCTAGAATTATGTGGTGCCCCCGTTCGATAGCTAAGTTGGTGCACATAACTCCAATAACTATGGTTTATAGGTGATATATCTATATTTAGTGGGATTATAAACCAACTGGGGGGCACCACCTTGTAGAATTATGTAGAAACTATACTTACTTTCGGAGTGTAAATGGTTTGAGACCTATGTATGTGACATCAGCTGAGAGTGAATGACGTTTGGGCACTCTGCTGGAAGAAAAAATCACCGACTATATGCCGCCAAAACGTGGGGTATAGCCTTATGTCCCAAATAGGAACCTGCAAAACTGTTTGCCTTGTTCCAATACAATACAGATATCATATAGTATGTGGGTGGTGAACATGTTCAAAGATCTCCTCTGTGACATACAATGTTGTGTTGAAGTATGGTTTCACTGTTCCAGCATTCATAATTACCATCTTTACAAAATGATTTGTTTTCCCTTGGTACTTTCACTGGCTTTCGCGCTTCCAATCCATTCTCATCACACAAATCATGAACAGGTCACACAGAATTTGAAGGAAACAATAATATCCTAGTATAAAACACCGCCTTCATGTTCCCAATGTATGTAAAAACTGCTAAACGGATGGTTTCTGGGGATGTGGCAAACATGAACGGGGATGTGCATCGCAGTGGCTCATGATCCATATACCTGGGGATATTTCATTCCAAATCGATAAAGATAACGACCCACGTGCCTAACTGTTTCATTTTCTCTTGTTTGTCAAATTTGTTTGTTGCATCAGTCAATAGATTAATCAGATTAAGGGATCATTGCAGAACACTCCCAGATTTTTTATGGGAAAAACCATGAATGGAACATTTCCGGAGTTTCAGGTTTCAATGTTCCCAATCCCGTGACGGATCCATGGTGCTGGTATATTAATGCTAACATGACTGGGGTATATTTATTGATGGGATCCATGGCACACCCTATACATATAGCAGCACCGTTAGGATCCGTCATGGGAATCCATTGTTTCAATCTCCCCCATCCCGGGGGATCGCTTCCCAAAAGGTCGGCCACCTGTGGGCCAGATGGCCAGTGGCAGTTCATGGGAGACGAGAGGCGTCTGAAGAAATTTTTGGTTGGAGGATGTTGGATGGTTATATGATGTTATATGGGATTTATATATGGTGATTCGGAACATTCAATGAATACCCGAGATGACTTAATGACTTGTCATGGGATTTTACTGGGGTTTTATGGTGACTTAAGGGGAAGTAATGGGATCTTTCATGGGATTTACTGGGATTTACCCGGCCTGGTAAACTAACAGTTTGCTATTGAACATGGCCATTTAGTTCGTGGATTTAGCCATGAAAAATAGGGGTATCTGGGATTTATCTGAGATCTAACCATCAAATAGGGATTGATTTTATGGGGCTTTTCAACATTGAAACAGATGGGGATATGACTGATACATGATAGCTGGTTGATGATTAGGGGATTGTACTAGCCTTTATATATTGGGGATGATTATAAGCCATGAACTGGGAATCTCATTCTCAAATGGAGCTTGGGGTTTCCCAGAAAGAAGTTCGGCTGAGCCTTCCACAAACATTTGTGTTGCCAAAACATAGTCTGGTTGGCGGTTTGGAACATGAATTTTATTTTCCCATTCAGTTGGGAATTTCATCATCCCAACTGACTCTCACTCATATTTGTCAGAGGGGTGGCGAAAAACCACCAACCAGATAGATAACCATAGATTAACCATAGATAAACCATTATTAACCATAGTAATGTTGAGAATATACCATTGTTGGGCATAGAATCAACTGTTGGGATTGTTACTGTTGGGATCCTACCTGGTGAGCCATTTTTAATGAGTGTCCTCAGCCAGATGGCGCGCGGCAAGCGCTGGGAAATCCGAAGTTCGAAGGATTCGAACGATTCGCAAAAGCGCTGGAAAAATCTGGGAAAATGTTAAAATCATACGTTACAATGTGAGGCCCCCAAGATAGCTAAGTTGGTTTATAACTCCAATAACTATGGTTTATGGTACTTATAACTATAGTTACTGGGGCTTATAAACCAACTTATAACTGGGGGGCCTCACATTGTAGGAACCAAGCTGGGACAGGTTGAGTTTGGGAAAATCCACGAACTATTGCGGATTTTCCAACAAGCCATGTTTGATGACGCCTACATTGGAACTAGTCCCACTGATGTTGGTTCAGTCCCCATTCTCAGTACTTAGGTCATACTCTCTTAGGCAGCTGTTTAAGTGGTTGCATTGAATATCCCTGCCAATTTCAACTTCTTAAACCATTTTTTCAACCGCTCTGCCTTCTCGGAGGTGTTCGTTGATTGGTTGTGGATCTTTGCAAACCTTCTTGCAGTGGCCCGGCATGGAGATGTGACCATAGGTGTTCCGGTGTTCACTCGTCGTGCCCAGAAACGAACTGTGAAGGGAAAAGGAAGCGAAAATGGGAGAGAAATGGAATCCTTTGCAGCTTGATGTTGCATGAAAATCGCATGTTCTTTTGCGGCAAAGCTTAGAGCCAGCGTCATATTGCGATCTTAGTGGACGAGATTTCAACAGGCACATGTTTTCACGGATTGATCTGTCTGAGGTCGTCAAGGAAAACAGGATTTTCCACTGGTTGGCCTGCGCCTGAAAGGCAGTGGCGCCACTGCGTCACCCAATTTTTGTAGGGGTTCATGGGCTTAATGTATATAAGCAACCATAAGCAAGGAATTTGTGGTTTATATTTCATGGTTGAATATGGTTGGATATCAAGTTTTTTATCGGGGTCTTCAAGAATGGGCTTGCTGGAGCCACTGGGTTTGTTCAAGAATGGGGTTCACAGATCTTTCAGATCTTTCAGATCTTTCAGATCTTTCAGATCTTTCAGATCTTTCAGTCAAACTTGAAAAGTCAGTCAAGCCCCAACATGTTGATGTTAGTTTCATATTGATGTAGCTTTCTCTTTGTTGGGGAATTTCAGCATTTCAGCAATCCCCCCATTTTTAGGGCAGAACATCTGGAGACCTAGAAATTTTCAGGTGATCACAAAAACAACATCCTGGTAACATAGTTAAACTAGGAGCGTCTACCGAGAGTTTTTTAACCATCAAGCATGGGATGATGACCACAAGCTATCCTGCGTAGTTGGACAACGATAAAATCCCATAGCTAATTCCCACTGTCACCATTTCTTGGAAATGTCATAGTATATCATAGTTCATCATAGTTCATCATAGTATATCATAGTATATCATAGTATCTCATAGTATATTATAGTATATCATAGGACTCGTACATCATAGTAGCATATAACGTTTTCAGTTGGGTAACTAGTTAGATGTGAATATCATTGTCTCAGTTTAACTTATGTTTCACTACCATATCTGGGACTTCGTGATCAGTATTTGTCGCCAACTCACAGGATCAATTTCACCATGCTTGTTTTATGGTCACCATCAGAATTTTAAATGGCTTTTTGGTATAGATTTCTAGTAACATTATATGGCTATAGCTACTATATTACTATATAGTAATGGAGCAGTATATGAATTATACTTACTAAAGTCATTTAATATCATCAGAATTCACATTGTATCATTCTTAACCGGTTATGAAGCCATCGTTGCCTTGGTGAAAGCCATGGCGATCTCGATCGCCGAATCCCAAGGCAAGAGACCATGACCATGGAGCCGGGCTCAGAAATGGCATGACTGTGCCAAAGTCAAAGTACAGGGAAATGTAGTTAAAATATGATAGAAGAGTATTGATTTATAGTCACTATTTCACTATTTGATGTATGTAGAAAATATGAAATCAATAGATAAGTGGTGACAAGTCATGATAACTAAGTGAGAAGTTATATGGTAATAATGTTTCATATTACCAGTTGAAATGATGTATACCGTGATATTTTACTAGTTGTTGGTGACTCACGTGATTTCAATGATGCTATATACGAAAAAAATGATCTAATAACTATAACTATTCAATGATACTATAGTCATAATCAATATTTCATAGATCGTAACTAGTAACTATAATCATTTCATAATCAATGAGCTATCATTCATGATCGTGATTTAACTCAATTGAAATGATGTAACGAACTTTCTTAGGCAAGGTACAGAACTCACTGGGGTCGAGGGAGCCACAGAGTGGCGCTTCAGATGGGATGGTCGGTTATTCCAAAGCCAGGGGGGAGCCAGATACGAATTGAGTTTCCCAACCAGATGTATATATGACATACATTGATCTGGGAATATACCGTATATATATATATACATATATATATATTATAGTATATATATATACATATTTAAAATAATATATATATATACATATGTGTTTGATGAATATTCAATTGTGATTCAAATATGATATACTGTATACTGTATATATATACACTGTATGGAGGGTCTCTCTTTCTCTCTCTATATATATACATATACATATGTTTTGGATGGATATTCAAATGTATTATATACAATATTAGAATAAATCCTACCTCAATATGTAAATATATATATATGGTACCCCCCCTGAAACCTACCTTTTTGACATATTCATGAGATGGTTGGGTCAAAAGGGGGTTACCTTACATACACGCTAAGAGTATTATATATATATTATTATAATAGTGTAATAAGTATGCTATTGAGACTGATTGAACGCAACTTCAATGATAGCACTCTGGGAAGAACGCATTCAGAATGCATTCTCTGCATTCTGGGAAGAATGCATTCAGAATGCATTCTCTGCTAAAACCAAGAACCAATAACCAAGATTCCCCCACGACTCCTGAACAAATCTTGGAATTTCCGAACCAAAACCAAGAACCAAGATTCCCCAAAGACTCCTGAGCAAATCTTGGTTCTTGGTTCTTGGTTTTAAATCTAAGATTCCCCAAAACCATGTTGATCATCAAATAATATGCCTGCAAGATCTGAAAGCATACAAAATCCGAAATTTCACGGGTCACAAGAAGGAACAAAAACATTGTATAAACCAATGTAAAGCTTAAAGTTGACATTTGGCCACAGTGCCGTGCGCATTCTGTCAATGTTTGAATTGAAACTCTTTGCTGGGAACCCAATACTGTAGTCGAAAGCGCTGCAAATACCATCAAAATATGTCATTGTATCTACACATGAAGCATCATGACTCATCATGTTCAAGCATCCAAAGTCTTCAAATGAATGAACAAATGCTGGCTGCTTTTGAAGGCAAAAACCGACAAAAATCACTGTAAAACACAATAAAAAATCGAAACCGGTAGGTTTCGGCGGGGGTAGCATATATATAATATATATATATACAAATATATATATATACATCCAGGGGGCCGTGACCATACATAATATATATATACACTATATATATATACATATGCATAAATACATATTATAATACATGTTTTTTTTGCGTTGTCAATTTTTTTGCGCAGACACCATATCCGGTACCTGGAGAACAAATGGAACTATCTTGCGGTAGTTCAAAGGAACCATGAGTAGCAAATCTCTAGCTGGGCTCAGTATCTGGTAGCTCAAGTAATTACCCACCAGATGCGGTCCCAAGGTTTATCATGCCGTAATTTGCAGATAAGTCAGAAATGTGTTCTTCAGGCACAAGGGGACCATATCTTTCCATTTTCCACATCACATGTTCCACAACTTGCAAATACCTTTCGTTAGTTTCATAGTTTTGCTATGGAAACTTGGCCTATTAGTTTGATGATCCTCCTATTTTTTCCATCGTGATTTTCCCCGTCGCAAACTGTGAAATTGAGTGAAATCCCAGAATATTATAGAAATTTCTCCATTCTGTCTCATTAGATCCCTGTAATTCTCTATATGTTTCTACAGGATGATGCCCCCCAGTTATGGTTGTTGGTTTATAAACCCCATTAACATCCATTAACTAGTTCGTTATAATATCTACCAGAAACAATAGATTTCAGCCACTTATAAGGCAACTGAACGCTATCGACTGGGGGCCCCATCCTGTATAATATCCCTATATATCCCTATATATCCCTATATATATATGTATATATATATATATTCCCTATATATCCTGTATAATCCCATTTCAAAATCATCACGGTTGCTGGTCGCCACTTCACATCCGAGACCGGCACGCACGACTTGGACCGGAGCTACGTGGGGGAAACGGTGCGCGCCTGTTACCGGTGAAGGGACGGTGAAGCGAACGTTTTAACAACTGGATGTGATGCGTTAATTATTTGAACTGATGTAGTAAACCCAATCAGAAACCACATATATATATATATATAAATCTGAACAGATCTGATTTTTCCATCACCTTTATTTGATGGGGTTTGTCTGAAAACATACATCTGATTAAATTGTAAAAACCGACGTCACTGAATTATTAGGTGGTATGGATCAGTTTTGCAATACCATAGTACATATTATGAACCACAATAAACACAGTTATCCAATGATCACCAGCAATGAGTTGTATAAATCATTTCGGACTGTTTGATTTGATATGGGTGTAGCACATTGGATGGGTTCGTTTGTCTGGAAAAAATGTGATTATATATTTAATATTATTTATTGGGCAGTTTAGCGACAAAACACCAGCAAGAAATGGCGAATGCACCTTCAGCCCTGAGATATCGACGAGGAATAGAAGCGAAGAAAGATGAGTCTGAAGTGTCAAATTCATGGCTGTTTTTTAGGGCCAATGTATGGCAATATGAGATGTGCCTGGAAAAATTGAACACAATTTCATGGGAACGGGTTCTTCCCGCCAAAATTGGCGAGTTATGCCGTTATACCAATTAAAAACATTATTTTTAGATATTTTTAGATGTAAACTTATGTAAACATCCAAATCAACGCATATCATTTGGCACTGGAAACGGACACCCGAACTGGCGAAGGTCATCGCTACGCCGTGAAAAATGATGGGACTCACGGTCGTTTCGGCAAGGTTTTTAGGAACATGGAAGTTTGGTGTTTCACGAACACGCACTCGTTGGTGGTTTGGAACATGTTCCCAATAGTTGGGATGATGATCCAATCTGACTAATATTTTTCAGGGGGGTTGAAACCACCAACCAACGCAAAATTGTCTAGAGTCTAACATCCGTCAACATCATTCAAGACGGTTGAAATCAATTAAACTTGGGCAACATCCATCAATCCATCCGCCACCTTTACCAACAAGCTAAAAACAAATACATAACACCTCCAAAAATCGAAGATGCGAATCCTAAACCATCAACACATGCCAAGTCATCCCCGCTGCATCTTCACCACGAGTTTGGACACCAGGTGCGTTTCACCTGTTCCCCGGGATATTGGGGTCGTCCTGTGGCCCTTTGCCATGAAGGAGGTACGCGACCATGACCAGAACGTGGTCCCCTGAAGGATGGATAGCAAAGATTGACCATGTTATGTTGATACTAGTTTATACATGTGATTTGGGATTCTCAAACCCAGGCCTTTTTCAGGTAGTTGACATGTTGGCATGTGTACAATATATATATATATATATTGTCTCTATATATTCCATTGATATATAGATATATATATATGTATTTATAGTACATAATGAGACTATCTATGGTGTATTATATACCATATTCATGTTTTGTATGCGTGTATATTTGTTTCGTTCTACCCTTCTTATGAAGGGTATGTCCACCACGGCAATTTTCATGGGGACAATGATGATGACCCATTCGAATTTTTGGGGTGCCCTAGTTTCCAGAGAAAGACATATATATATAATATGTATATGTATATTATATATATACGTAACTATATATATATATAAATGGCAATTAATAAATATATAATATACATGTTATAATATACAAATATGTGTATATATATATATATATTGTCTCTATATATTTATATACACGCATGTATGTGACATGTATGTAGTTGTACAGACAAAAACGCTTCCAGGAGCTCCCTTTGGGCAAAACCCACCTGTGAAGATATGGAAAGTGATCTTCGTGTTTCAACCGCTCGAAGTGTTGAACACAACTGGAAATGAACAAGTGCAACGTGCAAAGCAAGCACTTCTGTTTTCTCTGCGTTGCCATATGATTGGTAATGCTCAAGGGCCCTGTGGACCCGAATGAATAGTGCCGATGCACCACAAAAGCCCAAATGCAACGGGCGATGCAGGCAAGTCCCAAATGTAAATGATGTTCCCGATGACTTCCTGGCAATCACTGAGTTTGCACTGATTTGGTGGCACCAAATTCACATTGGTGGAGAAAGGGAAATTGCCAGAGTCATCAGTCACCGCTGCTCGAATGCAAATCTCGGATGCAATGTGAGCAAAGTGTAAGCCTTCTGATGCCACCGGGATTGGCATGCCGAAGGGAATCACATTCTGGTCTTACATGAAATCTTTCACCGGCTCGGCTCACCCAAAGTGGTGTCGATGCCAGGTCTCCTTGATAGTAGTCAATCCATTCCTGCAAATCTGTGATCTTGTCGTCCTTGTCATGGACTTGTTGGGTAAGCATGTTGATTCGATGACGTTGATTTTCCAGGTGCTGGCGCATCTTTGGAATCTCACCGTCCGGTTCGGTCTGTGTCGAGGTGCTCTGCAAGAGCGGGGAAACTGTCCTGGTTGAGCCAAAAGAGCTCCTCAGGGACCATGTCATTCGTTGAAAGAACTGCCAAATGAGGAAAATAAAGATGATGATGAAAAATGTGAAGATGATGTCAAGGAAATGGTCATGTGAAGAATCTTCACCTCGAACTGGCACAAGCTGGTTGGTCAAAACCACGTAGCCCAGGCTGCCTTTGTGGACCATGCGTCCAATGGCATTGCGACGCGCTGATGCTTGTCGTTCAGCTTGCGTCTTTCGTTTTGCTGCCTGAAAAGTTTGATCAGCTTGAAGGGAAATCAGGTGTGTTCTGATACGGTCGGCCAAGAGCTGTCGCGCCGCAATCTTGGTGACACCATCAGCAAGCTGGATCTCTGAGCTGATCCACCGGAGTTTCGTGCCAATTTCGTCCATCTTCTGCTTGACAATCATGATTTCAATCTTGGTGCGTTTGTCTCCCTGAAGTTGGGGAACTTCGGCTTTGATGCTGTCGAACAACGCCTTTGCGTCAATGACCAGTGCTGATTGCATCGCAATGTCTTGAGTGTCCAGGTAGCGCAAATCAAAATCATGCACCATGCATCCATGCCAAAAGATCATGAGATACTCCAAGGCATCCATGGCAGCTGAGCACGCTTGAGCTTCAGAGTTCAAACTGCTCCTGCTGATTCGTGGTAGTTTGAATGAGCGCCAATCAAGAATGATATAAGGCTGGTCCATGTGTCCTTGAAGAACCTTAGAGTGCATGAGGAGAACAAAGTATCCACCCTGGGACTCGGAATTGCGTCTCACTCCCCAGGCCGCGTCACTCAATGCTACCATGCAAAGATCAGTGAGCTTTCCAAGTTGAGTGAATTTCAGTCCAGTGTCTGCATTGTTCTTGGAGAACCTTAGGAGCTTGTTGGCCTGTTGGGCTGTTGACACCCTTGCTTGAGGAACTTCTCCGCATAGAAGACTCACGCTGGCGCACAGATGGGGTGCGCTTTGGGTAGCAGGCCACTGGAGACCTCCAAGCAACGCACGCAACAGGCTAACTTCTTTTGGACTGAGTTCTCGATCTTCTTGATTGCCGTTTGCTAAGGTGATGGGTTTCATCTTCACGATGTATTCTTTCTGATGAAGCAACCATCCAGTCTCACTGGGTGTGAGATGACATCCACAGAACTCCAGCGTCTCATTTTCACCTTGTTCGCGCCAATGCTTGAAGGTGAATTCGGCCTTCAGTCGTTGCTTCGCCTCTTGATATCGCTCATGGTTTTCGTCACCTCCTCCTAGAAGGTCATCAACATGTAGACCAATCATCGAGATGAGATCTTGGCCATGATGCAACAAATAGAGACATTGATCCAAAGCATGCGGCTTATAGCCGATGGAGATCAATCTGCGTCGAGCAACGACAAACCATTGTCTGGGAGCATCGGCTTGTCCATATATGGGTTTGAGAAGCCTCATGAGTGTGCCAGGTGGCACTCCTATCAGTTGGTGGCACTCCTATCAGTTGGCAAGCATCCTTTGGAATCTTGGCCCACAGGATTCTAGTCTGAGGATCACCCTGAAGGAAGGCAGTGGAGACGTCTGAGATGAACAGCTTCCACATCGAGCATGTTGCTATTGCCAAGAGGCACTGTCGTGACGACCTTGCCAATGTCGGTGATGAGGTGTTCAACTCACCTTGAAGCAGGTCTGGGTCGCCAAAGCCCTGAAGCACTAGCCGTGCTTTGGCTCTTCCATCGCTGGTCCACTTGAGGACAAAACGAGCTTTCATAACTCGTCCCCAGTCGACTTTCTCAGGATGTAGTTCAACCTCCCAGACATTGTGCTCAAAGATGGCTGCAAGCTCAGCCTTCTTGCCCTCCACGAAGGCCAAACGATCTTCCAAGCTCATCTTGCTCTCTCGGAGATCTGCAGATTCTTTCACGGCCTTTCGCTTTGGGAAAGCTTGAGCTGCCCAGATATGACCTCGGCATCGAATTGTCTGGTTACTCTGAAGCTTCTGGGAAAAGTCACCCAAGTAGTATTGGCCTCGATTCTCAGCAGCTTCCTTGGTCAGGGGATAGAGTGTCTTCCCAAACCACTGGTCATGTCCCAGTTGAACAGACTCGGAGTCATTGACATAGACCTGTCTTGATCCACGCTGCAAAGTCAAGCCAGTCGTGGTTTGAAGTTGGTCTTGAGGAATTGGAAATTCTTCAGCCTGGAAAGTGTGGGTTCTGCTGAGAACATGGTTCCGGACAAGGAAGCCATCCTCATAGCTCCAGTAGTCCACCGTGTCGCCAAGGTAGAACTCTTGTGTCTTGGAGTCAAAGTACCATCCTTCGGGCAATGCCGTGGATTCTTGCCCTTCCCCTCCGCAAAAGAGATCAACGTGCATCTCAAGTTCTTGATCTTGTTGACGTGCACGCTTGACTCGCTGTTGCTGTTCGCCTTCAGGGCGGTCATGAACAGGCGGAGGACGATTTCTCATCCAGATGGTCTCTTGTTGTTCAAAGCGACGTCGTTGTTGTCTGAAGGTTTCTCCTTGAGCTGGTATGTATGCTGGATCTCGCAGGTGCATAGGCGGTGCACTGCCAGCAGCCACAGATGGCTCAGATTCAAATTCTTCGTCTTGAGGCACTGGTACTTCATGAGGAAGTTGTGCTTCAATCTCGGTTGGCATCAGTGTGTCATCCGGGTGTGGGTCACTTGGATCAACAGGGGGATTTGCTGTTGAGTTTGTGGGTTGAGGTTGTATGTCCGGTTGCACGGAATCAGGTTCCTGTGGTACTTGAGAAGGTTGTTGGTGTTGTTGATCTTGCTGCTGTTGTAGGGGAACAGGTTGTTGTGGTACTTGCACAGGTTGTTGGTGTAGTTGATCTGGCTCATGGATCTGTTGATCTTGAAGGTCTGGTTGATCTTCGGGTGAGCTGATCTCGGGCTCCAACTCTTCTAAGGTGTGTTGATTAATCCTTCGTAGGTCAACTGTGCGAACAACTCTTCGTTGGCGAAGGCCAGCTAGTGCTTGTTCGGCACGCTGTGATCCATTGACCAGTCCATCGTCGCTCACAAGTCGACGAACGTGCTGTCGGCTTGCTCGGAGAAGCACTGTGCCATGTGCCAGCCAGTAGGTGTCGATGCAGCCAGTGTCAGGGTCTGTCTGGACGGCGACAACCACTGCTGGTCCCTTCCATTGGACGGTATGGAAGCGGTTGCCCGTTTCTCTCCAATACAAGCAGCGCTCTCCTGGTTGAAGATCTTCGTCATTCCCAGTGAATCTTCTCAGCATTGCCCTCCTGAGCTTCACGTCGATCTCAGCTTGAGCACAGGCATGTTGGGCCTTCGCTTTCAGCTCCAATCTTCGACGAAGTCGATCTTGCTCCGTTTGTTGAAGCTGAAGTGGACCAGTTCGGTCATCTGAGATCAGTCCAGGCAAGTTTGGCTGTCGACCCAGGGCTAGCTGCATTGGAGTGTAGCCATTGACGAAGGTGCTCTGATTGAGACAGGGCACTGTCCAGGAGAGAGCTTGGTGAAGACCATCTAAGGTGTAGAGCTTGTTCTCGGCCATGAATATGGAGAGGGATTTTCTCAGCAGCTGATGTCGACGTTCGACGACAGAGGTCCTTGTATGGGCTTGGCCTGGAGATATGCGCACCTCAATGGCATGTTCCCCTGCCCATTGGGCCATTTCATCACTGCCCCATCCTGACCACTCATCCACACTAAGCTGCTTCGGCGGACCAAAAGTTCTGATCCACTCCCGCTCCAAGGCCTTTCGCAATGAACCACTTGTCTCATCAGGGATGGTTCGTGCTGCCATGTACCTGGTGGCGGTGTCAATCATCACCAGGACTGCAATCTTTCGGCCTTTGGAAGTGGTTGATGTGGTATTTGGAGCGCCATCAATGGAGCTGAGGTCAATCCACATGGTGTCAACCTGCAGTTGCTCGTTGAACTCGGTGGGTCTTTCTGCATGTGCTGGTGCTGATTGTTTCTTGACCGCGAACTTGTTGCAATAGGGACATTCCATGGCCTCTACCGCTGCAATGACTTTGGGACTGCACTTCTTGGCCTGCAACATCTTGACAAGAGTTTCCTTCCGTGGGTGTCCAAGATTTCGATGGAGCTTGTAGGCCAGTCTGATAGCTTCGTGGCTGTGTTGAGTGCCAAGCTTCCGCAGAATGCCAGTAAGCTCTTGTACTTCTTGATCTTGTTGAACTGCGTAAGCCTGTTCAGACAGTCCTTCGTCATGCATGAGAGCCCTGGCAATGCGCCAGGAAAGCTCTGCTTGGTAGTTCTCGGTCTTCTTGCATCGATTCCCACCTTCGAGCTTTGCATGTTGATGATCGCCAGTGCAAAGTCGTGACATGATCTTGCACATGGCTCGCTTCGTTGTGTGAATTGATGTCGGTTTCTTCACGAGCCAATCCTCGTTGTCGATCTTGAGAGAGGTGCCGTAGGAGCACTGATCGAAGGCTGTTCGTTCGCCTGGAAGGTTGTTCAAGGCTGGTGTTTCCCAGGCCAGGCTGCCCTTGGGATGTTCTACATGGGCATGGGCTCCTCGACGCACTTGTCGCAGGTAAAGCTTTCGACAAAATTTGAGGTGAACTTCATGATCATAATGCCGTCGCTCTTGAAGGTCCTGCCAATCCGCATCGTTGTGGATGTTGATGGCTTGCATCTGGCTCCACAAGGTGCATTTTGGAGACATGTAGATCTCATCAGGTTCAAGTTCATCGGCCATTTGCAAGAGCTGGCGCCGATGAGATGACTTGGTAAAGTCCCAGCCGTTGTGAAGCCCAAATCGCATGACTTCGGCACCCATGAGTTCAGCCATTTCGCCAAGAAGACCTGTGCCACTGTAGACCTCCCAAATGAGCTTCTTCCTGGGTTGAGCAGGATCTCGAGCTTCATTCGCCAGAGCTGCTGTGCGACGATTGGTTGCAGTCAATTGGCCCTGCATCCAGACCCATGTCTTGGTCATCGCACATTGGTCTCGTTCGACCACTTCATCCTTGCTGAAGATCTCGTCAGAGGCGTCGTCCTCCACGTTGATGTAGCTTTCAACTTCATAGAAAACCTCATCATCAGGATCTTCGGCGAACTGAACCTCGGACTGCATCTCGTCGTATCGACTTTCGGCTCGGAGATCTGTCAAAAAATCTCGTAGGCGCTCGGATTTGGAGTGATCATCATCTTTGGCTCGCAAATCAAACCGAGGATCTCTGAAATCGGAGATATTCTGCACATTGTCAGCCAGCTTGAGAAGCATTGCGTCCTGCTTCCCACGCTTGATGTTGGTCCATTGACCGCCCAGGATCCTCATTTTCCCAGTTCCAAAGTCCACCACCGCTCCAAGCTGTTCCAACACTGGACGACCCAAGAGCATTGGAGTTGCCCCAAAAATGACAAAACATTGCATGCGCCCAGGCGTGTTGGAGATGAAGACGGGGAGCTCGACCATCCATCGTGAGTGTCCTTCGGCGTCACCCCCAAATCTGAAAGACTTGTCACAGCGCTTGAAGACAATGTCATCCATAGGATACCCTTTGATCTCCAGCCACTTGAGATACCGCAGGATGTACTCGCTGCCAGCCAAGAAAGAAGATGCGCCCTGATCTTGGATGCACATGTCCGCATCCTTGGTGATCCAGCCACCAGCTCGCACCAGTGCTTCGCCCTGTGCGTAGGCCTCTTCAGTCTCAAAGAACTCATCAGTCTCGCCAGATGAAGAAGACTGCTGATGGAAGACCATGTTCACCATGGGATCAAGATCAATGACACGCTTCTTGCTGGAGCCCGATGCCGAAGAGCTTGAGGGTTGAGTGCAGTTGGCCGCTCGATGGCCAGTTTTGCCACAACGCAAACAAACATCTTTGCCAAAGAAAGACTTGGCTCTAGCCTTAGGACCCTTACCCTTAGCATACGGTGGAGCTTCGGTGGGTTTCTTTGACTTTTTGCCCTTGCCTTTCGGACTTCCAGCGCCTGACGCAGCAAGAGGCATCTGCTTGTTGTCCATGAGAGCCACAACTGGATAAAAGCCTCTGGCCTGACGAAGCTGCTGTACGCGCTGCTTGGCATCGGTGTAGGCCGTGTAGGCCTCATCATACTCTTGGATGTCAAAGAGCGATTCATCCTGGTAGGACTCTTCAGTCTCATAGTAGGTATCATCCCACGTCTCATCATTTGGATCATGGTATTCTTCATGGTCAGGTGACTCGCCAGCTGCATCCCAGTAGACCTCGTCGGTCTCATAGTATTCTTGCCATTCACTCCCATCATCATATGAATCATCAGCATGCATGATATGTTGATGGCCCTTGCCCTTCGCAAAGCCCTTGGCCTTGTTGGTGTTGGGCAAGTAGGTCTGCCTGTAGTCCTGGCCGAACACCTGATACATGCTCTGCTCGACATTCTTCAGGGTGAGGTTTCTGCCGACCTGAGTTTGCACAAGATGCTGCTGATCCTTGGTGAGCGCGGCACGCCTCAGAAGCAGCCAACCTGTGATCTCATCAGGCAAAGACACCTTCAGACGTGAGACTTCCCTCAAGGCTTGATGAAACTCTGTGACATACTCCATGAGAGTTTGGCCAGTCTTCCGTTGAACCTTGAAGAAAAAGGTGTCGAAAATGTTGCTAGTTTCCACTCGGTCATCATACTGCCACTGTTTGTCTAAACGTGCTAGAAGGACATCTAAACCGTTTTCATCTTCGAGTTCTTTCAAGTCTATGTCCTCACACTGTGTCCAGCTGGAACCTTCTAGGATCGCTAAGACATTCATTCCGACTTCTTTTGCCCTGCCCTGGATCGCCAAGCGTCTGGAATACAAAACCACACGCTTTCTCCACTCCTTGTACCCGGTCAAGGTGTTGTCAAAGCGAGGCACGAAGTTGTCTTTGACATACTGTGATTCGCTACCAGAAGGTGCTGAGCCCGATGCC